>CM042190.1:8072349-8129828 GCA_023539305.1 Ilex asprella | reverse complement strand
TAAGCATAACCCATGACTAGGCCTACGGGATATCAAAGGCTCACCAACTCATCCACTCTCAACCCCGTCAAACCGAACCATTTGACTCAAAAGGGAGGAATGAAGAAGAGTTGAAATGGAATCCCCAAGAGGAGGTCTTCCCTTGGATTAACCAACTTAAATCTTAACTACTCATATTAAAAGCAAGACATTCATAATATAAAGAGACAAAAATGAAATGGAGATTAAAAATTAACTACATGCAAGAAATCTTAAACTAAGAAGATAAATCAACAATACCCATTTTAAACTAAGAAATGAAGAACTTGAAAGCATAAATGGTGAAATGTAAAGTACAAGGCTAAACTTGAAATGAACATGAAATAGATGAGATTAAAGTGCAAGGATTAAGAATTACAAGAAGTTTAGAGCTTATAACATTTGAAATGGAAAGGAAAAGCAAAAACGAAATTACTATCCATTGTCTTCTTCCTTGGAGCCTTCTATGTCTACTCCTAAGCTTAGGTAGCCACCCCCTTTGAAAATGCTGAATAATGTTGTGTATATGGAGTGTGTGAGCCTTTCATTTTCGTGCAAGGTGGTCCCCCCAAGGTGTGTGCAGGCCTCCCATCAATGGGAGGTGAGATGATGGCCCTTGACAGGCTAAGGAAGAGCTAGCCTGTAACCCCATGTGCAGCCCATTCCTCTCCCATGCTTCATTAATGCCAAGCCTTCCAAATCTTCCAAATGTGTAAGAGAGGCGTGCTCTTGTGTCAGGAAATGTTGAGGGGCAAGTGGGAGAAGTGTAGGTGGGACCCCCAAGCCTCAAAGTTGAGTTACAGGCTGTTTTTCGGCCAAAAGGTTCGTGGTACCGGTACTGTTTTTCTGCACTGGACCACTTTCTGTAGAAATGGCATAACTCTTGATCTAACCGTTGGATTGAGCTGAAATTTGGATACAATATAGAAGACATCCAGATATACAACTTTTATGTTTTGAACTTTTCCAGATTCTGAGTATATCATGGTCAAAATGGAGGAGAACCGAGGCAGTTCTTCCCAGAGATGTGGCAGCTGGTGCCTTTGTTCCAAAACACCAATACCTCCTTGATTTCTTCACTTTTAAGCCTCCAATTCTTCATTTATTGTGTCCATGCCATTACCACACATCCAAAATAGTTGCAAGGTCCTAAAATCCAACATTTAAGCTATCAAAACATGCAACATCGAGAATTCAACATTATTCATAAAATAAGCTAACACTAAGTAATTAAATGAAAAAGTTGAGTTATAATGAATGTAATGAGGCTATGAAATGTGCAATATTATGTGCTCATCAGCTGAGTTGTAAGAACTCAAGGTCAAACTAAAGGAATTGTTGGATAGGGGTTTTATTAGACCGAGCACTTCACCTTAGGGCGCTTCGGTGCAATTTGCAAAGAAGAAGGACAAAACCCTTCGGTTATGCATTGACTACCGACAGTTAAATAGGGTTACAGTTAAGAATAGGTACCCTTTGCCAAAGATTGATGATTTATTTGATCAGCTGAGAGGAGTACAAATCTACACTAAGATAGATCTCCGCACTAGTTACCATCAATTGAGGGTTAGGGAGACGGACATCTTTAAGACGGCATTGTGGACGCGATATGGGCATTTCGAATTTACTATCATGCCTTTTGGATTGACGAATGCTCCAGCAGTATTCATGGATCACATGCATAGGGTATTCTAACCCTACCTAGATCAGTTTATTATAGTCTTCGTTGACGACATCTTGATCTACTCCAAGTCTGAGGAGGAGCATGAGGGTCACTTGAGGATTATCCTCCAGGCCTTGAGAGACCATCGGTTGTACACCAAGTTCAGCAAGTATGAATTTTGGCTGACTGAGGTGAAATTTTTGGGGCATGTGGTGTCGACTTCGGGTGTATCCGTAGACCCGGAGAAGGTTGAGACAGTCATGAATTGGGAGAGGCTGACGTCAGTCTTCGAGATACACGAGATTGGCAGGGTACTATAGGCGGTTCATTAAGGACTTTTCTTGATTTGCTGCACGTATGACGAGGTTGACTTGAAAGGAAGTTAAGCTTGAGTGGAATGATTCTTGTGAGAAGGCATTCCAGGAGTTAAAGAGGAGGCTTACTTTAGCTCCTATTCTGATAGTTTCGTAGAGGGGATAGAGGTACACAGTGTATTGTGATGCCTCGAATGACAAACTGGGATGTGTCTTGATGCAGTCCGGGAGGGTGGTGGCTTATGCTTCTCAATAGTTAAAGAATCACGAGTAGAATTACCCCACACATGACATGAAGTTGGCGGCCATTGTCCTTGTGATTGGTTGTAAATAGTTGTCGTTCCTAACCTCTCAACACCACCCTCAAATGTGTGTATGGCTTATAGGACTGAGGGAGGAGTGTCACTTTCCCTCGGGATGATGCAAGAGATTAGGCGACAACGGAATGTGAATTGTGGGAAATGGATGAACAAAATATATGTGAAATAAAAAGTGGAATGTAAAGTGTGCACAAAAGCGCTCCCCAATCGCAAGGAGTCTTTCGTGGTCGGTGTTTTACTTGGAAGAGTATTCCAAGGTCGTCTCCTCAGGGAAGGAAAGGGAGTTTTGTGAAAGTGATTTTACAAAAGTGAAAAGAAAGTGTAAAATATTTTGTTTGAGTTTTGTGTTTGGTTTGTAAATGAAAATGCAAGAAAACAAGTGTTGACTAATCCAAAGGATTCATTCCAATGGGAATACCAAATCAACTCAAAGCCTTCCTCCGATTGAGCATGAATGAACGATTGATTCGGGGGAAGCTAGGGACGAGATTGGTGAGTATCTAAGCATAACCCGTGACTAGGCCTACGGGATATCAAAGGCTCACCAACTCCTCCACTCTCAACCCCGTCAAACCGAACCATTTGACTCAAAAGGGAGGAATGAAGAAAAGTTGAAATGGAATCCCCAAGAGGAGGTCTTCCCTTGGATTAATCAACTTAAATCCTAACTACTCATATTAAAAGCAAGACATTCATAATGTAAAGAGACAAGGATGAAATGGAGATTAAAACTTAACTACATGCAAGAAATCTTAAACTAGGAAGAGAAATCAACAATACCCATTTTAAACTAAGAAATAAAGAACTTGAAAGCATAAATGGTGAAATCTAAGTTACACAACTAAACTTCAAATAGACTTGAAGTAAATGACATTAAGGTAATAAAATGAAGATTACAAGAGTATGAAAGCTTACTACAACAATAGCAAGTGAAATGGGAGAAGAAAATGCAAACAAAATTTACTCTTCATCATCTTCAACCTTGGAACTCTCTCTCTATATCTACTCCTAAGCTTAGGTAGCCAACCCTAAAAAATGCGGAATATTGTTGAGATATATGGAGTGTATGCCTTACAAAAAACGTCCATGAGGGTCCTCCCTAGCTGTCTGCTCTAGCTCCTATCAAGAGGGGGCTGAAATGATGCATTGCACAGGCTAGGGCAAGCCTAGCCTAGGAGCCCACATGCCTGCCCATTCCTCTCCCATGCTTCATTAATGCCAAGCCTTCCAAGTCTTCCAAATGTGTAAGGGAGGCGTGCTCTTGTGTCAGGAAATATTGGGGGGCAAGTGAGAGAAGTGTAGGTGGGACCCCTAAGCCTCAAAGTTGAGTTACAGGCTATTTTTCGGCCAGAATGTTCGTGGTACCGGTACTAGGTACCGGTACCATATGGTACCGGTACCAAGTACCGGTACTGTTTTTTTTTTGCACTGGACCACCTTCGGTAGAAATGACATAACTCTTGATCTAACCATTGGATTGAGCTGAAATTTGGACACGATATAGAAGACATCCAGATATACAACTTTTATGTTTTGAACGTTTCCAGATTCTGAGTAGATCATGGTCAAAATGGAGGACAACCGAGGCAGTGCTTCCCAGTGATGTGGCAGCTGGTGCCTTTGTTCCAAAACACCAATACCTTCTTGATTTCTTCAATTTTAAGCCTCCAATTCTTCATGTATTGTGTCCATGCCATTACCACACATCCAACATAGTTGCAAGGTCCTAAAATCCAACATTTAAGCTATCAAAATATGCAACATCGAGAATTCAACATTATTCATAAAATAGGCTAACACTAAGTAATTAAATACAAAAGTTGAGTTATAATGAATGTAATGAGGACATGAAATGTGCAATATTATATGCTCATCACCTTGCCATGAAGGCTTAGCGCCACTATCTATACGGTGATAATTCGAGGTGTTTTCGGACCACAAAAGTCTGAAGTACATCTTTACATAGCGAGACCTCAATATAAGGCAACGCAGGTGGATAGAGTTTTTGGAGGACTATGACTTAACTTTGCATTACCATCCTAGTAATGCAAATGTGGTGGCTGATGCACTTAGCTGGAAGTCACGGGGAGTCTTGGCTAGAGTGGTTTCCCGAGAGTGGCAGATGCTTGAGACTGTGGGATAGTTTGGGTTACGTTATATGGGTCAGGCACAGGATACTTTGGGAAGTTTGGTGGCTATGCCTTCCCTACTAAGCAGGGTGATTGAGTCTTAGAGTCAGGACACTAAGCTATTGTCCATCCGAGACCGTGTACAGGCACGTACAGGTGACGAGGATTGGGCCATTTAATCGGATGATAGTCTTCGGTATCGAGGAAGGGTTGTGGTTCCTTAGTTGGCGGATCTAAGAGAAGAGATCCTTAAGGAGTTTCATTGCTCCTATTTTGCAGTTCATCCAGGTGGCACGAAGATGTAGCATGATCTTCGTCGCCAGTATTACTAGAGCGGAATGAAGAGACAAGTGGGCGACTTTGTTAGTCGACGCCTCACGTGTCAGCAAGTGAAGGCTAAACATCAAAGGCCAGTAGGATTACTCCAACCTTTGGAGGTAGCCGAGTGGAAGTGGGAGTATGTCACGATGGATTTTGTGACTCACTTTCCACGGACATCGCGGGGACATGACGCAATATGGGTGGTGGTGGACCGGCTTACTAAGTCGGCACAATTTTTGGCTATACGGATGACCTTCAAACTAGAGGAATTTTGCAAGTTATATATACGGGAGATTTTTCGGTTGCATGGGGTACCCGTGTCTATAGTATCGGATCAGGATCTCAGATTTATTGCTCACTTTTGGGAGAGTTTTCAGCGAGCCATGGGGACACAACTGATGATAAGCCCTACTTTTCATCCCCAGACGGACGATCAGTCGGAGAGGACCATCCATATATTAGAGGACATGTTATGGGCATGCGTCCTAGATCTTAAGGGTAGCTGGGAAGATCATTTACCCTTGGTGGAGTTCGCCTATAACAATAGTTATCAGGTGATCATACTGATGGCACCCTATGAGGCAGTATATGGGAGACCTTGTTGATCTCCAATTTGTTGGACAGAGGTGGGAGAGAGACCCTCTACAGGTCTGTAATTGGCTAGAGACACATTATAGAAGGTGGGCTTGATATGGAAGCGTCTTCTTACGGCTCAGGGCCAACAGAAGAGCTATGTCGACAAACAACGGTGACCTCTAGAGTTTGAGGTGGGGGATCATGTCTTCTTGAAGGTAATGCCTACCAAAGGAGTGGTTTGATTCGGCAAGCGGGGAAAGCTGTTGCCGAGGTACATCGGGCCCTTCGAGGTACTCGATAGGGTGGGTACAGTCGCTTACAGGTTGGTGCTACCGTCAAATCTATCGGGTGTTCATGCGATATTCCATGTCTCTATGCTCCAGAAATACACTCGGATCCAACTCATGTGGTGGATTGGGGCGAACTTGATGTTGACGCAAATGGTACCTTCGAGGAGGGACCGGTGCGTATCATGGATAGCTATGATCAAGAGTTGCGAGGCAAGACCGTGAGGCTAGTGAAGGTATTGTGGCAGCACCTAGGAGTGGAGGAGGCAACATGGGAGCGTGAGGACACCATGCGTACCAATTATCCTTTCTTATTTTAGGATGGAGGTACTTTCTTGTATTCATTTAGTGTTAGATGACTGTAGCATATGCATGCGATTATATGTATATGCGGGTGTGAATTTTGGGGACAAAATTCTTTTAAGGGGGAAGAATGTAAAACCCGGGAAAATTTAAACTTTTTCTAGAAAGGGAAAAATAGTCATTTTTCCATAATAATGCATATTTAGAATACTCATGTTCTAGATCTTGAAAAGAAAACGGAGTTCGCCGTTGGACTCGTATCGCAAAATCTAGTCACCTTGTCGAATTTCGAGATAGTCGGATGTTTTGCACGTCGTTCAAGGCAACTAGGTGACAGATGACCCCACAAAGGTCTCCAAAAATAATTATCTTAAAATTTAGGTATAATTGGATTAAAGTGTCACTAACGTTATTTGGAGCTAAACACGGAATGTAATAAATTGTTTCGGGGCGAAATTGGACCAGAATAAGCGGGGGACACTTGGCACGATCTGGGCCATGTCCCATAAAATATAAATAGGGCTTTAAATGGGATATTTCAGTAGAAATATCCCATTCTTTAGCTCATTTCAGCCGCCCAAGGGAGAGAAGAGAGTTCTTCAAGTTCTTCAATTTTTTTCGGAGTTCTGTCGCTCAGATTCAATCGAGCCAAGAACTAAAGTTGCTCTCCGTCACGAGGGCTACGTCTACGTACAAAAAACAAGAGATTTCACCAAAGATCCGAAGGAGGAGAATTGGGAAGTCAAGGTTTTGGAGGGGTTTTGGTGTTATGGAAGTCTTCTACACTTCTATTGTGGTAGGGTTCCTCCTACCTTGGTTTATTCTTTTTCTAGATATGGGTAGACTAAGGGTTTAATTATTGAATTGAGCCCTATACTTGTCTAAGGTTATGGTAATAAGGAAATAGGAGTGGAAGAAGCGCTTAGGCCAAATTCTAACTTGTTTTGAAATATAGAAGTTACTTGAATAGATTCATGTAACTTAGTAAATCCTAAAGCATGTTATGTTTTTCATATTTATGCTTGTATATGAGTTATATGGATATATGACTTGGTGCCCTTAAGGTGTTTGATAAAATGCCTCAGAGAAATTATGTGTGTTTTGCAATGATTTATGTACAGCATGCTTGAATATTGGGTTAGAGAAATTGTTCATATATACGTACTTTGATGTATTGACATTGCGACAAAGATGGTATTTGTATGCTTATGATACAATCTACCATGGATATATATATTGGAATTGTTCATCATATGTCTTTCATAACATATTGAACATTATGTTGTTGTGCAATGGTGCATCACATTGCATATGCACAGAAATATCTCATTGCATGGGTGTATGCATGGTTGTCGTCAACACTGCACTTGGTGATTGACGGAAGGCTTGAAAAAGTTAGGCCGAAGGCCTAGCTAAGCCACAAGGTTGCATAAAATTGTGTTGGGGTTACAAAAAGGGACTAGAAGATCCCTTGGGTGAAAGGCCTGGAAGATGGGGTATGCACTCCCTTAGTTCGGTCCATAAATGTGTGTGGGTGTACGCGGAACCCTCGGTGGAAGTTCATAAATTCCATGTGGGTTGGTGACCCTTGGTGTGAGTCCATGAATATCCACCCCAAGAAAGACTCTGAATAGTAAATGTCATTTGATGTGTAACATGGGTGACTGGTTTACACACATTAGCACTTGCATGTGTTAAGGAGCCGAGAAGGGCTCAGATGGAGTGCATGAATGAGTCTCACCTCATTGTATGACATATCATAATGAATTCCATCATTTGGTTGCATACACTTGAATGGAATGGTTGAAAATTTTGAATGTTGCATTTGTGCATTACATGTGCATCTACATGGGGAGTAGTCTCTGTAGAAATTATTCTACTGAGCGTGGATCACCCTATATGAAAACACATTTCAGGTGGAGGATACACGCCCGGGGATGACTCTCACTCTGGCCTCAAGGGAGAATAAAGACCAACATGTGGTCTTCAATCTTGAAGTTTATAAAACTTTTGATTTAAAATAGTTTTTGGCTTGTAAATATTGAAATCGTGTTTGAACGATTGTAATAGGACTTGTATGAATCTTGTATAATGTAGAAAACATCATTATACATGTTTGACATGAAATTGATAAGTCTTGGAATGAATTGGAAATGGAAAACAGGTGAAACATGCAGTTATTGGCAGAGTGTACCAGTACGCTCAACTCTAGAGAGTTCATTGTACCGGTACGCTTACCGGTACGGTTTCCCAGATTTCTGAAATTTTCAAGTCTTCTTGCTATGTTTTTGGACATTGAATTCTTGGGTTCCAAGGGCACAAATAGACTTAAATTGATATATATTGGGGTACACTGGACCCCGGTTGAATTAGATGATTATAGAACTACGAATTTCAATTGGGGCAAAAAAAATTCTAACTATAGGGAATGTTATTGACGTGGTGTTGGGTTAAGCAACATCCATGGGTATTTTCGCGGGTTGACGAGTTGTCAAGGATTGATAAAGGACCCCCGTATTTTGGGGTGCCACAATTAGTGCTTAGTTTAAGTCGGGGCTTGTTTCTTCCAATGAACTTCTTTTTTCTTAATTTTCTTACATCTCATAGTACTTCCTGCAAAGGATTTAGCAAATTAACATAAAACTCCACATTGGGATTTCCACTATCATTAATAGAATTACTCAAACAGACTTGTAGAGGGTTAGAATAAGAAGAGGTGTTGACTTTGTCGTCTACAATCTCATCAATTACATCTACCTCACAAATTTCTCCCTCCTCACCTTGGTGCTTTGTCACATCAAAGATGTTCAATTCCCTAGTCATATTTTCAAATGAAAGTTTCATGAATCCATTCCTATAATTAATTAATACATTTGATGTGGCTAGAAATGGTCATCCTAAAATGATAGGGATTTGTGTAACAACATGCATAATAGGCTAAGTATCTAAATTAATGAAATCTACTGGGAAATAGAACTTATCAACTTGAACAAGTACATCCTCCACAACTCCCCGTGGAATTTTTATAGAACGGTTTGCCAGTTGCAATGCAACATTAGTGGGTTTTAACTCACCTAACCCTAACTGGTCATAGAACAAATATGGAATCAAATTCACTCTGGCTACAAGATCAAGCAAAGCTTGCTCAATCAGAAAATTTTTAACGTTGCATAAAAATGTAGGAGTCCCAGGATTTTTGTACTTGAGAAGGGCCTTGTGCTGAATGATTGCACTAGCTTGTTCAGTTAAAAATACTCTTTTTTGTATATTGATCATTTTTTTTACTTTGCAAAGGTCATTCAAAAACTTGGCATAGGATGAGACTAGCTTGATTGCATCCAATAAGGGATGTTAATATTTACTTTCTTAAACAACTCTAAGATTTCAACATGATTATTCTATGATTGGGGCTTCTTGACTCTTCGAGGAAAAGGTAATGGAACATGACTCGAATGTTCTTTCTCATTTGGTGGTTCTAGTTCCGTTTCAATCACAGGTTCATGTTCAATTGGTTCATTCAATGGGATTGACTCAGTTATTGGCTCTAGAGTTTTAGGCTTTATGGTATTGCCAATCACCTTACCACTTCTCAGTGTGATAATTGTTTCCACTTGACTCGGGAAAGGTTCAGAAGACACAACATTAGCTTGGTTTTGACCTTTTGGGGGTTTAGGGAGAGATGAGAATTTTCTACTCTCTGATAAGCTCAAAAACTAGGTCAATTTGCTTAGATGACTCTTGATATCCTCAATGTTTTGTGAAGTTTGAGTTTTGAAATCATTAAATGCATGAGTGGTTTGAGTATTGAAACTTACTTGACTATATAAGAATTGATTTATGTTGTCCTCTAAACTCCTCTTATGTGGGGGTTGATAAGGCTAATAAGACTGCTGAGTCTATGGTTGTAGTGAAGGTGGACTTGGTGGCTGACTCATAGGCTGTGTTTTTTTTTCAACTGAAATTCGGGTGATTCCGCCACCTTGATTATAGGTATCAAAATAAGGATTGAAATAAGACTTGTTAAAATTTGAAATGACATTGGTTTGTTCCATCAAGACCTCTTTCAATGCTGGAATGGTGGGACATTCCCTAGTGGGATGTCTTGACAATGTATGGATTCCACATAACTTCTCAGTGGAAGACACTACATAAACTTCATTGTTTTTTTTTCATTTCTAGGGCTTAAAGCTTTCGGAATAAAGGTAGCCATTCTAGCCCTTAGGTCATTATCTTCTTTTAACTCATACTTCCCTTATTGGGATGTAGATGGCTTGGTTTCTCAAATATTTGGAGAGGTCGAGTCCCATATTTGGGAAATCTCACAAATGGTGTCAAAAAACTCAAATGCTTCCTTAGGACTTTTACTAATGAATTCTCCCCGGGCTATCATTTCAACACACTGACGCAATACAGATGGGAGGGCATCATAAAAGAAACGTATTATAGCCCAACTTTTAAATTCATGATGTGGGCAAGTTTGGAGAAGATCCTTAAATCTCTCCCAACATTGATAAAAAGAAACCTACTATTACAGAAAGGTGCATGATTTGATACCTCAATATATTAGTGCAATGCACAATTTTTTTTTTTGTTGAAAAATTCAGTTTGTAAAACTTGCCAACTCATAAAACATTGGGATGTGAAAGAATTTAGCCACTATTTAGCTTTATCCTTCAGCAAGAAAGTAAAACACCTTGGTCATTTTAGAGTTATCTTGCAAAGCTCCACATATTTCTTCAAATTCTTTCATATGCAAATACAGATTTTTAGACTCCAGCCCATGAAAATATGGTAAAATTTGTATTGTCCCTGTCTTAGTGATGAACTTTGGAGCATTTGTGGGAAAAATAAAACATGATGGGACACTAGTGCGTGTGGGGTGCAAGTATTCTCTTAAAGATCGGACATTTTGAACTACCACTTGTTCCCTTTGATTATAATGAGCCATGCTTAACTCAAATGATGCTTGTGATGATGAGGATGACAAAGATGAAGGATTAGACTGATCTACATACCCTACTAATTACTTAACATACATAACAATGAAAATACAACAAATAGTTCATATACATATAATACAAACTAGGCAACTGCCCTATTCGTTTTGAATCACTTTAACTCCTTAGGAACGGTGCCAAAAATTTTGATCTGACCTAATTTATGTCATACACCCAAGTATAAGTGGTCAAATTACAGCATTTACTGGTTTAAGACCGAGGTCGAACCCACAGGGAGTTAACTATCTGGATTTAAATTAGAAATGGTGAAATTTTCGTGGATACAAAGTGCAATGGAATAGCTTGTGGTGTGAGCTTAGAACAATCAAATGAACACTTAATTAGAATTTTCAAGACCATAATAAAAAGTACTCCTTAGTTTGGGGGATCTAACATGCATTATGTTGTTTAGTTATTGGAAATGCCACCTTATAACAATTAACTCCTATTTTACTGGAAATTAAACCGATAGGTTTGATGTATTGAACCATAACAGTACAAATAATTAGGTTAGCTGGAAGGTCTCCGTACCATGCAACGAGCAAATAACCCTAGCAAACCAGAAGGTGATCCAATTAGAAGGTTTATAAATTGGCAGATTGACAATTCATTGGTTATGGAGTTCCAGTTTATACATTGAATTAAAAACATTGGCTATGACAAGATTTAACCCATCTATAACCAATCTCCCAATTGTTACATAAAAACCAACTACGTACATCACTGTATCATGCATGAAGTACGTAATAAGTATAGATAGTATAGTATATAACATTAAGTACTGCTCGTTGTTCATAAACCTTAGCATATTATAAATATAATCATCCATCAATTAAGGGAGGTAAAAACATTAAAGTTTAAGTAATACATCAACATTTCCATAATGTAAACAATATTACACACGTATTCACCCCTCACCAAACAGTATAAACAAACTACTAATGCCTCATTGCTATAAACGAGCAAAAAGAGCGAAATAATTTCATTACAACCAAAACAAAATACAAAACAAATCCTTTCCCAAGAAATAATTGAAGCACTCCCACTCTTATTACCGGCTAGGGCACAAATGTGGGAGATGCTCAACCCTCCAAGTAGAAAGGATAACATAAATGTAGAAGCAGTGACAGTTCTGGCTGGAAAGTGGTTCTGGCAGGGCCTCAATCCTTTTTTTTAACTCTTTCTCTCCTTCCTTAAGGTTCTGAACTGAGCCCTCGACTAATCTCCAGGAAATGAAGATGAAACAACCTATTTATATGCACTGGAGAAAGTCTTTAAGCCGGCAGACCCTTGTCTGGCCAATAGGATAGTTTTGTTCCCTAATTGGACCAATGGGGTTAAGAGAAAGAATTAAGGTGGTTTAGGACCGTCTGGATGGTGGTTTTTCTATGGATTTTGCATGGCCTGCAGCACCTTTTCTTGATGTATTAAGGTGATAATTACACTTTCCTCCCCTTCCTCATTCTTCTTGTACACGTTATTCCCCTACAAAATATCGAACTTTCATATTAATTTACCAAATTTACACACACAATTAACTTTAAAACCTAATTCATTAATCCATTATTTTAGGTTAATTATAAGTGATCATTTATCAATGCTGAATTATGACATAAAGGAAGAATCAATACCAATAAAAAAAAATTCTAGATGAGCTGCTATTTGCAGTCACAGAAGTACCGTGGTATGCAGATATAACTAATTTTTTAGCCATAGGTATTATTCATTTTCATTATACCTGGACCAACAGAAAGAAATTATTAAGAGACGTACACAATTTCTTTTGGGAAGATCCCTATCTAAAATATCAAATAATAACACATTTTTTACCCAATCATGAAATCAATCAGCTCATCTCATTTTGCCATTCTGAAGCTTGCAGAGGGCATTTTTCTTCAAAGAAAACCACTGTTAAAATTTTACAGTGTGGATTTTATTGCCCCACTCTTTTTAAAGATGTACATATCTTTTTTTCTAAATTGTGGTAGATGTCAAAATATAGAGAATATTTCAAAAAGAAACATGATGCCTTTAAACCCAATTTTGGTTATTGTAATTTTTGATTGTTGGGACATCAATTTTATGGGAACGTTTCCCCCATCCTTTGGACACTTGTACGTAATGATCACCGCACAGTGATCATGTTTTCAAAAGGCATTATTTTATCTAGATTTAGAATTTCTCAAGCCATTAACAGTGATGGGGGAATACATTTTTGCAATAAAGTTGTTGAAAAACTAATGAAAAAATATTTGATTTCTCACAAAATATTTGCCCCTTAGCATCCCCAGACAAGTGGACAAGATGAATTAGCCAATTGGGAGATAAAATATATTTTAGAAAAAAAATAGTAAAACCAGATTGCAAGGATTGGTCTTTGAGACTGATTGATGCACTTGGAGCTTATCGTACCGCATACAATGCCATTTTGAGATTTATCAGTGAATTTACGGTAAACCATGTCACTTGCCTGTGAAATTGGAACATCAAGCATATTGGGCAGTCAAAATGACAAACTTTTGAAATGGACAAAACAAGTTCATCACACAAACTTCAGATTACTGAATTAGAAGAAATGAGAAATGAAACATATGAAAATGCCAAGATTGCCAAGTCTAGAATGAAATTTTTTCATACTAAGAATATTATGTTGAAGTCTTTTGAACCTTCTCAAAAAGTCCTGTTATATACGTCTAGGATTTGCCTATTTCTTGGAAAGTTAAGATCAAGATGGACAGGCCCTTACATTGTTAAACAAGTTTTTGAACATGGGGCAATTGAAATTGAGAACCCATTAACTAGAAATCTTTTTAAATTGAATGGTCAAAGACTTAAGCCATATCATGATGGATTTGTTTAACATATGAATTCTATTCAGTTAATGGAACTAGTTTATGTGCCTTGAAAAGTTTTTATAAGTGTTTCACAATAAATAGTAGTTCTAATTGTTTGTTGCTTGTTTTACTGATTAGGGTTTTGCATTATGGATTTTCTCGCCTCCATATCTTATTAGCTTTTGTCTATAATTTTACTTCATAATGTTATATATTAAGGATAATGTTAAATTTAGGTTGGGGGAGGGAATAATCCATATTTTTCTTTGTGACCGGAAGACATTAAAGAACTGGATAATGAGTCTTTTTAAAAAAAATTCACAATTTTCAAAATTTTTCAAAAATGGATCAGCAACTGTTTTGGTTTAGTTTGGGTATGTGCTTGGATGTTTCCGTTGTTTTCCTTAAAATCTGGACATCATTCCTCAATGAGTGCATGGCTTATAGGGATAAGGGAGGGTCACTCTCCCTTAGAATGATGTGGGAAATGGGGCAACAGAATAATAATGAAATGAAATGGAGAATGAAATGAAGTGTTTGTGAACAAAAGTGTTTTCGAAGCGCAAAGAGACTTTCGAGTGTCATATTTTACATGGAATGAGTAATTCAAGGTTGTTTCCTTAGGGAAGGAAGAGAATTATGTGAAGGTGATTTTTGTGAACAAAAGAAAAGTGTAAAACTCTTTTGAGTTTGAGTTTTGTGATTGTGTTTTTGCTAAAAATTTAAGGAAAATTACATTCCAAAAAAAAAAAATATAAGGAAAACAAGTGTTGCTAATCCAAAGAGGACATTCCAATGGGAATACCAACTCAACTTGAAACCTTCCTCTAATAGAGCCTAGATGTTCGATTGATTCGTGGAAAGCGCGGAACTGAAATGGAGGTGAGGATCCAAGCATACCTGTGACACTTCAAAATTCGGGGGTCCGTTGATTACCCATCAACCCATGGAGTACCCGTGAATACCGACTAACTTGACATCGTGTCGTTATGCCCCTCTTATCGGGGTCTATAATTGAACAAAAATCGAGCAGAGTCTCCTTTGTACGGGAAGCTCTACCCAAAACACAACATGTGCATCATATAATAACAAGACCCATCTGAGGTCCAATATTCAACTACGACCACACCAGGGCCATTTATCCATATTCATATAAAACATATACAGTTATATTAAAACAATCCATATAAACTCTGTTACAATTTCTATTACACATTACATGCCAAAATTTAATTACAAATCTAATTTTACAAAAGAAATGGATTGAAAGCCACAAGTTGACTTTTCTTCCTTAAGTGCCCGTGTGAGTGCCGTCCATCAGCGTATAACCCGTATCTGAAATTGTTTTCCCGTATAGTGTGAGCCACGCCCAGTGAAGTAATTCCTACAGAGGCTACACCCCACCTAAGTGCACATGCAATGTTTTACATATAACATTTATTCTCTTCAACATTCCAAGTAAGAATATGCAACTCAATATTGGAATTTACCATGTCATGCTATGAAATGAGAAGGAACTCACTGATTGTAGGAAAATGTTGTTGTTCCTAATCTCCTAACTTGAACCCTCAAATATGTATATGACTTATGTTTGTGGGTGAGTGTCACTCTCACTCAGATTAATGCAAGAGAAAAGGCAACAGAATGGTGGTATGGAATGGAACGAATAAAATGTGTGAAATGTGAAATGTGAACAAAAGTGCTCCCCAATCGCAATGAGTCTTTTGAATGTTGTTGTTTTACTTGAAAAAGTATTTCAAGGTCGTCTCCTCATGGACGGAAGGTTGAGTTGTGTAAAAGTGATTTTAGTGAACAAAAAAGAAAGTGTAAAATCTTTGTGTTTTGAGTTTTGGTGAGTGAAGGTTGTGAATGCAAATACAATAAAAACAAGTGTTAGCTAATCCAAAAGGTTCACTCCAATGGGAATGCCCAACCAACTCAAAACCTTCCTCCGATGGTTTATAGATGAACGATTGATTCGTGGGTAGCTAGAGATGAGATGGTGAGGATCCAAGCATAAACCGTGATTAGGCCTACAGAATATCAAAGACTCACCACTACATCCACTCTCAACCCAGTCAAACCGAACCATTGTACACCGAGAGAGGAAAAAAATGAGTTAAAATGGAAAACCCAAGAGGAGGTCTCCCTTGAATTAGCCAACTAAAATCTAGCTACTCATGAAAGTAAGAAGGAAATACATAATGTAAATGGACATAATAAAGAAAGGAAGCTTAGAACATAACTTAAAGCAATAAAACTTACACTATGAAGAAAAACATTCAATACCCATTTTAAGAAATGCTTGAAATGGAAAAACTCATACAACAATGGTGAAATCTAAAACATGTAACTAAACTTGCAATAAACTTGAAAGGAATGGGATTAAAAACAATAAATTAAGCCTACAAGAGTCTTACATTAAAATACAAGTGAAAGGATGGAAGAAAATGAAAAAACATAAATTTCTCACACTATGACACTATTCATCATCTTCTTCCTTAGGAGCTTTCTAAGCTCAGGTAGCCACACTTTGAATGGCTTGTGAATGCTGAATATAATGTTGGAGAGCTTTCAATTTTCGTGCATGGTGGTCCCTAGCATGAGTGTGCAGGCCTCCCATCAATGAGAGGTTGAATGGAAGGGTCTTGATAGGCTATGACAGCCTACCCAGCAACTCCCTAGCAAGCACATTTCCCTCCCACCCTCCATAAATGTCAAGCCTCAAAAGTATTCAATTTGTGTAAGGGAGGCATGTAATTGTGTAAGGAAATGTTGGGGAGCAAGTGGGAGAAGTGTAGGTGGGACCCCCAAGCTAGTGGAGTTGAGTTGCTGGAGGTTTGGGAAAATTTCAGGGGCGTACTGGTACTGCGTACCGGTACTTCGAACCTTTTGGAGTCTGGCGTACCGGTACTGTTTTTCTACTTTAGACCACTTTTTGTAGAATCATCATAACTTTTGATCCAACCGTTGGATTGAGATGCAATTTTGACACGATACAGAAGACATCCAGATCTACAACTTTGATGTTTTGAACTTTTTCAGATTTGAAGTGAATCATTGTTAAAATGGAGAAAAAACGAGGCTCTGCTTCCAAAAGATGTGGCAGCTGGTGCCTTTGTTCCCAAACACCAAAACCTCTTTGATTTCTTCACTTTTAAGCCTCCAAATATTCATGTATTGTTTCCATGACTTCACCACACATCCAACATAGTTGTAAGGTCCTAAACTCCATCATTTAAGCTATAAGTACACGCAACATCGAAATATCAATATTATTCATAATTTCGGCTAACAAAAATTGAGTTTAAATGCATGTATTGAGGCCTTCAAATACGTAATATTTTGTGCTCATCACTCACTCATGGAACTTTAACCCGAGTCCTCACCGATTCCCACAACACAATGCAATGCACTTGTTAAATGAACCGTCAATTGATGAAAAATTCATCCAATGATCATTTGAAATAAAAATTGTTTTATTTTAAAACCAAATCTTTGATGGGTGTTACTCATTGAATAAGTACTTTATAAATAAAAATCTTGTGTCTTGTTAGGCAATGAATCTCAACCACCGATTCCATAAACACTAGCACTTTATTGGAATTTCACCGTCGGGAAGTGCCTGAACCATGTGACCGGGTTTTGCACCCGAGGGAGAGTCTATCCCTACTTGCTATACCCGACACAAGTTTTCTTGATGCAACCATTTCACTCAAAGGGGATCTTTGATCCACTTTTTCCCGAACCCACATACCAACCATAAAACAAGGTGTTTGATTAATCATGCATATGATTAGTAGTCAAATATACCCTTTTTGGCCTAATTGTACTTTGATGGAGTTTAAGTGATGATGTTTCAGGTCGTAAAGTGAACAAGGCTTCAAGGGATACAAAAATTACATTTGAAAGTAATAGCAGCACATTAATGAACAAAAATGGAGAAGCTTGGAGGACACAAAGAACGTTCGAACGCCAATAAACGTTTGAACGCTCCCTTGAACTAATGAAATACCAGACAAATGAGACAAAGTGTGTGGCAGGGAAGAACCAAGGCCCTGGAGACTTGAGCACTACGTTCGAATGTCATCCACTGTTCGAACGTCCACTGGAGTAATGACAAGATCAGACTGACTGAAGACATGGCGTGTTGCAGACTTGCAATCAAAAGACTCAGGCACTTGAGTTCCACGTTCAAATGACAACATACGTTCGAATGCCCCTGGAATTATTGGAGTGATAGAGCAGTCAGACTCTGCATGGAGCCTGGAAGAAGAGTTGCACAGAGGACTTGAAGGGAGATTTCCACAGAGAACCACGTGTCTTCTAACCTGAATGGCAGACACTGAATCCATTTGATGATTGAACGACGAAGAGAAAAGACAGAGAAACCGTTCGAACGCCCTAACCGTTCGAACGGCCTTGACAGACTGCCTACAAAGTGGTTGGATTTTCACTTTGACTTTGGCGCCAAGCTCTATTCATTTACCCCTACCTTCTCCTTGCCTATAAATAGACTTAGTTTGTAAGGAGAAGAGGAGCACTTGGCACTTGGGCAACATTTGTAGCTCTTGTAGCAATTCTAATTCCTCTTCTTTGTCTTACTTTCATCTTTGCTAGAGAGTTGGGAAGTTTAGATTTTCACTCATTTCTTTACATTAATATTTACATTTGCATTTGCTTAAGAGTTATAGTTTCTTTATTTACTTTAAGGCTTTACATTTATGTTCTTGATTTACTTTAAGTCTTTACATTTATGCTATTTCATACTTGCTTTCATTTATGTCTTGCACTTCCATTATTTGAGCTCTCTTCTTTCTTAGAGGAGTGAAACTCTTCCACTCTTCTAGAGCTTTGCCAAAGCTGTGAAGGGTGAAACGTGATTCACTCATTTTTAGTTGAAGATTATCTCCTTGATAGTTGTACTTTTATTTTCAAAAGTCCTCTACTAAGAGGGATGAGCATCACTCACTTTTTCAACTTTACGAATGCTATGAAGAGTGAGTAGTTTCTCATTCACTCTTTAATAAGAGGTGAAGGGCATGTATTGATTCTTTGGAAGTTATATGATGCTTTGTTCTAATGCTTAATGTTTATATCAACTTGCTTATTGGATGATTGATTGCATCTAGCAAAACTAATGTACTTTGTATAATCAAAATTCTTTCTATGACACGGATGACTCTTGCATGGAAAGAATCCTTGTTTCATGGCAAGTACCCCGGTTAAATCTTCATGACTACCCTTTAATCATCCCCACTATTGTGCTTTATTTAAAAGAAAGGAATATTAAAGCCATGGTTGAATGTCATGTAGAAACACTTGCTTGTTTGTGGACACGATAACTCTCGGTACAAACAATTCTTGTAAATTTCTAATAAGACATTGAACCCGTGATTTTAATTCTCACAGTCCATCTTTATCTTCGGATTAACTTGCTGTTAACACGGGAGTTAATTGAGTTATCAATCATAAATATAATAAACTGGATAATTGACCACATGTCCCGATCCTCGAACTAAAGAGTGACTTTCCTGCCATTTAAATTCATCTTATATTTTGTCTAGAAAAATTCTTGGAAAGAATTCAATATTCTGTTCAAGAAGTCACTCACTACTCACAACTTCAAAATCTCAAAGGTTCCAATCAATTGGTCTCCTTTACTGATTATTTTGAAACACCAACACAAACAAGTTCCCCGTGGATTCGACTTCGGACTCAAACTAGATTATTACTACAACTTGACAGCCTTCACTTGGGTGTACACATTTCGGATCAAGTTAGCATACCACACACCCACACTCTTGACTTCTGCTCATTAATGTGATGCTAAAGTCATGCCCAACATGCAATGAATGCCAAATAGACAACTTAAATAACATATCAACATGTATCATGGATAATTATATTATATACGTGTAATCTCCATAATTTCATCACAATTTCATAACATCAACGAGCATGTATCAACATTTATATTTAACACAATTGACAAGCATGTTATTACATAATCTATGTCAATAACACACTTAAATCACAAGACGCATGATAACACATAACAACCCACAAAAGTCAACACAAAATAGCCCACAAAATCAGTCCGTAAAGTGGCCTAAAAATAGTCTTTAAAGTGGCCTAAACACAGTCTGCAAAGAGGCCTTAAAACAGTCCAAAATAGGCCATTTGGATAGTCTGTATGCATCCCATAAACAGCCCCTTGAAGCCACAATTTCAGCCCCTTAGTATAGGAATAAAATAATCCAAAAATAGCCCCTAATTAGTGCACAAAATAGCCCCTAATTAGTGCACAAAACAACCCCTAGATAGCCCATTAAACATCCCCAAATTAAGTCCAAAATATAACCACATAACAGTCCATATTTTTAGCCACAAGGGAGTGCACAAAACAGCCCCTAAACGGTCATAAATCAGTTCCTAAATTCAGCCACCAGGGAGTCCACAAAACAACCCCTCAGGTTGAGAATAAAATCCAAGTAGAAAGAACCCTACCTCTTGTAGCCTAGATTGAAGTTCAGAGGCTTCAAGAACACCAAAACCACCTCCAAGACTTGATTTCCCCAAATCTCTACCTTTGGATCTGCTGTGAAATCCTTCGTTCTTGGTGTGGTTGCGTAGCCCTTGTCGCGGTGATCGACTTTAATTCTTGGTTCAAGTCGAGCCGAGCGACGGAACTCTGAGAATCGACGAGGGAAGTTTAGAAATCTCACCTTTTCTCTTCTTTTCTCTCTTCTCTCTTCAAAAACATGTGGAGGCTGAAAAATGGAGATATTTGTGCCTAAATATCTGATTTAGGTCGATATTTATAGTCGAAAATGAGTAGTCCACATCGCACCGCATATTTTCGACTTCTTGGTCCATTTTTCATCCCAAAATGATTTATTACATTCTGTGTTTAGTCCAAATTAATTTTATTGGTACTGTAGTCCAATCACACTTATGAGTGCATAATATTTCATATGCAAAGGCCTCATTACATGAATTTAAACTCAATTTTTGCATCTAAGTGCTTAGTGTTAGCCGATTTTATGAATAATGTTGAAGTTTCGATATTGCATGTATTTATAGCTTAAATCATTGATTTTAGGACCTTGCAACTATGATGGATGTGTGGTGAAGGCATGAACACAATACATGAAGATTTGGAGGCTTAAAAGTGAAGAAATCAAGGAGGTATTGGTGCTTGGGAATGAAGGCACCAGCTGCCACATCATTTGGAAGCAGAGCCTCGGTTTTCCTCTATTTTGACCTTCATCCAATTGGAATCTGGTAAAGTTCAAAACATGAAAGTTGTAGATCTGGATGTCTTCTATATTGTTTCAAAATTTCGGCCCCATCCAAGTGTTGGATAAAAAGTTAGGCTGATTCTATGAAAAGTGGTCCAGATCAGAGAAGGAACCATACCGGTACGCGGTACCGGAACTTCGAATCCAGTAGCCAAACCGTACCTGTACACAGTACCGGTACGCTCCCTTGAAGCAGCCCCGAATCTCCTACAACCCATTTCCACTTGCTTGGGGGCTCACCTACACTTCTCCCACTTGCACCCCAATATTTCCTTACACACTTACATGCCTCCCTTACACCATTTGAAGACTTTTGAGGCTTGGCATTTATGGAGGATGGGAGATAAGTGGGCTGCAATGTGGGTTGTTGGGTAGGCTTTCCTAGCCTGTCAAATTCCATCCATTCAACCTCCCATTGATGGGAGGCCTACACACACATGCTTGGGACCTCCATGCACGAAAATTGAAGACTCACACTCCATTATATTTAGCATTCACATGCCATTCAAGGGTATGGCTACCTAAGCTTAGAAATGCTCTCAAGGAAGAAGATGATGAATAGTGCCATAGTGTGAAAAATTTATGTTTTTGCATTTTCTTCTCCATTCAAGTTGTAGTAAGCTTTTAATCTATTGTAATCTTTAACTCTTGCAGCCTAATGTCATTTACTTCAAGTTCATTTCAAGTTTAATTACATGTTCTTCATTTCACCATTGTTGTTCATGTTTTTCTTCATTTCCTAGCTTTAAAATGGGTGTAATATATTTTTCTTCATAGCTTAAGATTTCTTGCTTTAAGTTAAGTTTCATGCTTCCTTTCTTCATTATGTCCATTTAAATTATGCTTATCTTTCCTTTAAAACATGAATAGCTAGATTTCTAGTTGGCTAATTCAAGGGAGACCTCCTCTTGGGTTTTCCATTTCAACTCATTCTCTTCCTTCCCTTATGAGTCTAATGGTTCGATTTGACGAGGTTGAGAGTGGATAAGTTTGTGAGCCTTTGATATCCCGTAGGCCTAGCCACGGTTTATGCTTAGATACTCACCAATCTTATCTTTAGCTTCTCCCGAATCAATTGTTCATTCATGCTCTATCGGAGGAGGGATTGGCGTTGAAATTGTATTCCTATTTGAGTGACTTCTTGGGTTTGCCAACATTTGTTTCTCATTGCATTTTCATTAAGAACAAAACTCATCAAAACCAACTACAAGATTTTTCATTTTTTCATTTTGCAACAAAATCACCTTCACATAACTCAACCTTCCTTCCCTGAGGAGACGACCTTGGAATACTCTTCCAAGTAAAATATCGACATTCAAAAGACTCCTTGCGATTGGGGAGCACATTTGTTCACATTTCACATTTCATACATTTTGTTCATTCCATTTCATTTCCACCATTCTGTTGCCCTATCTCTTGCATGAATCCGAGTTAGAGTGACACTCACCCACACACATAAGCCATATACATATTTGAGGGTTCATGTTAGGAGCTTAGGAACAACAACGTTTTTAACAATCACATACTTAAATTTTAAAATATTTATTTTTGAAAACCACTGAGAGGTCATCAGCCACTCAGTCGTCTCGAACGACGTGTAAAAAATTTGACTATCTTAGAATTCAACGAAATTCAACAAGGTGACTAGATTTTTTGACACGAGTCTAACAGTGAACTCTGTTTCCTTATCCGATGTCTAGAACATGAGTATTTTAAATACGCATGATAGTGGCAAATTATCATTTTGCCATTTTTCGCTAAAGTTCAAATTTACTTGGGTTTGACAATACCCTATGACAAGTCTACGGGATATCCAAGACTTATAACCATTTCCTCACCCCAAGCCAGTCAAACCGAACCTTGGAGGTCTCCTTTAGATTAGCCAACTTAAAATCTAGCTACTCATAATAAAAGGAAAGACATGCATAATGTAAAGAGTCATAACGAAGAATGAAGCATGAAACTTAATGTAAGAAATCTTAAACTATGAAGAAAAATCTGCAATACCCATTTTAAAACTTGCAATGAAGAAAACTTAGCACAACAATGGTAGAAACTAAGAAACTCGACTAAACTTGTAAACCACTTGAAATAAATGACATTAAAATTAAATAATGAAGCTAACAAGATCCTTACAAAAGATTACAAGTGAAATTGAAGGAAGAAATGTAAAAATCTAAGCTTTCAATTTCTAACTATTCATCTTCTTCCTTAGAGCATTTTAAGCTTAAGTAGCCACCCCCTTAAAACTTGTGGAATGCTAAATATATGGTGTATGAGCCATGCATTTTCGTCCATGAAGGGTCCCCCTAGGTTTGTGAAAGGCCTCCCATCCATAAGAGGTTGAGTTGATGTCTTGCACAGGCTAGGAACAATCTAGCCTACAATACACCATGCCTCCCTCTACTTCTCTCCTCCTCTCCTATCCTTCATCTTTTTTTGCTGATTGTGGACTGTAGGAGGCATGCATATATATAGAATATGTCAGGGACAAGTGGGAGAATCAATAGGAGGACCCCCAAGTAAGTGAAGCATGAGTAACAGGCGTTCTGGGCATTTTTGGCACAACCTATCGGTATGTTTTACACTAGTAGCCAAAACCTACCGATAGGTCTTTTCGGAAGGTGCCAAACTCTGGACAATTGTCATAAAATTCTCATTACTTTTGATCCAACTGTTTGATTGAGCTAAAATTTTTGCAAAAAAGTAGAGGACATCTAGATCTACAACTTTCATGTTTTGAACTTTTTTAGATTCTAAGTGGAGCATGGTCAAAAAGAAGGAAAACCGAGGTACTACAACCAAAGGGTGCGGGTGCTAGGGCCTATGTTACCAAGCATCGATACCTCCTTAAATTTTTACACTTTTAAGCCTCCAAATTCTCATATAATGTGTCCATGTCTTCACCACTCATCCACACTTGGTTGTAAGGTTTCAAAATACATGTTTTATCCTATAATTACCAACAACATCGAAATTTCCACATTATTAATAATTCGGCTAAATCTAAGTACTTCAATGTAAATTTTAGTTAAAATGCATGTAATGAGGTCGTCAAATATGCAGCATTATGTGCTCCTTAGTATTACAAAACCCAAAAAAATTTAAAATTTTTCTAAAAAAGGGCAAAATGCTAATTTGCCATTATAACACGGATTTAAAATACATATATCCCTAGAGCTCGGATGACGCAATGGACTTCGCCGTTAGATTCGTGTCGCGAAATCGAGTTACCCTAAAAAAATTTGTTGAATTTTGAGATAGCAAGATTTTTTACGTTTTATGAGACGACTGTGTTGAATGACCTCACAAAGGTTATAAAATTTACTTATAATTGAATTAAAGTTCATATAAAATTAATTTGAACTTAAATCGGGATAAAATTAATCATTTTAGGGCAGAAACAAACCTGGATAAGTGGGGGGTGTGTGACGCGACGTGGGCCGAGTTTTACAAATTATAAATAGGGTCAAAAATCAGATATTTTGGTAAAAATATCTGCTAAAAATTCTGGTCTTCAATGTTGGCGAGAAAGAGGGAGAGAAAAGTTAGATTTTAAGGCTTTTTCCTTCGATTCATGGAGTTTCATCGGTCAGAATAACTCGAGCCAAGAATCAAAATCGATCTCCTCAATGAGGGCTACGCCTATGTAACAAAAATAGATGATTTCACCAAAGATACAAGAGGATATTTTGGAGAAATCAAAGGTTTGGGCTTGAATCATGTTCTTGAAGCTTTCTACGAGTGTTTTACGCTTCAAGAGGAAGGGTTCCCTCATACTCTGGTTCATTTCTAACCAAGAATGTCCATAAGGGATGGTTAGGTGTATGTGGTTATATATCACTTGCCTATTCTTATGGAAATGAGAAAATGAGTATAGAAATGGTTTAGACCTACTTCAAGCTTGATTTTGATATGTGAAAATTCCTTGTGAAACCTCTTAAAATTTGGTATGTGGTGGCATGATATGTGTTTATATTGTGCCTTATGAATGACATGGGTTATGTGATAAAATGTTGGTAAATTGT
Source organism: Ilex asprella (assembly GCA_023539305.1). NCBI lineage: Eukaryota > Viridiplantae > Streptophyta > Magnoliopsida > Aquifoliales > Aquifoliaceae > Ilex > Ilex asprella. The sequence goes on along the minus strand of CM042190.1, from coordinate 8,104,734 downwards.
TGTTGATATATGCTTATTGATATATTGGCAATGTGACAAAGTTTGGTGATTATATGCTTATGATATAAATTTTCATGGTACATGTTGATAAGTGGAAATTGCTCACTTGGCATGCATTGCAATTTGGGCATAAAATTGGCATCACATTCATGAGCACTAGACATGAGTGTGGGTGTGTGAGTGCATAGTTGATCAAACACCATACTTGGTGGTTGAGAAGTGGGCACGGTACCGTTGGACCAAGGTTCAACAGAGTCGCATGGTTGCATGAAAAAATTGTGTCGGGCATAGCAAGAAGAGCTAGACGATCCCTCTGGTGCAACACATGGTTATTGGTTTATTCACTTCCGTCGGCGCTAGTCCAAAAAGGTGAATTAGGCGTACGGAGTCGACAGTGCAATTCCAAAATTCGTTGCCCAACAAAGACACAAGATTTTATTTTATAAATATATTTTTGGATGTTCAACATCCAACAATGCTTGATTTTATAAACACATGACTATTATTTCAAACAAGCATGGGATGTGCTTCATCAACGATGAAGGTTTTACACACGTGCATTGCAATGTGTTGCGGGAGCCGGTGAGGGCTCGGGTTAAGTGCATGAGTAAGTGTTATCTCATATCATGGCGTGACATAATAAAATTTCAACCTTGAATCATATATTCATGTTTGAAATGGATAAATGTTGTTGTTTGTTACATGTGGTCATTTCATATGAATCTAGGTGGGGAGTAGCCTCTGTAAGGGATATTCTATTGAGCGTAGCTCACCCTATACGGAAAAACATTTTAGGTATAGGACATACGCCGGTGGAAGGCTCTCATTCATGCAATCAAGGGTGAAGAAAAGCCGAGATGTGAATTTACTTGGAGATTTTTAAAAAATCATTGCAAAAACTTAGTTTTTTGGTATGTAAATATATGTAAATAAATGTAATAGAATTTGTATTTATCAAGTTTTAATTGAGAAATGGTGTTAAACATGTATTGGATGATTTTGGAATGCTTTCGATGAGATTTAAAATTAAAATCAGGAGAAATAGGAAAAATTGGGCAGAGAGTACTGGTATTGAGTATCGGTACACTGCTGTCTAGAAGGCAGATTGTACCGATACGCTGCTGTCCAGTGGGCAAACCATACCAGTATGCAGTTGTAAACCCCCACATGTTTATATTCATATAATGATATAATTTTTTATTAATTGATTTTTAAATGATAGTATAGGTGATGAGGTATGCAAAAATCCTAGAGACTTGAAAAGTAGAAAAAAATACAAGTGAGACAAATCGTTGGTGTGATTTAATAATTTGTAGGTGTTAAGATTGATAATAGTAAATATTAAGCTAAAATTTATTTTTGACTTGTAAATATTTGAAAACATTTTCAATAGAACTGGTAGGTATCAAGATTTATGTGGAAAACCTTGTTCAACAAGTATGTGATGGTTTTGAAAGGGTTAGGAATGGATTGGAAATGAAAAACAGGTGAAGTAGGCAAATCTGGGTAGTAACTAACTGATCGTTTGAACTGGGTTTAACGTTCGAACGTTGCTTCCCTATTCCAAGCTTCTACAATTTGTTCCTTAAAATGTTGTGATTGCCTGCAAAAGATACTTTTTGGTGCCTTTGAGTCCTTGTTCACTTTGAGATCTGAAACATCATCATTTAAACTCTAGCAAAGCATAATTAATCCAAAACATGGCATAAGAGTATACTATTTTTGAGTGTTAATCACTAACAGGTAGTCGTTATCCAGCACATCTGAACTATCGGTAGTCAACAGGTAGTTGATTATACAGCATACCTGAACTACCGGTTGCCAACAAGTAGTCGATTATCCAGCGTACCCGACCTACTGGTGGTCGCTGTAAAAATCCAAAATTTTAAAGTCGCGAACAGCCGTTCCCCCTTCCCCTATAAATACTTAATGATGCCTCCTTAGCCTCCATTTTACCACTTCTAACCCTAAAAAACCTTAGCAAGGAGGAGAGAAAGAGAGAAACACAAGATCAAAGGGGAAAACAAGAGATTTAAGGGTTGATTCAAGATCAAAACGCTAGTCCTTCAAGACATCAAGGTAGGGGTTTTCTTTCATGCTTGTTCATTGGTGTTAGGGTTAATATATATGTATGTTTTGACTCCAAATGTTATGTATTTGCTATAGGTTCCTTGTTTCTTGATATTTTTGCAAACTTTATCATGTTTTGAACAAAGTGATGGTTAGAGAGCCATCAAAGCCCTAGTTTTTGAGAAAAAAAAAATAGATTTCACCCTCTATGTTCACTTAACCTTTGTTTTGAAAACTCTAGTTCTTTGGATTGAGTGTTGAAATGAAATTATGGATGATCTCTTATACCTTTTCTTATATTTGGTCCATTGGGAATATCACTTGTGAGAATTGGGAATTTATCTTAGAATTTACTTGTAAATTGGAGACTTGTGGAATTGTTGGGTATTTGAGAAAATAGTTGGTATTGTATTTCTTGTATGGTTGTTTGGACGAATATGAGTGAGAGGTTCCTTGTAAGTATGCTCATTCCCTCTCAGGAGGTTTCTTGTAAGGATGTTTGAGAAACAAAATATTGAGGCCGAGAGGTTCCTTGTAAGGATGTTCATGCTAAAGAAACAAGACCTTGAGAGTGAGAGGTTCGGGGTAAGGATGCTCATGCCAAAAGAGGATAATATGTGGCCTTCTCAGGAGATTCCTTATAAGGATGCTCATACCAAAAGAGGACAATATGTGGCCTTCTTAGGAAGTTCCTTGTAAGGATGCTTGAGAAACAACACCTTGAGGGTGAGAGGTTTCTTGTAAGGATGCTCATACCAAAGAGGACAATATTATATCATGTATGGGTGATTAGTTTACTTTTGAAAAAATTGTAAGACTCATTGTTAGTAATTGGTTTCACCTCTCCGTTTAACTTTATTTTTGTTCGTAAACTTGAGATCTGTTTAAAATGTCCTTGTTTTTATTTCAAAATTACATAGGCTATTTGTAAAATGAGACCGACCGTTTTTATAAGCTTTTCTAAGCCTTGTTCGGGTTTGGAAGAATTTTCCTACAGATCTTTGTGCTCACCCCTACTTAACAACCTTTGCAGATTATCCTCTCGAGGAAGAGCTGAGAGTCGAGGAGCTCGTACACTGGGAGACTCCGATAGACAGGAGTGTGGATCCCGAGGTGGACGCCTAGAGCGACACTTTCTTTTGTTCTAGACTAGGATATTCATTTTTAACCTTGTGGAGTCTAGTTTTCTTTTGTTATTTCCACTGCGTTACATTAGTTGACTTTTGGAATGTAATGGCCAAGATGGGTCTAGTCTTTTGAGATAATGTTGTAAATTCTATTGATGATTTTATGAAGTCTTATTTATTAATGAATTATCTTAGTGCTCTCATGATGTAAATGGTTTTAGAATATAATGGCATCCAGGGTGATATTGGGGGCGTTATAGTAGTACCGGTACACTTTTTAAAAATCTCAAATTTTAAATCTGCTTTGCCATGTTTTCGGCTTATGTTTTTCTTCCCTCCAATGATGTAAATGGACCTTAATGGTATATAAATCATGGTATATTGGACCTTGGTTAGATCCAATGGATAATTTGACACAGGGTATACCTGTGGGTTATAATCCTAGTTAAAGAGCTACTATCATGTGGTATCGGGTCATGCGACATTCACGAGTATTTTTGCTGGTTGGTGGGTTATCAACGGTTCATAAAGGACTCCTAATTTTTGGGGCGTCACAAGTATGCTATGTATTTTTCCTAAAGATATATATTCTTTGATCATATCAAAAACAAAGGTTGTTAGAAAATTAGAAATTCTTAGCTGTCAAGCAAACCCTTTGTGCAAAAAAAGTTCATTTTCAAAATGTCGACGAACAAATCAACTCAGTAGTTGTGTAATGTTTGGTTGATTAATGCAAATAAGTGAATATAATCAGTGTGTGGAACCAATTTCAAGTCAAGCATTAGATCATCTTGATTGGATTAAGTAGAGCAGAGTAAGGATTATCCTGAGCCGCCATTTTGTTCTAGTCCCATGCTTTCAAGACATGTGCGACACGAGATTAGTGGGTTCACTAATGTCCTCAATTTATAAGATTCTGATTAAAGATGACAATGATCAAAGATGAATAATTTTGGATTTTTCTAAATGTTAATAACTATAACATAATTAGTGTAATAGTTAGGATTTAAGTATTTGAATGTTTAAATATTTGAATTTAAACTGATTCTGTAATTGCATGCTGGAAAACTGAAGTTGGAAACCAGGAGAGAATCAAGGGACAACAACCTGCAACACCAAGGAAAGTCTAGAGGATTAGTATCGTTCGGACAGTACTGCCCATTATAAGTACACAGAGGCGTGAACTTAATAGTTCCAAAATCTCCCTTGAAGCAGAAATACGAAAATTTAGCAGTTTCTTCACCTTCTCTTGTTATATTTGCTTCACCCATCCACTTGTCTTGAATTCTACTCCAATTAGACACTTACCTATAACCTTTTACAGGTTTCTACCGATCAAAATTTCTTGAAATCTCTTCTCAAGAAATAAATCAAAGAATTCATGAATCCTAGGACAAGAACAAGAGCTTCATCAAGTCGAGCAAGGAAAGGAACCCCTTCACCATTTAAAGCACCCCTTCAACAGCAAGAACAACCTCGGGAATATAATATTTTTGACGCTACAATGTTTGAGAATATTGATTAGCAAGTTTGTTTAAAAATTATTTTTATTCAAAAATTGTTATTACTGAATGAACTATTATATATGAGGACTTCTAACAAATAGGGGAGAGACAAAATTTAGCCCCTCCCAGCTCATTTTTCAGAGATTCGCCTATAGTTCAGTCTAGCAAAGAGGGAAGAAAAGAGAGGAAGAAAAGAAGAATGAGTCCTTGCCAGAATCACTTTCCAGCCAAAATTTTCTCTACTTTTATACTTTTGTTTATCCTATCTACTTGGATGGTTGAACCTCTTCCACTTTTGTGCATTAGTCGGTAATAAGGATGGCAGTGTTTCAACTATTCGTCAGGGAAGAACTTTTTGTATTTTTTTCCGGTTGTAATGGGATTATGTCACTCCTTTTGCTCGTCTATAGCATTGAGGTGTGAGTAGTCCGTTTATATTCTTTGCTGTTGGGTGACTACATGTGTAATATTGTTTATGTTTTGAAAATGCCGATATTTTACTTATGCATTAGTGCATATACCCCTCTTAATTGATGGATGGTTATATTTATAATATGATTATGATTATGAACACCGAGCGGAGTTTAATGCTATATATCATACTATCTATATTGATTACATATTTCATGCATGATACAGTGATATATGCAGTTGTAATTTAGGTAACAGTCCGGAGATTGGGTTATAGACGAGTTAAATCTTGCCATACCCAATGCTTTTGATTCAATACCTAATCCGTATCTCTGTTATCATTGAATCATTAACATGTCGGTTGAATAACTGGAGTAAACCTTTTGAACGGTTCACTTTCAGGTTTACTAGGGTTATTTGAATATTGCATGGTACAAAGAGACCTCCCGTCTAACCTAATTAGTTGTTGTTTTGTGATTCAATATACCTAAACTTTCCAATAAAAAGAGAGTTAATTGTTGTAAGGTGGCATTTCCAATAACTAAACAATATAATGCATGTTGGATCCTCGAACTAAAGTGTACTTTTTATTACTGCATTTCAAAGTTTAGTTAAGTGTTTAATTGACTGTTATAAGCTCCCACCACAAGCTATTCCATTGCATGTTCAATCCACGATGATGAGCGCATAATATTGCATATGTAAAGGTCTCATTACATGCATTTTAACTCAACTTTGGCATCTAAGTACTTGGAGTTAGCCGATTTTATGAATAATGTTGAATTTTTAATGTTGCATGTATTTATAACTTAAATGATGTATCTATAACATAAAAACATGAAAGTTGTAGATCTGGATGTCTTCTATATCGTGTCAAAATTTCAGCTCAATCTAACGGTTGGATCAAAAGTTATGATGATTCTACAAAGAGTGGTCCAGAGGAGAAAAATAGTACCGGTATACCTTACCGGTACGCCCGACTCCAGTAGCTTTGAAGTATCGGTACACTCCTGAAGCCATGCTCGAACCTCCTGCAACTCAGCTCCACTTGCTTGGGGGTTTGATCTACACTTCTCCCACTTGCTTTCCAACATTTGCTTACACATTTACATGCCTCCCTTACACATTTGGAAGACTTTGGAGGCTTGAAATTTATGGAGGTTGGAGAGAAAGTGGGCTGCCAGGGAGTTGCTGGGTAGGCTACCATAGCCTATCAAGACCCATCCATTCAACCACCTCTTGATGGGAAACCTGCACACACCTTAGGGGGACCACCATGCACAAAAATTGAAGACTCACACTCCATTATATTCAGCATTACACAACCATTTGATTAGTGACTACCTAAGCTTAGTTTTAGTTCAATGTAGAAGATGATGAATAGTAGTTATATTTTTGTAATTTCTTCACCATTTTCATCCATGTAAGCTTTAATCTTCTTGTAATTTATATTTCTTGCACTTTAATCTCATTCCTTTCAAGTTTAATGCAATTTTAGTTACATGTTCTTAAATCTACCATTGTTGTATTAAGTTTTTCTTCATTTGAAGTTTAAAATGGGTAATGAACATGCAACTAAACTTCCATTTCAACTCATTCTCTTTCTTCCCTTATGAGTCCAATGGTTCGGTTTGACTAGGTTAAAAGTGGGCGTGGTTGTGAGTACTTGATATTCCGTAGGCCTGGTCACCGGTTATGCTTGGATCCTCACCTCCATTTGGTTGTGAGTTCTTGATACACCGTAGGCATTATCACGGTGTATGCTTGAATCCTCATCTCCATGAAATAAATTTTTTGAAGGCATTGGAATACTTTGAGTTGAGTTGGTATTTCCATGAGAATGAACTCTTTGGATTAGCCAACACTTGTTTTATTTCATTTTATTCAAAACTTCAATCACTAAAACACAAACCAAAAGATTTTACACTTTCTCTTTTTTTGAAAAAATCACATTCACACACTTGAACTTTCCTTCCCTGAGGAGACGACCTTGGAATACTTTTCCAAGTAAAACACTGACATTCAAAAGACTCCTTGCGATTGGGGAGCACTTTTGTTCACACATTTCACATTTCATACATTTTGGTCATTCTATTTTATACTATCATTTCGTTGTTCCATCTCTTGCATCATCCCGAGGGAGAGTGACACTCCCTTCTCACACACATTATACACATGCTAAAGGGTGATGTTTAGAGGTTAGGAACAACAATCTTTTTCAATCAATCATTTTTAGCGTCGTTGCCGGGGAAGGCTAAGCGTAGAATTCGAAGGTGATTTTGGGCGGCATAGGTAAGTCTCATAATTTTCATCACGGGCCAAGGTATGTCGTCTCATTTGTAAATAGTTTGTTTTAATTTTTGTTTTGTGTTATGTTTCCTAATTATTATGAAAATGTATCCAATGCCTCTTATTTTGAAAATGTGTGTGAGATTTGTGATGACAATGGGCTCATCTCTTGTGTGTGCCCAATAAATTATCCGGTTCAAGACTTTGCATGCAAAGGTTCAAATTCATTTTTGGCCTCCGAAAACTTTTATCCCGACCATTATGTTACACCGAGTTATTCGAATTATGGTTGGGAGAATGAACCTCATAATTTTTCATCCAATCTCACACCACCAAATGAATTTTTTCACTATCCAACATATGGGAACTCAACTGAAGATGAATGGAAAAATATTTTGTGCAATTTTATGTAATACCAAATGGAATTCAATGCCCAAATAACCCAACAACTTCATACATTGACTAATGCTATAATTGTTATGCATGAAGAACAACATCTTGAGCATGGTCAATGTATTGAGGATGATCATCCCAAAGGAATCCACATTGATTTTGAATCTCCCACCACTCTAGATTGTGAAAAATTTAATGAAGTTATTATCTCACATGAGGTTAATGTGCCCAAGGTCATTTTTTCATCTATGAGTGGTGTTGAGATTCACAATTTTCAACTTGAGAAGGGCATTGAAATGGAGTTAAGTGTGAAAATTTTGAAAGAAAAATTATATGCTCCATTGTTTGAATTGCATAAACTTGCCTACACATCTATTTGCTTGAGAATTTTGAATCAACATCCTTTCTATGTTTGAATAGATGGCTTAAGAAGGGCATTTATATAACAAAAAAATTTAAAAATGAAAAAAATCAATGGGCGTAAGCTCATATCCGAATTGAAGCCGGATTGACATGGCCCTTTTTGTTTTATTTTGATGTACATAGTAGTTAGATTTCTTTTATTGTTATATTTTCATTTTCAATGTTGTAGCGCAGATTTTAGCATGAAGGTTGTTTACCTCTTCCTAATTTGGACTCATTTCACTTGAGCATCATTGTAGAAAATCTTATTGAGTATCATGTTCTAATCTAAGTTGGGGGGTGTAAACAAGTTTTTTGTGATGTATAAATATTAAAAAAAAAAGGGGCATCTCATTTCCCATGTTACTTTCATTTTTCTTATTGCATGATTCCTTGTGCATTGACGACAATGCATAGTTTAAGTTGGGGGGTGAGGTGCACCATTCACATGTTCCACCACTTTTTATATATTACAATGGAAAATGTGAAAATTTTGAAAAATTTTGGTTCCAATATTGAACTATATTCCCGTATCCTAATGGTTATGGGATTTATGATTAGTTGATCTTCATTTTTGAACTTTGAATACATGAGCACATTATAGAAGTTTATCCTATTGTTAAGAGTATCACATAGTGGTTTGCTTTTGAACTCAACTATAAGTGCACCATGAACTTGTTATGCTTGTTTTGGTTAGGTGCATTTGGGTAGTTAATTGACTTTGTCTTGATACATACAATGCTCCCCCATGCTTATCTAGAAATGATCTTAGGCCATCTTTGAAATACTTTGAGCCTAAACCTTTTTCTTGAAAAATTCTACCCCTAGTGCCATGTTTGAGACTTATTGAAAATTCATTTACATGCCACACATGTAGCCGAGCCAATGAAAATGACAAAAATTTACCTCACCTTGGTTGTTCCTAGAGCTAAGTATGAATGATCATAAAAGAGAAGGAAGTATGGTGTGGAAACTCAATCAAAAGGGATGAATGTTGTTGGAACTCAAAGAGTTCAATGGAAAAAGAATAAAGCTTCAAGAAAATGAGAAAAAGGGGTGAAAGAAGAAAAGAAAGAGAAAAAGAAAAAGAAAAGGAAATTGTTAAGGAAAAGAAATAAAAGAAACAAAGAGTGAAGTGATGGTGTGGACTAGAACTCCCATAAAAAGGGAGATCTTTTTGAAATAAAGGTCATTCACTCGGAACAACCCTCTTGGTTATCATATATCCTTCATTTCACTTACCTCAATATCACCCCAAGGCCCCATTATAACCCTTGAAAGTCCTAAAGAATCTAGAGAAGCATGGGGAAGACACACTTTTAAAGAAAAAGAGAAGTTGATCTTGCTATCTAATGCCCTAACATTCCTTTCATGAGATTATGCCAAGGTTATTTCATTTCTATGCATACTTCATTTTTGGATTATATGTGAGCATACTTCGTTTTGAGCACAATATTCTATCTCACATATACACAGGGAGTGCATGCCAAGATAATCATAGTGTTATTCATTGTGAGAGACACCCTTGGTGAGTTTTGCATCAAAGCTTAATTTGGATAGACAAAGTGAATATAAACTCCGTTGTGTAAATGTTTAAATTACATTTTCATTTCACACGCACATGAGTTTGAAAATGAATGTGTATGTGGATACTCTAGAATAGCATTTACGGCTATGATATGTCTCATGTGTGATTCGTTCGGGTGTTCGGATCAAGTCGTTATTGAAATCCCATTACTAATTAAGATAAGGGAATATGCTTTAAATAGTGGATACTAGGAAAGGAAGTTTGTAGGTACCTTCACTGAAAACTTTCACGAGACAAAACTCGTCCACTAGGGATCACCTAGGGGTTTAAAGGCTTGTTGCATGGGCTAAATGCAATTGCGGCATTAGTATATGTTTATTTTGTTTTCTTGCTTCTTACATTTTGTTTGCTAGGGACTAACAAAGTTTAAGTTGGGGGGTGTGATGAGCGCATAATATTGCATATGTAAAGGTCTCATTACATGCATTTTAACTCAACTTTGGCATCTAAGTACTTGGAGTTAGCTGATTTTATGAATAATGTTGAATTTTCGATGTTGCATGTATTTATAACTTAAATGATGTATTTCAGAACCTTGCAACTATGATGGACGTGTGGTGAAGGCATGGACATAATACATGAAGATTTGGAGGCTTAAAAGTGAAGAAATCAAGGAGGTTTTGGTGTTTGGGAACAAAGGCACCAGCTGCCACTTCTTTTGGAAGCAGATCCTCGGTTTTCCTCCATTTTTACCATGATCCACTTCGAATGTGAAAAATTTAAAAGCAAAAAAGTTGTAGATCTGGATGTCTTCTATATCGTGTCTAAATTTCAGCTCAATCCAACGGTTGGATCAAAAGTTATGATGATTCTACAAAAAGTGGTTTAGAGTAGAAAAACAGTACTGGTACACCGTACCGGTACGCCCGACTCCAGTAGCATCGAAGTACTGGTACGCAATACTGGTACGCTTCTGAAGCCATGTCCAAACCTCCTGCAACTCAGCTCCATTTGCTTGGGGGTCCCACCTACACTTCTCCCACTTGCTCCCCAACATTTCCTTACACATTTACATGCCTCCCTTACACATTTGGAAGACTTTGGAGGCTTGACATTTATGGAGGATGGAGAGAAAGTGGGCTGCCAGGGAGTTGCTGGGTAGGCTACCATAGCCTATCAAGACCCATCCATTCAACCACCTCTTGATGGGAAACCTGCACACACCTTAGGGGGACCACCATGCACGAAAATTGAAGACTCACACTCCATTATATTCAGCATTACACAACCATTTGATGTGTGGCTACTTAAGCTTAGAAAGCTTCCAAGGAAGAAGATGATGAATAGTGATTAGAAAGTTTATTTTTTTGCATTTTCCTCTCCATTCAAGTTGTAATAAGCTTTTAATCTCCTGTAATCTTTAACTCTTACACCTTAATGTCATTTACTTCATGTCTTTTCCAAGTTTAATTACATGTTCTTCATTTCACCATTGTTGTTCATGTTTTTCTTCACTTCCTAGCTTTAAAATGGGTATTGTATATTTTGTTTCATAGCTTAAGTTTTCTTGCTTTAAGTTAAGTTTCTTGCTTCCTTTCTTTATTGTGTCCATTTAAATTATGCTTGTCTTCCCTTTAAACATGAATAGCTAGATTTCTAGTTGGCTAATTCAAGGAAGACCTCCTCTTGGGTTTTCCATTTCAACTCATTCTCTTCCTTCCCTTATGAGTCCAATGGTTCAGTTTAACGGGGTTGAGAGTAGATAAGTTGGTGAGCCTTTGATATCTCATAGGCTTAGCCACGGTTTATGCTTAGATACTCACCAATCTTGTCCCTAGCTTCCCCCGAATCAGTCGCTCATTCATGCTCTATTGGGTGAGGGATTGAGGTTGAAATTATATTCCTATTTGAGTGACTTCTTGGGTTTGCCAACATTTGTTTCTCATTGCACTTTCATTAAGAACAAATCTCATCAAAACCAACTACAAGATTTCACATTTTTCCCTTTTATAACAAAATCACCTTCACACAACTCAACCTTCCTTCCCTGAGGAGATGACCTTGGAATACTCTTCCAAGTAAAACACCGACATTCAAAAGACTCCTTGCGATTGGAGAGCACTTTTGTTCACACGCTTACATATTTCATATATTTTTCTCATTTCATTTCCATCATTCCATTGCCCTATCTCTTGCATAAATTCGAGTGAGAGTGACACTCACCCATACACATAAGCCAATACATATTTGAGGGTTCATGTTAGAAGCTTAGGAACATGCAACGATTTTCAATCAATCATTTTTGGCGTCGTTGCCGGGGAACAAACTTATTTAGTTACATTGCATGTTCAATCCACGACAATTTCTGCGTTTCTGTTTTGATTCCTGACAGCTAGCTCCATGTGTGTTCGAACTTGGACTTAAACCAAGAAATACTATATTGTGAGAACTTATACTTGGTTGTATGACAGAAATTAGGTCAAATCAATTGCCAATGGCTAAGCCCCTAAACAAGAACTCCTCGACTACTCAGTACGCCTTAATACTTTCCAGGCCACTATACTAGATCAAATCGCAATCCTAACTTTAATCGTTTCGCCAATGTCAGTTGCTATCCCTACGATGGGACTAATCTATCATTGATTTTGGCTTCTTTGAGGGCTCATCTCTTCGTTGATCCTTTTCATGGGATTGATTCTAGATGGCAATTTTGAGAACCATCATGAAAGATTGGTGCTAATAGTTTAGAGCGCTAGATTATTCTCTTTTGCTAGTTAAAGAAGACCGCAAGCATTGATGAATCTTGCTGATAAACTCCCAACAATTTTGTTGGAAGTTGAGCCACTGTAATAGAAACAAGCCTGGTCATCATACACAGTTAACAAGATTTCCTGGTTTATTTGCAAAAATGTATTTACATGTGTTTCGGTCATTCCAATTCCCATGCTTCACTTCATGAATATCTGACTGAGATTGACCATCAAATAGCTGAGCTAGAAGCTCATTGTACGACCCTATTATAGGAGCTACATCATAAAATAAGCATCTTGAAGAGTTGAAGGTAGCAATGATGAGCACAAAATATTGCATATTTAATGGCCTCATTCATACTTTTTAATTCAATTTTTGTATATAAGTAATTAGAGTTAGCCAAAATTATGAATAATGTTGAATTTTAGATGTTGTAGGTAATTATAACTTAAATGATGGATTTTAGGATCTTGTAAATATGTATGAATGTGTGGTAAAGGCATGGACACATGACATGAAGATTTGGATGCTTAAAAGTGAAGAAATGAAGGAGGTATTGGTGTTGGGTATCAAAGGCACCAGCACCCACACCATCTGGTAGTAGAGCCTCGGTTTTCCTCCATTTTGACCATGATCCACTTTGAATCTAAAAAAGTACAAAACATGAAAGTTGTAGTACACATACCGATACATTGTGCCTGAAGTGCCCAGAACGACTGTTTTTCATGCTCCACTTGCTTGGGGGTGCAACCTACACTTCTCCCACTTGCCGCCCCAACATTTTCTGCACATCTTGATGTCTCCTACACCTTTGATGAAGACTTTGAAGGCTTGGCATTAAATGTGGAGAGAGAAAAAAGGGTGAGGCGTGGGTGTACAGGCTAAGCCTGTGCTAGCCTGCCATACCCATCTCTTCAGCCCCTATTGATGGGAAGCCTTTTATACATCTAGAGAGACGCCCATGCACGAAATTGAAGGCTATCACACTCAATATACTCAACATTCTTCAGCATTGCAAAGCGTGGCTACCTAAGCTAGGAGTAGTTCAATGTAGAAGATGATGAATATTGATTAGAAAGCTTATGTTTTTACGTTTTCCTCTCCATTCCAATTACAGTAAGCTTTTAATCTCTTGTAATCTTTAACTCTTGCACCTTAATGTCATTTACTTTAAGTCTATTCCAAGTTTTGTTACATGTTTTTGATTTAGATGTTGTTTTAAGTTTTCTTCATTTTCATGCTTTAAAAAGGGTATTGCATATTTTTCTTCGTAGTTTAAGATATCATGCCCTAAGTTAAGCTTCATGCTTTTATTTCATCTATATGTCTCTTTATATTATGCATTCCTTTATTGCTTTCATGAGTAGTTAGATTTCTAGTTGGCTAAATCAAGGGAGACCTCCTCTTATTTTCTTTCCTCTCTCGGTGTACGATGGTTTGATTTGACTGGGTTGAGAGTAGATGTGGTGGTGAGTCTTTGATATTCCATAAGCCTGGTCACGGTTTGTGCTTGGATCTTCACTATCTCGTCCCTAGCTTCCCACGAATCTATCGTTCATCTATAAACCCTCGGAGGAAGGTTTCGAGTTGGTTGGACATTCCCATTGGAGAAAACCTTTTGGATTAGCCAACACTTATTTTTATTGTATTTTCATTTACAAGCTTCAAACACCAAAACACAAATAAAAGATTTTACACTTTTCCCTTTTACTTTTATTCACAAAATCATCTTCACACACTTGAACTTTCCTTCCCTGAGGAGACAACCTTGGAATATTCTTCCAAGTAAAACACGACAAGCAAAAGCATCCTTGCGCTTGGGGAGCACTTTGTTCACACGTTTTCCATTTTGCACATTTCATTTCCACCATTTTCTTTCCCTTTCTTTTGACACTATCCCAAGGGAGAGTGACACCCCCCTTCATCCATACACTATACATCGTAAACAGTGGTTTTTTAGAGGTTAGGACCGAGCGTAAGGCAGTTACTACCTCTTTGTACAAATTAGAGGCCAAATCTTGGAAAGTAATAAATAATGATAGACTTTTTTGCCCTTTCTTTCTTTATTTATTTCTTGCTTTCCATTTCTCACATGACAGTTGTTATGATTATCACTTAATTGGCATTTATTTCCATTTAAACCATGCATCTATCGTTTGAACTCTGTGCGTAAAAACCCAAGTAAATTTAAACTTTTTAAAATAAAGGGTAAAATGGTAAATTATTCCAATGGTTCGGGTTATAAACCTGAATTTTTCTAGAACTTGGATGATGAAACAGAACTCACCATTGGATTCGCCTCACAAAATCTAATTACCATGTCAATTTTCATCAAATTTTGATTGTTGGGTTTTTCGCGTTTTACGAGGCAATCGGACCCTAGGAGACACAAATAAGATTTTTTTAGGAAAATTATGAGAGTTTTAAAATAAATGAAGTCAAGTCAAATTAAAAATATATTTTAAACTTGAACCGAAGTGAAATTTAATCGTTTCGGGACGAAAATGGACCCGAATTTAAAAAGGGTCGTGTGGCGCGTTGTGGGTCAAGTGTTGAAAAATATAAATAGGGGAAAACTTAAAACTTTCCCCCATTGTTCAGCTGATACACAACCGATAGAGAGGAATGGAAAACTCAAGGTTTTCTCTAACTTCTCTCTATGATCTACGAAGATTGGGAGCTCGGATCCTTTCGGGCCAGGAGGGAAAGTCATTCTCCTCGTCAAGGGCTACGCATACGTACCAAAAACAAGAGCTTTCACAAAAGGTGAGAAAACCAAAAATTTGGAAGAGCATGGGATTGAGTTGGGTTGGTTCTTGGAGCTTCCCAAGGGAATTCCTCACGCTACAAGAGGTAAGGTTCCCTCCTATTTAGACTTATGTCAAACCTAGGAGGTTTATACGGAATGGGTAGGTTGATAGAGATATGTATCACTTGCCTATTGTGTTGATTTGGTGAAATGAGTTTTGAAATTGGGTAGAATAATTTCTACCTTGATTTTGCTATATAGAAATTGCATGATAGTGGTTTCTTGAGAAATGTAGAAATGAAAATTCTTGGTAGAAAAATGTTGATTGTGGGCATGTTGTGTGTTTACCATATGCCTTGAAGAGTTTAGCATATTAATTGCATGATTATGTGATAATATGCTTTGAAAATGGGTAGAATGGAATGTTAATATATTCATGTTGTCAAGAGAAATTTACATTTAGATCAATTATGGTATTTATATGCTTTTGATGTAAATTACCATTGAAGTTGATTTAAGATGAGTTTGTTCATATGGCTTTTATTACATATTGAACATGGTGATAATATTGCAATTAGACATTAGATTGCATTTACACGTGAACATCACATTCATGGGCAGTTGGGGCATGAGTGTAGGTGGTGTAGGCATGGTTAAATCAAACACCATACTTGGTGGATGATGAGTGGGCTCGGTATCGTTAGACCAAAGTTCAACAGAGTCGCACGGTTGCATGAAAAAGAAAAACTTGTGTCGGGTATAGTAAGCAGGGATAGACTCTGCCTCGGGTGCAAGACCCGGCCACTGGTTTATACAATTCCTTCGGTGCAAGTCAAAAAAAATGTATCGGTGTGCGGAGCCGGTGGTGCGACACCAAAAGTCCGCTACCCAATAAAGACACATGAGTTTTGTTATAAAATTGTCATACGATGTACAACATCAATGATGGATTCATTATACATTGAAATACATAATGTGGTGGGAGCCGGTGAGG
Source organism: Ilex asprella (assembly GCA_023539305.1). NCBI lineage: Eukaryota > Viridiplantae > Streptophyta > Magnoliopsida > Aquifoliales > Aquifoliaceae > Ilex > Ilex asprella. The sequence continues at coordinate 8,088,515 of CM042190.1, read as the reverse complement.
ACTCGAGTTTAAGGGCATGACTGAGTGTCATCCCATTTCATAACATGCCATGGTGAAATTCTAATCTTGAATTGCATATTCTTGCTTGGGATGATTATTGCTCGTTAAATGTTGGATGTGCGCATTTCATATGCCCGTAGGTTGGGGAGTAGCCTCTTTAGGAGATACACTATTGAGTGTGGCTCACCCTTTGTGGGAAAACATTTTAGGTGCGGGTTTTACACTGGTGGACGACACCCTTTTCGAGCCTCCAGGATGAAGAAAGCCAATTTGTGGCTATTATAGTTCATTGTGTCTAGTTTTTGTTAAAATTCCATTTTGATGTGTAAATATATGGAATTGTATGTAATGGAACTAGTATGGATCATGTTTTAGGTGGAAAAATCTTTATAAACATGTTTTGGATGGTTGTGGAATTGATTGGAATGAATTAGAAATGAAAAGGGAAGGATTTTGTGGAAACACAGACAAAATCTTCCAGAAGATCTTGAAGGTTAAGGTAAAATTCTTTTTCAGTAGGCAAAAATTTCTAGAAGGTCGATCAAAACCTTCCAGAAGATCTTGAAGGTTAAGGTAAAATTCTTTCTAGTAGGCAAAACCTTCCGGAAGGTCGATCAAAACCTTCCGGAAGGTCTTGAAGTTCAAGGTATAATTTTTTTTTCAGTAGGCAAAATCTTTCGGAAGGTTGATCAAAACCTTTCAGAAGATCTTGAAGGTTAATGTAAAATTTTTTCAGAAGGTAAAACCTTCCAAAAGAACTTTTCTAGTAGGCACAACCTTCCAGAAGATGTTCCAAAAATCTAAAATTTTAAAATTATTTTTTCATGTGTTAAACTTTGATCCTTTTAGTTCAAATGATATAAAAGGACATTAAAATGGGGTATATTGAGGCACTTAAGACCGCAGTTGAATTAAATGATTAAAAGAATCACGGGTAGCACATGTGAGTTATAATTCTGGAAAAATGGGTACTATTAGCGTGATGTCGGATTTTGTGGCATTCACGGGTATTTCCGCTGGTTAACGGGTTGTCAACGGTTTAAAAAGGACCCCAGGTTTTAGGGCGTCACACCGTGTCTATCATGAAAGATGATGCTTTATTCTCCCATCGATAAATTGCCATAAATGTTGGTGGTTTTGGAGGTGAGACCATTAATATGATGCCCCAAAATCTGAGAGTCCATTGACAACCAATCAACCCATGGAAAACCCATAGACACTGATTAATTCAATATCACACCGTTATGTCACTGTTACCGGGATCCATAATTTAACAAAATTCGGGCAGAGTCTCCTTTGTGCAGGTAGTTCTACCCCAAATACAACCTGTGCATTATACAATCACATAACCACACTGGGTCCAATATACAATATTGACCTCACCGAAGTGGATGTTCATGGGCTTACACCAAGGGTCTCCAACGTACTCGAAATTTATGGACTTCCACCAAGGGCTTCGCGTACACCCACACACTTCATGGACCAAGCCAAGGGAGTGCGTATCCTAACCACTGGGCCTTACACCCAAGGGATCTTCTAGTCCTTTCTTACAAACCCCAACCCTAGTCACCATGCAACCCGTGCGACTCGGCCAGGTCTTCGACCCAGCTTAATCGAGCCCACTCGTCATCCACCAAGTGTGGTGTTGACAACAACTATGCACACACCCACATGATGTGATGTTACTGTGCATATACAATATGATGTTCTGTTGCACAATGATAACATATCCAATAAGCTATGAAAAGCAAATGAACAATATCAATCCATTTCACATATCCCATAACAAAAATATATCATAAGCATATAATTCCCATAATTCCCCACAATGTCAATATAACACAAGCATGTATATATATCAAAAATTTTCATAACACAATTCCAAGAATGTTATCATAAATGTTATGCTAATAGCACACTTAACCACAAAGGCACAATATAACACATAATAACCATGTAATAGCCCACATAACAACCCACATAATGGCCCAAAAACACTCCCAAATCAGAGCACAAAATAGTCCCATAACAATGGACAAAATAGCCCCATAATAGTGAATAAACCGCTTGAAAAAATCTGACTATATCAAAATTCATGAGGTCATCCATCATCCAGCCGTCTCAAACCGCGTGAAAAAATCCGACTATATGAAAATTCGACGAAATTTGGCAGAGCAACTAGATTTCACGATACAAATCCAACAGCCAAGTCTATTTTCTCATCTGAGCTCTAGAACTTGAGTATTTTAAAAATGCATTATAGTGGCAAATTACCATTTTACCTTTTTTCAGAAAAATTTTAAATTTACCCGAGTTTTACAATTAATGCATTCAAACTTGGTCTATAAATTCCCTTGAGTAATTCATTATTCGAAGCCAGGCAAAACCTTCCATGAATGTTTCATATAATAAACAATCTCTATACCCCTCCTGACCTAGAATAGAAAGTAAGGAAATATGGTTTTGTTAGTCCTAAACCCTTTTCTCCTTTGGTCTTAACCAAAGTTGTTACTTTATCATTCATTCATAACAACAATAGTTGGTTTTACTAACTTACTTAACATTCCTCCGAATGATAGGTGCCTATCTGCATTTGCATTTTTAGATCACGATGGAGACCCTAGATCTAGGATTAGACATCATGGGTCAATAGGTTGTATTGGAAGAAGATCTTTCATCTTTCATCAGGTGCATCTTGTGGCCTTGTGATACACTTTCTCACTTTTGGTCTTCAACTAGCCATAGGGTGAGTTTTTCTGCACTCATTCAAAAATTAGAGATGGGGAATTCGTAATTGGGAAGGCTTGCATCTGAGGACATAATCATCCTTATGCATCCAAGATTTCTCATCCTACTATTCCTTTCTTTGTCTCAAAAGCTTAAGTTGTCATCTTCAAACTCGGGCACACATGCTTCATAATAGGCTACATCAACGTAGGATTTTATTTTACTTTATTCTTACAAATTGTATCTACTAAAATTTTACAAAGATTTCATGAATAAAATTTACAAATTTTGTTTAGATTTCTTCCATCTTTTGTTTTGCATTTCATTTACACAACTATTTACTATCAGGACGTACATCGCAATGGCCATCGGGTGGCCATGCCATTTGGGACTAATAGTTTTGTTCACATTCTACGACCTCTTAGACCGTAGGTCTGTAGGCCTTCAAGAACTATCCATTGATAGATCGACTTTAGCCCAAAGGTTGAGGCAGCCCAAAATGGTTTACTATATATATATATATATATATATATATATATATATATAGTAAACGGATTGATTGACTATCCTTAGTGGAATGTTCTCTACCCATCTAGTGTAATCTTTGGTGGCCTCGATGATAGAAGAATGCTACCTTCTGGGTGTGGGAAAAATCTTCCTAATAGAGTCCATGACCAATGCTCGAAACGATTAATGTTTTACTATGGGCTACATCTGCATCGCTATTGCCCTTTCAATAGGTCTATGGTGATGACATTCCTGGCAACCTTTTTGCATATTCAATGCTATCTTTTTGAATACTTGGCCAATAATAGTCATATCTCCTTATAAGCTAACACATTTTTTTTGCTAGCCTGATGGACTCCGCATTGACCTTTGTGGATTTCAACTATTACCAACATGCCATCCTTTTTCCCGATGCACCTTAACATCAAGTCATCGTGCATTATATTTTTGTACAATTTTCCATCTAGGAGTATGTAGTTAGCAGCTCTTCACCTAGTGGCCTACTCTGGATTCACATTTCGATATCTTAGGAACTGTATGATATAAAATCCCAGTCCTCATCCTCCACTTTTGCCAATAATTATTTTGAATCCTTTCCTCTGGCCTTAATGGATGACAACACGCTCCTTTACACTTTAATTAACTTCTCATCCATGCCACGAGGGATTCTTAGTCTTGATCCCAACTGGGCCAAATTGTTAACTTGGTCGTTTAATTTACTTGGTACCGACTGGTCTCCCTGTACCAAAATTTTACAATAAGGACACTGTTATGGAATGGGCACAACTCCCGGATGTTGCACTTGAAGATGTATGCTATGTAGTTGATGACTAATTGAGAATAATTAGTGATTTCTATAGTTGATTCACCCATTCCCAATTAAACCTCAAGCCTAATGATTAATGCTTCGTAGTTGGCCTAGTTGTTAATGCATTTAAATTTCAACTTAAAACCACACTTAGGTTTTGTATCCCTAGGGAGATTCTACAATTATATATGCCCCTGTGGACTCGCGTGTCTGCGATTCATTGAATTTCAACGTCCATGGCATACCAGAAACCACATGTACTCCTAGCAGATTGAGCAAATCCCTTATATCATACTCTACCTCTAAAAAATCGGCCAATGCCAGGCCTTTGATTGCACCCTTGGAAAAACATTGCAATGATAACTCCATTAAGTCAAAAACTTATTTGCCGATACGTTCTCTCATTATCGGCCTGGTTAGGATATACTTAATTAAGTATGTTTTGACAATGATAAACACCACAACTTAAATCATATATAATCTTAATTTTTGTTATGCAAAGTACAAAGATAAACTATTGACCGTATTATAACCTTGAGGAATGTTTGCTCTACTAGAGTCAAAATTCTACTTAAATAATCAACGACATGTTCTTTGCCCGTATTATTATTATTTTCAAGGACACAACCAATAGATTTATGTGCGACTGATAAGTATAGTAGTAATGATCTACCCTTTATGGATGACATAAGAACTGGCGAGCCTCACCAAGTACTCCTTAATTTGTTGAAAGGTATTCTCCTACTGTGCCTCGCACTTGGCGTCCTTTGCATCTTTCAACTTTAGGATTGGCAAAAACATATGTACCTTCCTTGATCAAATGGTAATGAAGCATCCGAAAAAATTGACCTCATCAATCAAGTGTTGTTGTTCTTTCTTGGTCTTTGGAAGCATGGCTTCTATGATCACTTTCACCTTTTTCTTGTCGACCTCGATCCATTTCTTGTCATCAAATTTTGGAATGTTAATTTACATTCTATTCCATTCCCATGTAACAAATGCAACGAATGTACAAATATACAAGCTGAACAATAACAAAATGAACTATGAAGCAGACAAGAAAAGCAATTCTGATATAATGACCAAAAAAATATAACTTTGCATAAACATGAAGTTGTTGAATATAGAGGAAATGCATTACGAATATATTGTATAAATGCTTCAGATAGCTTTTAAATGATAATTAAAAAGTGGTCAAAATGCATGTATAACAATATTATAGTGTTTGGGGTATTGAAAATTAAGGAATGTTTGACCATGATAATTCATAATGCTGTAAAGGTAGCAACTAAAAGAATTTTTCCTATAAAAATGATTTTCTTCTTTCGATATGCGTAGTGCATGCCTAAACAATAAAGAGAAAATAAATCCCATGGAATCAATATGGCTTACAAGCATAATCGAAGAATATTAAAACTAAATAAACTCCTATGCAATCAGCCTATTACCAAATCATAGAATAGAAAGTTCAATTCTAGAGTTGAGAGCAATATAAGTGTTAGTCCTAATTGTGATTTCCATTCCTCAACAAAATCCTTGGATTGAAAAAAATAAGCAAAATATTATGATTGTAAATGTAACTTGAATAAAGTATGCTATGTCCTAATAAAAATGAATTAAATGAGAAATAGAAGATACAACATATGTTTCTATCAAGTTCATGATTTTGAGGCAAATAAAACTAATTAGACAAATAAGTAAAAGAAAGAAAGTACATGTAAGTTTTGGCCAATGTATAGTATTGACGGAAAACAAAAATTGTTGCAAGCAACAAATATATCAAAAGAGTAACTAACCTCCCAAAGACAAAGATCTATTTGGTCCTATCATGTTCTGCTAATATTTCTAGTTGCTAAATAAAACTTTAGACCGTAACAATCTTTGAAATCAATTATAAAGCTACGCTCCTCCTTGAATGCATGATTCATGTAATGTGTTTAATCCTATTATTATAAAAAAGACATTGATGATAATTACCCAAACAAAATAACATTGAGATCCAACAAATAAGAAAAATAAAAAATTATAGTTAAAGTGTGATCTGACCTGAATAGTGTCATACACGCAAGTATAAGTAGTCAAATTACAATATAATTCTTGGTTTAAGTACGAGGTCGAACCCACATAGAGCTAAATAATGGAATTCAAAATAGAAATGGTGAAGTTGTTACAAATAAAAAATGTAATGGAATAGCTTGTGATGCGAGATTAGAACAATTAAAATAAACACTTAATTAAAACTATGGAAATGTAATAAAAAAAAAGGTACCCTTTAGTTCGGGGATTCCACATGCATTTTATTGTTTTAGTAATGGAAATGCCACCTTACAACATCTTAACTCCAATTTTACTTGAAAGTCAATCTGTAGGTCTAATGTATATTGAACAATAACATAGCAACTGATTAGGTTAGCCGGTAGGTCTCTGTACCATGCATCAGTTAAACAACTCCAGTAAACCAGAATGCAAGCCATTCAGGAGGAATATGTAACACCCCAAAATACACCCTGGACGGCATTACATTCTAATAACCATTTAAGCATGAGAGCACTAAGTAATCCATCAACATTATATTAACAATTTATATTAGAACAAAATTCGGGCAGAGTCTCCCATGTACGGGGAGCTCTACCACAAAACTCAACCTGTGCAATTCTACTATAATGACCACACCGGGTCCATTTACTTACCATAAAATCAATTCATCAAATTTACATGTTATCCCAAAAGAATAGGCCAATCTATAACCTTTACATCCCCAAAATCTAATAGCTATAGTAATGCAGTAGAATTACAAAATATGGCTAGGCTTTACATTGTTTCAAAATAATACCCTAGTCTAGAACAAAGGTAGTGTCCGGCTAAGAATCCTCCCCGGGATCCACACTCCTGTCTTGCTGAATCTCCCAGGGTACGGGCTCCTCGAGTCCTAACTCCTCCTCAAGAGTACAATCTGAAATGTTTGTAGGTAGGGGGTGAGTACAAGACTTTGTAGGAAAATCCTTCCAAACCCATTCAAGGTTTTGAAATCAAGCAAAACAGGTAGGTCTCATTTTGAACATACATATCAATGAAATTTGAAAGAAAATAAGGACATTTTAAAAGAGATCTCAAGTTTGTACACTAATAAGGAATTGGAAGAGAATAAAATCAACTTTAATTGGTAAACCATTTCTAACATAATCCAATCCACCATACACCATTTTCACAAGTTATCGCGGCATCCCATACTACCCGATACTCTTGGGAAAATAATATTGGGTACAATGAACAATAATTTCTATTTGGTACCACTCAAGTAGGCTGTCGCTTCTCATGAATCTACCCAACGATTCTACCTCGTTCACCCATTTATAATAACAATCACAGGCCAATTTAGGAAGGGCGTGTACCGTCTCATACGGCATTGACGAAATCCTTCCCAGGTGTCTAGTATACTAACCCTTTTCTCCGGTATCCGTGAACAATAGTGGTCATTGTCACCACAATGATCCACTACGAGCATTAGGCAACCATCTCATCCCTCATTGGGATAGACTAACCTCTAACGCTCTACGGCAGTTTTCGAAGGTAATCCAAGTCCCTCACAACACCATACCCAAGAGTGACATACCAACAATATACTCAACACCTCATATATAATCAATTCCACAACTTTCCCAACTTTCACAAGCATTGTACATAATACAACAATTTAAGGAAATATACTCATTTCGTAAATCACGGTACAAAAGACAAGTTTAAAGGAAATAGGCATGAGATCATCCATACTACCAATTTAATACTCAACACAAAGCTCTAGCATTTTAGAAATCTTGAGGAAGTGAAGATATAGAGAAAAATCCATATTTTTCCCAAAAACTAGGGTTTGATGAATTTCCAACCATTATTTTGTTCAAATCATGTGTGTGTTTGTACAAAGACTAAGAAACAATGAACCCATAACAAATACATACTATTTAGAGTCAAAATAAACATGTATAATAACCCTAACATCATTGGATGAAAATGGAAGAAAACCCCTACCTTGAATCTTGAAGAACTAAGGCTTGAATTCTTGAAAATACTCTTAATCTCTTGTAATTTTCCTTTGATCTTGAGTTCAATCCTTCTCTCACAAGTTATCTAGGGTTTAGAATGGGGTATGGACGACTAAGGAAGCGGCCTAAAGTATTTATAGGCCCAAAAATCGTATCGAGGTCGCGATATTAAACATTCAGATTTTTATCGGGTGTACCGGTACCAAAAATCATCTGGAATCGAGGTACCGGTACTCGGTACCGGTACCATATGGTACCGGTACCCGGTACCGGTACCATATGGTACCGGTACCCGGTACCGGTACTATTCAACAGACAGATTTTTCCTCAAACTTCCAAGGCAGTTTTGACCCATTTTGATGTCGAATTGGACAATTTTTATTATAGACACTTTTGTAGCCCTTGATGTCTACTATCTACTGTCAAAATTTCAGATCAATTGAATATAAGGATAAAAAGTTATGGGCAAAATACTAGAAGGTGTCTAAGATAATTTTTACCCAAATTCATTCTAAAGTGGATTTTAACTCGGGAATGCTTTCTAACCTCTAATATATCTCATATTACCTTTCCCAAGGTTGTTCGACCTTCCGGATTCAATGGACACCTTATTTTGACCTAAAAGTATTTAAAAATTCATCTAATCCCCATTTCCATGTTTCAACGTCTTTGAAACTCAAACTTTCCAATCAATATGCGTCTCTAGTATTTATCCTATTATTAAAATCTATATGGTTTATCCTTACCTCATTATACATATCCACACATTCACAAAAATATTTTACTATATATATCTATACAAATATATCTGTTCAAATCATGAGGCGATGCATGCCTGAAAATGAGCAGCGGAACGTCCTCACCTTCTGTCACTCCCAAGCCTGTGGTGGCCATTTCTCTACCAAGAAAATCTCTACAAAGATTCTCCAATCAGGTTTCTACTGGTCGTCTTTAATTAAGGATGGTATTTCATTTTGCAAAGAATGTGATAGATGCCAACGTTTGGGTAGTGTGACCCGGAGGAATATGATTTCCCTCTCCCCTGTACTTGTTATAGAGATATTCAATTGTTGGGGCATTGATTTCATGGGTCCCTTCCCTATATTGTTTGGCTATCTATACATTTTGCTGGCAGTGGACTACGTGTCTAAATGGGTGGAGGCTATCCCAACTAAGACTAATGACCACCAGGTTGTAGTCAAATTCTTGAAAGAGAACATTTTCTTGAGGTTTGGGATGCCTCGTGCTGTGATCAGTGATGGTGGATCACACTTTTGTAACAGGCCAGTTGCATCTCTAATGTCCAAATATGGCGTTATACATAAAGTATCCACCGCTTATCACCCCCAAACAAATAGCCAAGTCGAGCTAGCCAATAGGGAGATCAAGACCATCCTTGAAAAAACTGTTAACCCCAATAGAAAGGATTGGTCTGAGAGATTGATTGATGCCTTGTGGGCATATCGTACTGCCTATAAGACGATTTTGGGCATGTCCCCCTATCGGCTTGTCTATGGAAAGGCTTGTCATATGCCAGTAGAAATGGAACACAAGGCCTATTGGGCCATCAAGACTTTAAATTTCAATATGAGAATGGCCAGTGATCATAGGAGGTTAGGAATGAATGAATTGGAAGAGATTCGGCGGGATGCATACGAGAGTTCAAAAATCTCAAAGGAACGGGTAAAAATCTTTCATGACAACTCCATAGTGAGGGAATCATTTGAGCCCAGGCAAAAGGTACTCTTGTATAATTCCCGCCTCTCCTTTTTTTTTGGCAAGCTAAGATCCCGTTGGGATGGCCCCTATCTTGTCAAGGTGGCCTACCCCAATGGAGCTGTTGAGATCACCAACCCCAAAGATGGCCAAACTTTCAAGGTCAATGGCCAAAGACTCAAGCCATTTTTTGAGGACTTTGAAAACCACATGGTGGAGGAGGAGTTAACCGACCCGGTGTACTCGGAAGTGGTTGAGGAATAACAATTGGTTACTTGTTTGTATGTACAATTCTTGTTTTGTACTTATGTCATACGTTATTTTATGTCACTTACCCTTTTTCGTTTGATAGTATTGTTCTTCTTAATCCGAATCTTGGTGTGTCGTCAAAAGCTCGAATGCGAGGTGTTTTCTTACCCTTCTCATCTTTTATTGTCTTTCATTGCATATGCTATCTATTTTTTGCATTGAGGACACTGCATATTTCAAGTTGGGGGGGTGTGGTGCACCATTTTATGATCCACCAAGTTTGTTGAAAATTTTTAATTTTTGCTTGCTTGCATCATTACAAAATATGTAAGAATTTTGAAAATTTTTTATGTTAAAAATTTTTGATGAAAAATATCTATAACTTGACATGTATTCCCTTATGAAGTGTGTATGAATTGAATGACACGTTGATTATGGTTGTGAATTTTGTGTACATGACCATTCTATGGAAATTGATCCTATGCATAAGTATCACACATGTATTGATTTTTGAACTCATCTGGATATGATTTTTGAATTTGTAATTTCAGCATTTTACGGACTGGATTCATGTTTTATCCTTGACTTAAGAAGTGGAGATGAGTAAGAAACCATATGAGCTTTAGTGCCCAATCTTGTTGGAGGGAAATTACAATTACTCAGAGAACAATTTTTCAATATCAAATTTGTTCTATAGTCTCATTACGCTTGTTTTGATTAGTTGCATTGGGATAGGAGACTGATTTGTCTTGATCATATAATGCATTCCCGTGCGGACCTGGAAGTGATCTTAGGCCATTTTCAATATTCTTTGAGCCTTAGTTTTTTTTTTCTTGTACAAATTTTATCCCTAGTGCCATGTTTGTGCCTATTGTAAAATTCGTTTCTATGCCACACAGGTAACCAAGCCAAAAGAAATAAGAAATACCTACCTTATGTTGGTTGTTCCTAAAGCAGAAAAGAATGAGTACAAAAGAAGGAACTGTAGTGTGGAAATGCAACAAAAAGGGATGAATGAGGTTGAAACTCAATGAGTTGGACAGAAAAGAATGAAAAATGCAAGAAAAGAAAAAAAGAAAGAAAGAAAGGAAGCTAAGGGAGTGGTGAAGATATGAGAATCATAATCCCATGAAAAGGGAAGTGTCTTTCCAAGATTAAAAATCTCTCACTCGAAACAACTCTTCTTGTTTTCCCATATTCTTCATTTCTTTTACCTATACATTACCCCAAGGCCCCATTATAACCTTTAAAAGTCCTAAGTGATCTAGAGAAATATGGGATGTGCATAAATTCAAAGAAAATGATGAGTTATGTCTTGCTACCTAATGCACTAATATTCTGTTCATGAGACTATGCAAGGTCGTTCCAGTTTCAATTACAAACTTCATTTTTGGATTACATGTGAGCACTTTTGTTGTGAATACAAGATTCTATATCACATGTACACATGGAGTGCATACCAGGATAACGTGAGTGCGTTTCATTGCTTAAGAGTGACCCTTGGTGAGTTTTTGCATCGAAACTTAAATTGTCTAGCCATTTGAGTGTGAATTCCATTGTGTAGATGTTCAAATTATTTGTTCAATGCACACTCACACGAGTTGAAAATCAATTTGTGGGTGCATACTTTAGACTAGCATCTATGACTATGGTTTTGCTCATGTTTGTTTAGTTCAGTCATCTGAGAAATGTGTTAGATAATCCATGCTAGTGGAACGAGGGAATATTGCTCAAGTTGATGATATTGGACATGATTTGGGAATGTTTTGTTTATAATATTTATGATGTGCAATTTGGACGATCATTTTGATAGTTGAGTTAGAAGTCTGTTCCTTGTGTTTTGCATGTATCAAAGGTTTAAATCACTATGCAATTTTAATAATAACTTGGGCAGATTGGTTTGAATTGTGGTTAACAAGTGTAGTACATAAATCGGGATGTATGAGGGGTCATTGTTGTTGGAGTACAATGTTGGGGAGGTCTCGAGTGGGAATGGTGTGGTGAGTTAGGCTTAACAGGACCATTTTGGCAAAACAGCTGAAACTCTACCGGTAGACCCTACTGGTAGAGTACCCTACCTGTAGAACCTTCTGGTAGGATTAAGCTACTGGAGTAAATCCTACCGGTAGACCCTGTAAAAAAGGGAAAAATCAGGTGTTTTATTTTAAAAACCCTCGTTAACCCTTCATCCCCCACACTTCAATCAAGCCCTTATTCTCTTTCTCCCTCACTCGAATACATCCCAAAACCCCAAATTCCCTTTCCCCTCCTTAAATCTCAGATCCCCTAAGTTCCTTGAGCCTTAATCCTCCACATTCTACCCTTGTGAGCCCTAGGTGCCGATTTTACCAAACTTCTCCAACTCTATTCTTCTCTTCAAGAAACCTACATGGCTCATCCCCTTGAGGTTTGTCTAGACTCCATACACCCAATAGAAGGCTTCTTCTTGCTTCTCCTTGCGTTTATCTTGGCGGAGGCACTGTTACACCTCATGGCCCGATCCAAGAGGCCTGAATTCGGTCTCGAAGCACAGAAGGATCCCAGTAGCCGCAAGAGAAGTGATGAGGGGACAAGCGAGAACCAAAGGAAGAGGGCTAGGGTGGAGGCACGATGTCAGTGGATTGAGGAAAAGAGAGTGAACTGTGAGCGTTATCTGGATCGTCCCTCACTCATCACCTACATCAGGTTGTGAAAATTGTTGAAGGCCATGGTATGAACTTTTGGTTCCAAAAGGTTGAAGGGTATAATTTAGCATTATGTAGAGCATTTTACCAATCAGTTAGGGTAGTCCCGGGGGATAAGGGAGCATTGAGGGCATCGGTTAGAGGCAAGGGGTTTTCAGTGACCCTCGATGTCATTGTCCTTTTGTTGGGAAACTACAAGAGACCACCCCATTCCCCACCAGCGTACCCTCATTGCAACTATACACCCAAGACCAAGGAGGAGTATTTGCCCTGATGTACGAGGATCCTTCTAAGTTTAGGGGAACTATTTTGAGTGGAGGACTCAAAACTGTGTACGGGTTGTTAAATAAGCTCCTCCACTACAACGTACTCCCAAGGTCCTCGGAAAAGGCACCAAACATAGAGAAGATGGCCCTTTTGGATGTTGTTGTATCAGGCCAGACTGTGGACTTTGCTCACATTATATGGGAGGTTATGAGGGATTTTGCGGGGACAGAAAAACCTTTGCCCAATTTGCCATTTGGAAGCCTGGTGACTCGAATGTGCCAACACTTCATAGTAATGGGCATTGTGTCAGACAAGATGACTCCCCCTGAGACCGGAGTTATTGGGAAGGCCAGTAGCCAGAAGAGAAGATGTAACACCCCAAAATCTACCCTGGACGACATTACTATCTAACACCATTCATATCATGAGAGCAACTAAAAATTTTCATAAGTAACAAATATTCCATTCATTATACAGAATATTTAAAGTGTCGTCCAAAAGAATAGGCCAAACTATGGCCATTACATTCACCAAGAGTATTTTATCTCACAGTGGAATAAACAAAAGATCACTAATACATTATCTCAAAAGAAAGTCCCTAGTCTAGGACATAAGTATAACAATTTTAAACATCTCCCTCGGGATTCACGCTTCCATCATGTTGAGCATCCCAAGCTACCTGCTCATCAACTCCGTGAGTGTCCTCTAAACCATAATCTGAAAGTAAAAATTGTTTGTAGGGGGTGAGCACTAAGCTCTGTAGCAACATTCTCCCAAACTCGAACAAGGTTTAGAAACATGTAAAACAGTTCGGTCTCATTTTACAAATATCATATATATTTTGAATTAAAGCAGTGACATTTAAACAAATCTCAAGTTTAGGTAACAATAGCAATTTAACGAATAAGTGAAACCAATATACAATCAAATAATCCATCTACCATCAACCGTTTTCAACAAGTTCTCGCGGAATCCCATACTTCCTCGAAACTCTTGTCAAACTATTTTTGGTATCATGAACGATAACCCATATACGACTAATAATCCATTCCACCATAAGCTGTTTCTCTCAAGCTTTGCGGAGGCCCATACCACCCAAAACTTGTAGAAACCGTTCGTGGTACAAGGAACAATAACACACACTGTATTCATATCTCAAGTATGAAGCAGCTTCCACATGGTCACCATCGAAAATATTATGCCCCACACAAAACCGCATACAAATCACATACACATCCTCTTCCAGGTTACCCCGTGAGCATAGTGGTTTAGTTCTCGTAAGGAACTAACCCCACTATGAGTGGTAGGATTGATCACACCCCCACGGAGTAGACGTCGACTACCCACTCCATAATACCCGATCAATAGTAACCCATGCTCATCCCAAACAACCACACAAGGATACAATACCAACCATTCCTCAAATAATAAGAAATTTCCATAACAAAGCAAAACCCCCAATTTCACAAGTATATCTCAAGTAATAAATAAATCCATAATCCTCAAATCTCACAATTTATGCTTTTCTAGTAGGACTCCTCAAGAAAAATAAGCATGAGATTATCAAAAGATATACTTTGATTGTTTCAAGCAAAACACTAAAGTTCTTATATCAAGAATAATTGAATATAGAGTTTTTATCTCAAGAACACATAAATAACAAGTCTTGAAATCAAGAACAATGGATTATCAAGGTTGGAGAACAAGCATAATTAGATATCAAGTCTTGACATCAAGAATAAATCAATACTAAGCTTTTAAGTCAAGAACAAATCCAAATCATTAATAAAAATCCAAACTTCTTGAAGAAAACTAGATTTGGATGTTAATAATAAAGATTTAATGGATAACAAGCTATAACCTCCATCAAACATGGTAAGGATAGCCACAACAATCAAGAAACAAGGATTACATATCAAATACATATTAACATGAGTCAAAACATGTATATACTAGAGATAACTCGTGCCTAAAGGCACGGTATAATATTGTTTTAAAAATGATAAAATATTTACAGTACAACTTAGGTCAATCGATTAATTTAGAGAAGTAAATAGTGAAAATCTCTGATAGCAGTGGCGAAGCCAAAAATATGATCTAGGGTGTACACACTTTAAATATAATAGATAAAAATAATATGATAGATTTATATTTTTTATATCGAATTTGATACTTAAAAATTCATTAAATATAAAAGAGGTATGTTTAAAAAAAAATTAATAAGATAACATCTATACATTAAGAATCAATTATATAATTTATTTGACACAAATAGAAATAATATTTTATAATTTTTAATCTTCTTACAAATTTTACATAATTTTTTAACCAAATGAGACTTCAAAAAATCATATTAATATTCTAAAGAATCAATTTTAGTTTGCTAATTTTAAGAGATTTTGTATAGACTTTTTGTTTTTGTTTTTTTGTTTTAGTACCTAACTTGTTTGACCTAAATAATTTTACTTTCACCAATGTTATTGGAACATAATTTGAGGATTTAATGTATTATAACCATTGGATTGATAGTGTTGGGATTCAGTGACAATTTAATGTTGAGATTCATTGACAATCTAATGGCTGCAATAATTAAGTTCTCAAATTATATTCCAATACCATTGCTCGTTTTTTTTTCATAAATTATTACAGTAGACCCAATAAATCCAAAAAAATATATAAAACATATATAACTAAATTTTTTTTTTTTAGGGTGGCCCCAGGCTGCTCTTCTCCCTCCTCGCTCCGCCACTGCCAAAGAGAGAGAGTAAAGAATGAGTAGAGGAAGGAAAAATTCAATTTGAATAATTTTAAGAGAAATATTAGTGGTCGTTAGATAAGTTTATTTGAAACTTTCGGATAAGGCTTATTGAAGCCGCCCTCTGTTTTATATTATAGATAAATCAACGAATTATGATATAATTGACTTAAATAAAAACATTAATTTATATACATAGAATAAAAATCGAATATTAATTTATTTACATGTAATCAAAATCGAATTAAATTTAATACAAACTAAAAATCTAGTTTATCAAAATTATTAATTTATAAGAATATATTAGCGTTAGGTTTTTTTAAGGGATAAAAAAATTTAGTCTTGAACTTTTGATTCAAAATATGGGTAAGACATGTGAGTTTGAGATAATTAATTAAAAAAATAAAAATAAA
>CM042190.1:8010717-8071949 GCA_023539305.1 Ilex asprella | reverse complement strand
CTTAAAAAAAATATTAATTTATATACATGTAATCAAAATCGAGTTATATCTAATACAAACTAAAAATTTAATTTATCAAAAAGCATATTGCCAAAATATTTTATCACAAAAAAATATTTGCAAATATCATTTATAAAATATTATTTTTTTAATTAGTAGAAGCTATTAAAAAATTATTAATATATTATATGAATATATTAGCATTGAGTTTTTTTAAGAGATAAAAAAAATTAGTCTTGAACTTTTGATTCTGGATAAGTGTAAGACATGTTAGTTTGAGATAATTAATTAAATAAATAAAATTAAAATTAATTATATTCAATATCAATGTGTTAAGAAGCGCCCTTATTTTTTTTCCATCTTAAATTGATGAGTTTTTTTAATATCATTGTGTCTTATACAAATTCAAAATGTTACACTACATAGATGATATTGATGACAAATTTGACCAATTTAATTATTATGTCAGAGAAAATTATGTATTCCAAGATCAGCAATAATTGTTGACCCGTTGGGTGAAAAATATTAAGGAAAAAAGTTATAATTTCTTGACCGTTGGATGAATGAATTTGAGACCGTAGGATGTGTTCCAAGATCAGCCGTAATCGTTGACTTTTTAAAGGGGAATATATTAAGAAAGAAAAAAACTATAATTTCTTGACCATTGGATGAATGAATTTGAGACCGTAGGATGTGTTACAAAACCAGTCGTAATCATTGACTTTTTGGAGGGAGAAATATTAAGGAAAAAATGATAATTTCTTGACCGTTGAATGAATGAATTTGAGACCATTCGATCGGTTTATTGAAGCCCCGCTCCGTTTTATATTATAGATATAAACCTAGGTATCATTGAACAAGGTTGAAAGAATTCCCCTACCTTCTTCTTCTTGAAGAATTTGAAAGATTTGATCCTCTTGCTTGTGAAAAATCTCTTTGATCTTGTGTTTCCAATCCTTCTTTCTTGTTTCTCAAGGCTTACTAGGGTTTGAAATGATGTTTGGATGCTTAGGGAGGCAGCACTATGTAGTTATAGGCCGAAAAATATGTCCTAGATCGCGACCCTGAATAGTGGGGTCTTTAACGGGCGTACCGGTACGCATACCGGTACGAGGAAGCCTCTGGAGTGCATCGTACCGGTACGCTCGACTATCAGATTTTTGGTCCGACTTCGAGGGCAGTTTTGACCCATTTAGAGGTCGAATTGGAAAATTTTCATGAGATATAATTTTGTATCCCTGGATGTCTACTATATACTGTCAAAATTTCAGATCCATTGGATATAATAATAAAAAGTTATGGCCAAAATTTTGAGAGGTGTCTAAAATATTTTATACCCGAAATTTACGTAAAGTGTGGTTTTCTTCCGGAGTACATCCAAGCTTCCAATGCACCTCATATTACCTCTCCTAAGGTTTTTCGACCTTCCGGATTCAATGGAGACCTTATTTTGACCTAAAAGTATTTATAATCTTGTCTAATCACCCTTTCCAAGTGTAAACATCTTCGAACTTAACTTAGAAAAATTAAATTGTCTCTCTAGTATTCTTTTCCTACTATGCCCATTCATATTATTTATTTTTATTCTTATAATCTACATATTTCAAACACATGTAGTTACATATATTAATATCTCAACACATAACACCATTACTATATAATTATAAGAGTATGTATTATTATAGAAGAGCAGCAATGAAGGGGAAAGGAGCTAAGTCAGATTCCGATGAGGAAGACATAATACCACCTGCACCCACTAGGCCATTCACTGCTACCCATGCACGTTCTACAAATTAGCGTCTTGATGCACTGGAAACTACAGTGAATGGAATGAATGCCACTATTCAGGGCATGACTACAATGTTGAAGGATCTGTTTGTGCATACCTTCCCGGAGAGACCCATTCCAGAGGGACCTCCTTCACCAGCTACTGCCCCCTCGACCTCTAGAGTGGAAGATGGTGATGATGGTGAGGATAATGATGAGGATGATGATGATGGTGATGATGGTGATGATGAAGATTAGATGTAGTTAGGATGGAGTTGTAGGCCATTTTGTCGTTTTTGTTGTCGTCCTACTCTATGTACTCCAATTTCTTAACACATTAATGAACAAATCACAATTTGGATTCAATCTTGTTTACGTTACTTTGTAATTTCATAATGATTTTTATTTTTGTCTTGAATTGATGAATGGATATTCTAATTTTGTAGTTGCTAAACCTTATGATTGCATGGGGAAATAATCTTTTGCCAAGGGACTAGCAAAACCTAAGTTGGGGGGTGTGATTAGCACAAAACTTTATATATTTTTAGGTGCTAATCATCTCATCTTGGTTGTTTTTGAAGATTAAATCACAGGAGTTATGCCATTGGAAGTCTTAACTTTGATATTTCGTGTTTGCAGATTAAATGTGTTAGAAGAGGCTTCTTTTGGTTTTTCCTAAGTTGCTTGTGATGATTGGCGGTGAAATGATGGTTGTGGTGAGCTTTGGAGTGAAGAAATCAGGAAATCTAAAACATGAAAATAATACAGCAGAAACCCTACCGGTAGAGTAACCTATCGGTAGACCCTACCGATAAGGTTAAGCTACTGGAGTAAACCCTACCAGTAGAGTACCCTACCGGTAGAGTCAATCGCTCTGCTCCTCCTACTGCTGCTCGGACTCCGTGCTTTGAGGGTCCCACCAGCACTTTTCCCCCACTCTTCTGACACGCCCACGACACTGTACACCTGCCCTTGGACTTTACAGCTATGGCATTCAATGAAGTGAGAGAAGATGGGATTTGCTGTGAGAAGATAGGATTTGCTGGGTGTGCAGACAGCTCTGCAACCACCTGTGAAGACCATCCTGCTGCAGCCTAGGATGGAGATCACATCACCAGGCTACCCCTTTTGCCCCCTCTGCACGTTTTTGAAAGGGGATGTTCTCCGGGGGTGGGCATTATGAGAGAGAGGACAAGAGTTATAGAGAAAGAGTCTCCAAGTGTAGAGGATGATGAATAGTAGATTCTAGAGAGAGAAAATTGTGATTTTCACTTATTTTTCATTGCATTGGCTTGTATTCTCTTGTAAGGATCTTGAGGACTTCATTGAATGTCATTAATGCTAGTTCATTTATGTTGGTTTTTGTTTTAATGCTCTTTTCAATGCTTTACCATTAATGTTCTCAAGTTCTTCATTTTTCATAGATTCAAAAATGGGTTTTCATCTCTCTCAAACTTAGCTTGTGAGTTATTGCACTTAGTTACTCTAGACCTTCATCTCGTTACAATACACTTTCATTACATAGTCATTCTCATTTCAAGTATGAATAGTTAAATCTTCTCGTTGGCAAGACCAAGGGGGATCTCTCTTTGGGCACACAATTTCAACTCTTTCTCCACCCTACCTTTAGAGTCAAATGGTTTGTTTTGACCGGATTGAAGGTGGATGATTTGATGAGACTTTGATAAAACGTAGGCCTAGTCACGATTTATGCTTAGATACTCACCGATATCATCCTCGGCTTTCTGTGAATCAAACATTCATTCATGCTCAATCGGAGGAGTGGGTTAAGTTGAGGTGGCATACCCATTGGAGTAACCTCTTGGACTTGCCAACACTTGTTTTCCATTACATTCTCATTAGCTCACACTTCACCAACCAAATCTCAAGACAAAATATTTTACATTTCCGTTTTTCACCAAATCACTTCAAACTTGACTCACTTCCTTCCCTGTGGATACGACCTTGTAATACTCTTCCAAGTAACACGACACACGAAAGTCTCCTTGCGATTGGGGAGCATTTTTGTGCACGCACATCCCATTCTACATCATTCCATTTCCCTTGCCTCATTGCCCTTTCTTTTGACACTATCCCTAGGCCAAGAAATCCTTCTCCCCCGGCCATACATTGCATTATTTGAGGGAGAGTAATTAGGGGTTAGTTGAGGTTAGGTTTAACATTCAATCAAGTACTGCAAGCATCACACGTTCGAACGGACCTCAACGTTCGAACGTTAAACCAAAAATAAAATGTTTCTCTATTACACTATACATAATCAGAGAAGGCTAAACATCACAAGTTCAAAACAAAAATTCATGGCGTCTCAGGATAAATCCCTACCCACACTTGAGGTTGGCACTTTGGGACGTTCCTTTACTCGGCCCATATTTTCATTATAACAATTTAAAACCAGAAAAGTATGTACAAAACTAAAAAGGATATTTACACTATTCACAAACATTCGAACCATTGGCTTTCATTCCCCAAAACACAATTTTCCACAGTTTGTTAGAAAATAATCTAATCCGAGTCATCCTCTGTGTAGTTCGAACAACAAGTGACTCTTCCAATCTCTTGTCGCACAAACCGGTTAAGCAAAGTACCAGAATAGGATGGGGTGTCAGGATAATCCTTAATCTGCCCATTCACTATCCAGTCTAATCGATTGAGTGCGTGACCAAAAATTGGTTCAGAACACTGGTTGTATCTTCTATCATGAAATACCAGGCCACAATGTTTATAGGCACCAAGTCTCTTGGCACGACGACATTTAGCAAAACTACTTCTGCCACATAGGAGTTTTGTTTGCTTTTATCGGATCTCATTTTTCCTTACCAGTCTTGTTTTTCTCTTAATCATAGTATGCACATCTGATGGAAAAGTGTGTAGAACTCCTAGACTAAACCAAAAAAGTTTAACATCCATGATTCTTAAGTTTTAAGACTCACTATCTGGTTTTTTAATGTCTGCCAGTCACAAAGACAATTTACACTAACCCACAGATATACAATAGACAAGACGCATTACACAATAAAAACAGAACAACAATAACAACAACACAAATCACAACAAAAATTTAAAATTTTATAGTACGGGTACAAAAATAAAATACAGACAAAATATGAACTGCAGGTTCTCACACTCCCCAACCTAAACTGAACATTATCCCTAATGTTTCGAATTTACCAGTTTGGATCTTGGAAATGAGGTTGAAAGGCAGTGATCCGTGCTTCTTCAGATACCTACAAACCAAAATGCAACCATTAATCCTTTCTTTTCTGATCTTGGCCTTGGTTAGGCTTGTATGTGATTGCAAAAAGCAGCAGTATACCCATAAACAACTGGAGTAAAACAATATGAAACATGAGAATAGGGATTTGATCTTCGGGATACATGGACATGATTTCGCTTGGGTATGGTTGGATAAATAGGAAAACTAAGAAGAAGAAAGAACAAAGCAGGACAAAGTGAGGAAGAAGAAAGAAATAAGGAAAAAGGCGGTGGTGGGGGGCTCAATGGAGACAGATGGGAAAGAATAGAAAAATTGGTGGAGGTCTCATGATGGTGTCTCCTCGGGTCGGGTTTTTACTGGATCCGACCCTTTTGATTGTCGGCAGGTGCGATTCTCCGAGGGATATTCTGGTTCCATTAAAATAATGGTTTCCACATTTTTAGCAAAATCCTCCAAAAATAGTTTCAACCTCTGGCCATTAATAGTAAAGGTATTACTG
This sequence comes from Ilex asprella, assembly GCA_023539305.1. Classification (NCBI taxonomy): domain Eukaryota; kingdom Viridiplantae; phylum Streptophyta; class Magnoliopsida; order Aquifoliales; family Aquifoliaceae; genus Ilex; species Ilex asprella. The sequence goes on along the minus strand of CM042190.1, from coordinate 8,066,448 downwards.
TTTGATAGGTTCTCCATTTCTATTGCTCCATGATCAAACACTTTTTTGACAATGTAAGGCCCATTCCATCTTGATTTTAACTTACCAAGAAAAAGGCAGAGTCTTGTCATGAAAAATTTTCATCCTATTTTTAGCAATCTTAGCATTCTCATAAGCTTCATTCCTCAATTCTTCCAATTCATTTATCTGAAGGTTTCTTGAAAGTCCAGCATTGTCTAGGTCGAAATTCATTGCTTTAATAGCACAGTATGCCCTATGTTCCAATTCACTAAGGTTTTCTATAGACTAATCGATAGGGAGACATGCCTAAAATTGTTTTAAAAGCAGTACAATATGCCAAGAGTGCATCAGTCAGTCTTGATGACCAATCTTTGTGATCTGGGTTTACCGTTTTTTCTAAAATTAATTTGAACTCCCGATTAGCTAATTCGGCCTATCCACTAGTCTCTGGGTGATAGGGGATTGCAATTTTGTGAAAAATCAGATATTTTTTCATCAAATTCGAGAAAGGATGATTGCAAAAATGAGAACCCCCATCACTTATGATTGATTTAGGAAATCTAAATCGGGACAAAACGTTTTCTTTTAAAAAATTTATCACTGTTTGGTGATCATTATTTCGGCATGGAATTGTGTCAACCCATTTGGATACATAGTCTACTGCCACTAAAATGTATAGATAGCCAAAGGAAGGTGGGAATTGTCCCATAAAATCGATGCCCCAGCAGTCAAAAATTTTAATCACCAGAATTGAGTTTAAGGGCATCATGTTTCTTTTTGAAATATTTTCCAGCCTTTGGCATCTATCACACGTTGAACAAAAGGCATGGACTTCTTTAAAAAGTGTGGGCCAGTAAAATCCACACTGAAAGATTTTTGTAGTGGTTTTACTTGATGAAAAGTGGCCACCACATGCTTCAAAATGACAAAATGATATTACTTGTCTGTTTTCATGAGCAGGGATGCATCGTCTTATCATCTGATCCTTACAGTATTTAAATACATACGGATCTTCCCCAAAGAATTTATGAACCTCCCTTATAATTTTTTTTTATCCATGGGAGTGAATGACAGAGGGATTGTTCTAGTAGCTAGGAAATTAGCAATGTCTGCGTACCATAGGGTCTCAGCAATTATGAACAGTTGTTCATCAGGGAATTTCTCATTGATTGACAGTCCATCCTCGTGGAATTCATAAGTTAATCTGGACAAATGGTTTGCCACCACATTTTTAACCCCTTTCTTATCTTTAACGACCAAATCAAACTCTTGGACTAAGAATATCCATCTTAAGAGCCTTGGTTTGGCATCTTTCTTTGTGAGCAAGAAATTTAGGGATGTATGGTCAGTGAATACGGTAACAAAAGACCCAACAAGATAAGAATGAAATTTTTTCAAAGCAAAAACTATAGCAAGCAATTCTTTTTCAATTGTTGAATAATTCATTTGAGCATCATTCAAAGTTTTGCTTGCATAGTAAATTACATGGGGCTTCTTATCTTTTCTTTGCCGCAATACAACACCTACGACATAATCTCTCGCATCACACATTAGTTCAAAGGGTAGAGTCCGGTCAGGGGGTTGCATAATTGGAGCAAAAATTAACATGCCCTTCGGCTTCTCAAAAGATTTCTGGCTAGCTTCATTCCAGTCAAAGATTACGTCGTGACTCAAGAGATGACACATAGGTTTGGTTATGGTACAGAAGTCTTTTGTAAATCTCCTATAAAAACCTGCATGTCCTAGGAATGATCGGACATCCTTTATAGTTTTAGTGCTGAAAGATTTTTAATTAGATCAATTTTTGCCTTGTCAACTTTCATGCCTTTAGAGGACACTATGTGATCTAAGACAATGCTTTGTGTTACTATGAAATGATATTTTTCTCAATTAAGCACCAAATTAGCTTCTTTACACTTTTTTAAAACTTTGTCTAAGTTTTTCAAACACAAATCAAATGAGTCACCATAGACAGAGAAATCGTCCATAAATATTTTCAAATTTTTTTAAACTATGTCACAAAACAAGCTTAGCATGCACCTATGGAATATTGTAGGAGCGTTACAAAGTACAAAAGGCATCCTTTTAAATGAAAAGGTGCCAAAGGGACATGTGAATGTGGTTTTCTCCTGATCATCTAAGACAATCTCAATTTGATTATACCCGGAATATCCATCCAAGAAACAGTATAATTCATGGCATATAATTCTTTCTAGAACTTGGTCGAGGAATGGGAGGGGGAAATGGTCATTCCTAGTTATCAAATTAAGTTTTCGATAATCAATGCACATTCGTCATCCTGTGACGGCTCGAGTTGGCACTAGTTCATTGGCATCATTTTTTACCACTGTGACCCCAGACTTTTTGGGCACAACTTGGGTTGGACTAACCCATTTGTTATCGGATATGGGAAAAATTATTCCTGCATCTAAGAGTTTGAGTACCTTAGTTCTCACAACTTCTTTCATGTGAGGATTTAGTCGTCTTTGCATTTGACGAGAGGGTTTTGAGTCCTCTTTAAGATATATTGCATGAGTACAGATCAACGGACTTATACCTTTCAAGTCAGCAATGGTCCACCCAATGGTGTTTTTATGACTTTTAAGAACTTCAATCAGTTTAGACTCTTGCAAGTCTGTTAGCTTAGAGGAGATTACCACTAGGTATAACTTGTTTTCTCCTAAAAATGCATACTTGAGGTTAGATGGGAGAGGTTTTAATTCAGGCTTTGGTGGCCTGTCACTTGATGAGATTAGCTTTGTGCTATTTGATGAAAGTTCCTAGAATTTGGGTGTCTATGTCTCAACAACATGAGTAGGGCAATTTTGTGGATTTAACTCAGATGAGTCAAACTCTATCTGAGATGATTCAGTTAGATGTTTATAGAACGTGTGATTGGTTGAAAAACGGTTGTTGCTCCTAAGCTCCTAACATGAACCCTCAAATATATATGTGGCTTATGTGTGTGGGTGAATGTCACTCTCACTCGGATTCATGCAAGAGAAAGGGCAACAGAATGGTGGTATGAGATGAAATGAACAAAATGTATGTGAAAAGAAGTGAAATACGGGTGTGAGCAAAAGTGCTCCCCAATCGCAAGAAGTCTTTCGTTGTCGGTGTTTTACTTGGAAGAGTATTCCAAGGTCGTCTCCTCAGGGAAAGGAAGGGAGTTGTGCGAAGGTGATTTTGCAAAAGTGAAAAGGAAGTGTAAAATCTTTTGTTTGTTTTGTGAGTGAAGTTTGTAAATGAAATGCAAGAAAGCAAGTGTTGGCTAATCCAAAGGGTTCATTCCAATGGGAATCCCAAATCAACTCAAAGCCTTCCTCCGATTGAGCTTGAATGAATGATTGATTCGGGGGAAGCTAGGGACAAGATTGGTGAGAATCTAAGCATAAACCGTGACTAGGCCTACGGAATATCAAAGGCTCACCAACTCATCCACTCTCAAACCCGTCAAACCGAACCGTGGGACTCAAAAGGGAGGAATGAAGAAGAGTTGAAATAGAATCCGCAAGAGGAATTTTTCCTTGAATTAACCAACTAAAATCTTAGCTAATCATACTTAAGGATGAAAGACAAGCATGTAAATGAAAGACATAATGAAGAAACAAAGCATGGAACTTAACTTAAAGCAATGAATCTAAGCTATGAAGAAAAACATTCAATACTCATTTTAAACTAAGAAATAAAGGAAAACTTAAAGCAACAATGGTGAAAGCTAAGGTAAAGGATTAAACTTGAAATAGACTTGAAGTAAATGACATTAAGGTAATAAAATGAAGATTACAAGAGTATGAAAGCTTACTACAACAATAGCAAGTGAAATGGGAGAAAAAAATGCAAAAACGAAATTTACTATTCATCATCTTCAACCTTGGAACTCTCTCTCTATATTTACTCCTAAGCTTAGGTAGCCACTCTTCAAAAATGATTGTGTAATGCTGAATATATTGGAGTGTATGCCCCTCATTTTCATGCATGGTGGTCCCTAGCATGTGTGTGCAGGCCTCCTATTAATGGGAGGTTGCATGGATGGGTCTTGACAGGCTAGGAGTAGCCTACACAACAACCCACATGGCAGCCCACTTATCTCCCATCCTCCATCAATGCCAAGCCTCAAAAGTCTTCCATTTGTGTAAGGGAGGCATGTAAATGTGTAAGAAAATGTTGGGGGCATGGGGGAAGTGTAGGTGGGCCCCCAAGCAAGTGGAGATGGGTTTCAGGAGGTTCGGGGGAGCTTCAGGGGAGCGTACCGGTACTGTTCTTTCTCTACTCTGAACCACTTTCGGTAGAAATGACATATCTCTTGATCTAACCGTTGGATTGAGCTGCAATTTTGACACGATACAACAGACATCCAGATCTACAACTTTAAAGTTTTGAACTTTTCCAGATTCTGAGTAGATCATGGTCAAAATAGAGGACAACCGAGGCAGTGCTTCCCAGTGATGTGGCAGCTGGTGCCTTTGTTCCAAAACACCAATACCTCCTTAATTTCTTCACTTTTGAGCCTCCAATTCTTCATGCATTGTGTCCATACCATTACCACACATCCAAAATAGTTGCAAGGACCTAAAATCTAACATTTAAGCTATCAAAACATGCAACATCGAGAATTCAACATTATTAATAAAATAGGCTAACACTAAGTAATTAAATGCAAAAGTTGAGTTATAATGAATGTAATGAGGCCATGAAATGTGCAATATTATGTGCTCATCAACATGTCACTCAGATGTTCTTGTATCAAAGATTCAATGGAGTATACTTCCCCTTCGTCCTCATCCTCTCCTTGGTGTGTAGCAATATTGAAAATATTCAGCTCAAGAGTCATATTCATAAAAGTTAATTTCATGACTCCATTCCTGTAACTTATTAGTGCATTGAAAGTTGCTAGGAAGGGTCGACCAAGAATGACAATAATTTAGTTCTTTGAATGTAACGCTAGTTGAGTATCTAGAACAATGAAGTCAACAGGGAAAACAAAATTATCCACGTGGACAAGTACATCTTCAACAATGTCCCTAGGAATTTTGACAGATCTGTCTGATAACTGGAGTATGACACAAGTAGGTTTGAGTTCACCCATACCCAATTGTTGGTAGACGGAGTAAGGTAGCATATTAACACTAGCTCCAAGGTCTAACAGTGCTTGTTCTATCTTGAAGTCTCCAATGACACATGAGACAGTTGGACATCCAGGATCCTTGTAATTTGGAGGAATTTTGCATTGTAGAAAGGCACTGGCTTGTTCTGTTAGGAAGGCTCTTTTTTGGACATTCTGGCTTCTCTTGATTGTGTACAAGTCCTTTAGAAACTTGGCATAAGATGGTACTTGTTGGATTAAATCCAAAAGTGGGATTTTGATTTTTACTTGCTTGAAAAGCTCGTAATTTCAGGCTGATGATTCATCTTTTGGGTAGCCTTGAGACTATGTGGAAAAGGAGCGGGATTTGAACATAAAAGGTCCTCCTTCCTTAGAAGGTTCTGGTTCTTGATCTATTATAGGCTCAGACACTTTTTCAATTACAAGTTCAGGCTCAACTGGTGAGTAGACTAGGATGACCTAAGGTTTTGATTTTAAAAATAGCATATCTCTGACGGTTTTGTCAATCACCTTGCCACTTCTTAGTGTAGTGACAACTTGAGGTTGATCTTGCGGAGGTTTTGGTTGGGCAAGAAACTTGCTCTTTTCTTGTGTGATCATGGATTGGGTCAGCCTTTGGATGTGGTTTTTTAAAATCTTCAAAGCAGTGGGTGGTCTATGCTTTAAACTCAGTGAAGATTGGGTGGAATCTTCAAGCAAGACTTCTTTGAATGCAGGGATGGTGGGACATTCTCAAGTAGGGTGTCCTGTCAACGCATAGATTCCACACACATGTTCTGTGGAAGGGCCCATTTCAACTTGATGAATTTTTTTCATCTCTAAAGCTTCAAGCTTTCGAGATAAAGTGGACATTTTTGTTCTCAAGTCATCATCTTCTCTCAAGACATACTTTCCCCTTCAGGAAGTGGATAGTCTGGCTTCACTAGTGGTAGGCAAGGCTGAGTCCCACATTTGAAAACTATCAGATATGGTGTCAAAGAAATAGAATGTCTTATTTGGACTTTTACCCATTAACTCTTCTTGGCCCATCATTTCGACAAACTGACGTAGTCTAGTGGGTAAGGAGTCATAGAAGAATCCTACTAGAGTCTAATTTTCAAAAGCATGGTGTGGGCAGGCTTGGAGTAGTTCTTTAAATTTTTTTCAACTTTGGTAAAATGTTTCCCTTTCTTTCACCGAAATATTCATGATTTGCCTTTTGAGTGTGTTGGTCGGATGTAAGAGAATTTTTTTTTGAAAAAATCATTTTGAAAGATCTGTTAGGTAGGCATGGAAAGAGATTTTAAAGAATTTAGCCATTGTTTAGGTTTGTCCTTTAGAGAGAAAGGAAAAATTTTCATCTTGGCAAGTTTCAAATTGTCTTGAAATGTTCCACATACTTCTTCGAAATCTTTCATATGCAGATACGAGTTCTCCGTATCCAACCCATAGAAAATAGGTAACAATTGTGCAGTTCCCGACTTTACAGTAAAGGAGGTGCATCTAAAGGAAATACAAAACATGAGGGGACACTATTTCTTGTGGAATTTAAGTAATCCCTCAAAGTTCGAATGTTAGGCACCTCATCTTCCCTCATGGGAACTTCTCCATTTCTATAAATATTTGCCATAATACTCTTACAAGAGTCTGCTATTGATCTAGGTGAATTTGGTTCAAATTGGTTCACAAATCCAGAAGATTCTGCTGGCAAATTTTTATAATGAGGAGCATTCTCAGTCATTAAATTAATGGAAACAAAACAAATTATTTATAGTAAACCGAAGAATATATACAAAAAAGAAAGTTATTTTTACCTTTTACCTGTAAAATATTTTTACAAGGTTCCCCGGCAATGGCACCAAAAACATGACTTCATTCGAAATGCGTACACCCAAGTGCAGGCGGTCAAGTTGTAGTAATAATCCTGTTTGAGTCCGGAGTTGAATCCATAGGGAACTTGTTTGTGTTGGTGTTTCAAAGTAATCAGTAAAGGAGATCAATTGATTGTAACCTTTGAGATTTTAAAGTTGTGAGTAGTGGGTGACTTCTTGAACAGAATATAGAATATTGAATTCTTTCCAAGAAGTTTTCTACACAAAATATAAGATGAATTCAAATGACAGGAAAGTCACTCTTTAGTTCGAGGATCGGGACATGTGGCCAATTATCCAGTTTATTATATTTATGCTTGATAACTCAATTAACTCCCGTATCAAAAACAAGTTAATCGAAAGATAAAGATGGACTGCGAGAATTAAAATCATGGTTCCGATGTCTTATTAGAAATTTACAAGAATTGTTTGTACCGAGAGTTATCGCATCCACAAACAAGCAAGTGTTTCTACATGACATCCAACCATGGCTTTAATATTCCATTCTATTAAATAAAGCACAATAATGGGGATGATTAAAGGGTAATCATGAATATCTAGCAGGGGTACTTGCCTTGAAACGAGGAGTCTTTCTATGCAAGAGTCATCCGTGTCATAGAAAGATTTTCGATTACACAAAGTACCTTAGCTTTACTAGATGAAATCAATCTTCCAATAAGCAAAGGGATATAAACGTTAAGCATTAGAACAAAGAATCATATAACTTCCAGATAATCAATACATAACCTTCACCTCTTACTAAAGAGTGAATGAGAAACTACTCACTCTTCATAGCTTTGGTAAAGCTGAAAAAGTGAGTGATGTTCATCCCTCTTAGTAGAGGACTTCGCAAAATAAAAGTACAATTATCAAGGAGCTAATCTTCAACGAAGAATGAGTGAATCACGTTCCATCCTTCACGACTTTTGCAAATCTCTAGAAGAGTGGAAGAGTTTCACTCCCATAAGAAAAAAGAGAGCTCAAATAATGGAAGTGCATGAAATACCATAAATGTAAACTAAAAGTAAATAGAGACATAAATGTAAAGACTTAAAGTAAATCGAGAACATAAAGGTAAAGACTTAAAGTAAATAAAGAAACTATAACTCTTAAGCAAATGCAAATGTAAACATTAATGTAAAGATATGAGTCGGAATCTAAACTTCCCAACTCTCTAGCAAATATGAAACTAAGACAAAGAAGAGGAATTAGAAGTGCTCCAAGAGCTACAAGTGCTGCCCAAGTGCCTCTAGTGCCAAGTGCTCCTATTCTCCTTATAAACTAAATGTATTTATAGGCAAGGAGAAGGCAGATGGAGGGGTAAATGAATAAAGCCTAGAGCCAAGTTCAAAGTGAAAAGCCAACCACTCTGCAGGCAGTCTGTCAAGGTCGTTCGAACGATTAGGGCGTTCAAACGGTTTCTATGTCTTTGCTCTCCGTCGTTCAAACGTCAGATAGATTCACTGCCTGCCATTCAGGTCAGAAGACCCATGGTTCTCTTTGGAAATCTCCCTCCAAGTCCTCTGTGCAACTCTCCTTCCAGGCTTCATGCACAGTCTGACTGCTCTGTCTCTCCAATAATTCCAGGGATGTTTGAACATATATTGTCGTTCGAACATGGCACTCAAGAGCCTAAGCCTTCTGACTGCAAGTCAGCAACATACCATGTCTTCAGTCAGTCTGATCTTGTCATTGCTGTAGTGGACGTTCGAACAGTGGATGACGTTCGAACGTAGTGCTCAAGTCTCCAGGGCCTTGGTTCTTGCCTGCAACACACTTTGTCTCATCTGCCTGGTATTTCATTAGTTCAGGGGAATGTTCGAACGTTCTTTGTGTCCTCTAAGCTTCTCCATTTTTGTTCATTAATGTGATGCTATTACTTTCAAATGTAATTTTTGTATCCCTTGAACGCTTGTTCACTTTAAGACCTGAAACATCATCACTTAAACTCCATCAAAGTACAATTAGTCCAAAAATGGTATAATAATATGTTATATTTGAGTACTAATCACCATCCCTATAATTCCTCTCAATCATGGAGAGTTTGCTTGCCAAAACGTGCTTGGAGAGATGGGCTAGCATCCAAAAGTGACCTCCATCCATAGGGGTGCAGGAGAGATGGTCAGGACAGGGGGAGTGCGGACCTTGTATGCACACCCAGCTTGTCTTCTCTTCTCTTTTCTCTCTTCATTAATCACTATGGCTCTAAAATCCAAAGGTAGGTGTGAAAGGGATGAATAGTGTTATGGGTGTGTCAGAGGAGTGGGAGAAGAAATGTTGGTGGGACCCTAAAGGCAGTAGGACAACTATGCAGAATTTGGGCGTATCAATCAAATCATACCAGTAGGCGTACCAGTACCCCGCACTCTAGTAGCCTCAGCATACATGTACGTGTATCGATACGGTTTAGCTGGTTTTCTAATTTTCTCCACTCCTGAGGTATCCTCAAGCCAACCTTTCAACTTCATCATTCTCAAGCCACTTGAAAAGGGTTTAAGAAGCTTCATTTAGCACTTTTTAATTGCAAATACCTAATAGCATCGTTAAGAACTCAATTGACACAACTCTCATCATTTAATCTCCAAAAGCAATTAAAATAAGATGATTAGCACATAAAATATATAAAGTATTGTGCTAATCAAGGCTACTCCCCAACCTAACTGCATATGAAATGTTCACATGCAACATTCAACAACTCATATTGTTGGAATATGCATCTAAGCATTCCAAGCAAGAATATGCATCTAATGTTGGAATCTATCATGTCATGCCGTGAAATGAGATGAGACTCACTCATGAAACTCAATCTGAGCCCTCCTCGGCTCTCCAACACATGCAAGTGCCAACGTGTATATATTCGTTATTTATGTTACACATCAAATGACATTTAACAATCTCGGATCTTTCGTGGGGTGGGTATTGATGGACTTACACCAACAACACCCAACCGACATGGAGTTTATGGACTCCCACCAACGGTTCTGTGTACACCGATACACTTTATAGACTTGTACCAATCGAGTGCATATCCGAATCATCGGGCATTGCACCCCGAGGGATTTTCTAGCCCATCTTGCTAACCCCTACCCTCTTTGCCAAGTAAACCGTGCGACTTGGCCAAGTCTTCAACCTAGCTTACTCGAGTCCACCAGTCATCCACTAAGTGTGGTGTTGACGATAACCATGCACACATACCCACAAATGCGATGTTCCCTTGCATATGCAATATAATACTTCATTGCAACAATCTCACAATAGCCAATATGCGATGAATGACATATGGACTATTCCAAAACATTCCACACATCTCATGATAAATTATATCAAAAGTATATAATTCTCATAATCCTTAATAATGTCAATATTTCAACATGTTCATATCAGCATCTTTCTCTAGAGTAAAATCCAAGTATGTCATAACATAACAAGCAATAACACATAATTTATCAAGGCATAATGTAAACACATAGCATGCTCACAATTTCACAAAAGTCAAGAAACTACATTGGGCAATTTGTACATACCTATTTCATGGTACTTCCATGGACCAGCTATATGTCGTGCAAAATGGGTCCCTTGCCAGAAATGGTCATTACTTAGCTAAATAATTTAACAACTAATTGAAGTAGACTCTGCTATTCAACTTTGAAAATGATATTCTCATAGTCATATCAAGGCAATGTCGAAAATGATGCAAGTACGGGTTCTCCATCGTGCAAGGGGCAAGTATAATGGCTCATAATATCTTATCAGCTTGCACATGATACTGTAGGATTCAAAGAGGTAGCCCAATTTTGAAAATTTATTTCATCCACATGTGGAAAATCCATTCCTTTTCCTATTCAAGAATGGCATTGCCAGCATTGAGGAGAACGCGACAACACATAGTTCTCCCTTCATCACAGAAGTACAAATGAAACCTTGTCCAAAAGACAAGAAAGGCACCGCAAGCATATCATCGTGGAAATGGTAAATGAATCATTGTCCAAAAGTTCAAGAGTGGCACCACAATCATATCACTGTGGAAATGTTAAATGGATTGTTGTCCAAAAGACCAAGGGTGGCACTACGAGCATATGTGGGAAGTCCTGGTGTGATCTAGCTGGTTCACCTCCCCCACCGCAAAAATGGTAAATGGTCGGATACCCTCTAAGGTAAAATAGTACACTATATCTTAACCAGCCTTAATATAGAGCAAGCCCTCCAATGTATAGCTTGTTGCTGATTTGTCAAACCTGACTGGAATCTTAAGAGACTCTGATAAAGGGTTTGATGGTTTGGATCAATATATAAAATGACCATGATTATTAATTTTTGCCTAAAAAAGGGCTACGAAGGCTTAGTTTATTGGAGCTGGCCTCCCGATGTATGGACTGCTACCAATTGGGTAGGGCCTGACTATGAGCCATAAAGGTTCTTACATAGAGCCGATGGTCTAGATCAACACATGGGATTTCTTGGTCATCCTCATATTGGTATTTCTCAGCAAGAGTCAATTATTTTCTATGGATTCTAGTTGGCATTACTTATATAGGCTCACCTCAAACTCGAGGTAACATAGACTTTGATACCCTATTTAGGGGATGCTTTTTCATGAGTCTTACTTTAGAACTTTGCTATGGTGATAATCTGAAGGCAAATTTTATATAATTTGGAGGAATATTTCAATTTATTCATGGTTAACCTCAAAAGGTACACAAGAATTTGCATAATATATGCAAAGTTCATCCTATATCTGTAGACTTTGGTTTATACACATGCACGATGGTGACTATACTTAAGTTGTGCGGAGGTTACTTTATTTATGCGATTATCATTCCGTGATAGGAGACACATGCTTAGCAACTATCTTGCTTATTAACAATCAGTGCATCAATACAGAGACATACCAGATTGTATATCCGATAGTGTAGCATGAATGGACTTAGTCACTGGTATTCTTTGAGTGCTATCTTACAACAAATACTAGGCTCTCTCATCTAAAACACTTGAAATTACAAGAGGTGTGGTCTCTTGACTATTGCCACCTTCCTAACTATGGAGGTTGATCGTTGAAGATTCTTTAAGCTCCACTTAAAATCCAGAAGCATCTCGAAAGACTATTAAATTCTTGGAACTGGTTCAAGATGATTGAAAATTATTTGACACTTTGTATTTTGTCTGATAGAAGCGGTTGGCCAAATTGCTTTTATTAGATAAGGGCTAATGTAGATGGTGAATATTGTAACACTGGCACCGTAACACCCCGCTTTTGCTTTTATATATGTATAGAGATATATAGTAGATAATTATTGTAAAAATATGGAGATGTGTGTTTGAATTTGGTAGATTGGAAAGGTAGAGATTCAAAATGATTAGTAAAAATAATAGTGGAAGGTTAGTTTTAATATGTGAAAATATGAAACTTAAGGACCTAGAACTTGTATTCAATAGGTTCGGTGTAGAAATAGGTGTTGGAGATGCATGGGATGGTTTTGGAAGGGTTTAAGATGGATTAAAAATGAAAAATGGAGGAAATGGGAAAAACTTGGCAAAATCGTACCGGTACTCTGTTCCGATACAGAACCGTACCGGTATCGCGTACCGGTACTGTGTACCGCAGCGAGTTGGTCTAGAGAGTTTGACGTACCGGTACTGCGTATCGGTACGACCGAAAGATTTTGGACTATTAAAAGTCGCGATCTTGGTCCGATTTTTAGCCTTATAAATACACAATATCGCCTATTTCGCCTCCATTTCAGCCCTCCAACCTTAGAAAACCTAAAAGGAAAAGAAAGAAAGATAAGAGAGGAAGGAAGGAAGAGAGAAACAAGAGTTTATAGGTGATAGTCAAGATCAAGACATAGCTTCCAAGAACAAGGTAGGGGATTTCTTCTCTTTCTCTTTCATTGAGATTATGGTTTATGTATATATGTATGTTTTGCTATAAATGTAATATATATGATATAAAATCATCCTCTCTTAGTCTTTTGGGCAATGAATACATGTTTTATCAAAGTTAGGGTTGATTACCCATGAAATTCCTCTTTTGTTTGAAAAACCCTAGATTTTTGGAGAGGGATGAATTTTCTTCTTAAAGTGTTCTTTTATTATTGACATTGGGACCATAGAACTTTGTGTTGAGTAATAAATGATTTCATTATGATCTCTTATATTTTTCATAGTTGGTTATTGAAATTATGACATGAAGTTATGGGGGATTTTTAGAAATATATTTGTAATTGAGAATATGTTGGTTTCCTTATTATATGGTTGTTGTGAGGGACTTGAATTGCCTTTGAAAAATGTCGTAAAGTGTTAGAGGTTAGTCTATCCCAGAGGGGGATAGATAGTTTCCTAACACTTGTAGTAGGTTGTCATTTGGTAATGCAACAACTATCGTTCACTGGAGTTCGAACTAGGGTTGGTGTACCATTCCTGGGAAGGGAGTCGTCACTGCCATTGGTATGGTAGACGGCCTTTCCCCAAGTGCTTGTGATTGGATTATGTTGGGTGAACTAGGTAAAGTCGTTGGGTAGATTCATGGGAAACAATCAACACACATGGAATAGGATGAACCAATATATATGTATTTATATGTCTCTACGAGAACCGGATTGGAAAATGTCGGGTTGGTGCATTGGTATGGGACAATGCAACGGCAGACGTTTTCCTGAACCATTTGGCAATGCTATCTTTTGATAAATGCTCTTTAATGTTTAAATTTAAATTATCTTTGTGTATAAACTTGAGATCTATTCAACTGACCCTGTTTGATTCAAAAGATTTGTATATATTATTTTATGAGTGAGACTGACCGTTTTACCTTTTGCTAAACCTTATTTGAGTTTGAAAAGATTTTGCTACAGAGCTTCGTGCTCATCCCCTACAATTACATCCTTTCAGATTTTGGACTAGAAGATGAGCTCGACGCTCAAGAGATGAGCCATGGAGAGATGTCACTTGAGGGATATTTGGATCCCGAGTGGGACATCTAGGGATATCGTTTTTTTATACTAGACTAGGATATTTTTTTGAACAATGTAAAGTTTAGTTTAATCTTTGCTATATTCTGCTGTGCTACACTAGTATAATTGTTGGAATGTAAAGGCTTGATGTGCCTTATTCCTTTGGGGACAATATTGTGAACATTTTATATTTTGATGAATGAAATTTACTTATGGATAGATTATTTAGTGCTCTCATGATGTGAATGGATGTTTGAAGGTAATGCCGTCCAGTGTGGTATTTGGGACATTACAGATTTGGTATCAGAGCCTAGACTTTAGGTCTTACATGGGAGCTGTAGGTTATGGATTCACACTAGAGAAGTAGAACTCGGGCGAAAGAATTTGTTTGGTCTTGTTCTATAGGAACCATATACTTTAGATTAATGTATTATTTAGGATATCTTGTACATCAATGAAACTAAACTGTAAATTGATGTGCAGGATGGACGGAGGAAGGGGACGTGGATATGGACGAGGACGTGGTGACCAAGCACCCCCTCCTCCACCACCACCTCCCGACGCCATGAATGACATTTATCAGTGTTTAAGAGAGCTCACCACTCTGGTACAAAGACAGAATGGAAACAACAACAACCACAATCACAATGGTGGGGCTCATCTATTAGCCCAAGTACTGGGCAATGGAAACGAGAATCGAAGGATGACAGTTTTTCGAGAATTTCTATGCCAACACCCACCTACTTTCCAAGGAAGCTCTATCCCCTTGGATGCGGATAAATGGATCCGCCGAGTGAAGAAGATTAATGATGGCATGGGAGTTGTCGAGGACTTAAGGGTTGGGTTGGCCATCTATTTGCTCGAGGGGGAGGCCAACCATTGGTGGGACTCCATGAAACGAAGGAGGAACACCGATCTACTCACTTGGGAGGAGTTCGACCAAATCATCCAAAACAAGTACTTTCTGAAATCAGTCAGAGACCGAATGAGGACCGACTTCGTGGCTCTACGACAGGGCAGAATGACCGTGGCCGAGTATGAGAGTAGGTTTGATGAGCTTTTCCGTTGTGCTACGGAGTTTATATCTACTGAGGCCAACCGGGCCAAGCGCTTTGAACAAGGCTTGAGGCCGGTCATTCGAGAAAAGGTAGTGTCTCTCAAGATTCGAGATTTTATGGATATTGTTGACAAAGCTACTTTAGTGGAAAGGGACATCGATGACTCTCAGCGATGACAAAACTACATGAGGGGAGGTCCGATCTGGGCCGATGCTAGTAGTAGTGGAGTACAAAGGGCGGCACCTTACCGTCGCCCCGATCAAGCAGTTGGACCTAGACCTCAAACATTGCGAGGAGAGGGGGCCATTCAGACTAGAACCAACACGGACCCCCGTCAATGTTTTATATGTGGAGGGGTTGGACACTTCAGGCACAATTGCCCATCGCTTCCACCAAGGACCAACCAAGCAACAGGCCAGGTGGCAACCAACAGGCCAATACAACAACAGAGACCGTTACAAGCTCAAGCCCCCGGTGGCGCCAACCAAGGAAGGGTATTTGCTTTGACCCAACCGGAGGAAAATGCCTCCAATGTAGTGGTGAAAGGTATAATTCATCTTTATAATTCATGGGCCTAAATTCTATTTGATCCCGGTGTTACACATTCTTTCATACGCATTGTATATGCTAGTAATTTGGGCTTGGATTTCAAGAAACTAGAATATGCATTGAATATTGACTTACGTACGAGAGATCGGTTGGGTACTAGCCGGGTCTGCAAGGGTTGTATGCTCCGTATTGGGGATCACGAAATGATAGTAGATTTGGTTGCATTAGAATGAAGGGTTATGCCGTTATATTCGGGATGGACTTGTTATCCGCTTGTCGGGCGGTAATGGATTGTTTCTGCAAGCGGATTACATTTCAACTATCTGGAGGAGTCATTTTCTGTTTTGTGAATAACCAAGATTCTTCCCATACATTTCAGCTGTCTGGGTAGTAGGTTCTTGAAAGCGAAAGCAGGGAGCCAGTTGAGTTTCTTGGCCAGTTTATTAGGAGAGGGTCGGGATAAATCTCATGCGGACGTGGTGTTGATAGTATCGGATTTTCCAGATGTCTTCCCAGACAAGCTACCCGGGTTACCACCACATAGAAAAATTGAGTTCAAGTTTGACCTCTATCCGGGAACCGAACTCATATCCATTGCTCCCTACCGTATGGCATCTTTGGAGTTAAAGGAACTAAGGAAGTAGTTGGACCATTTGTTGAATATTGGGTTTATCCGTTTGAGTATCTCACCTTGGGGAGCCCCCGTCCTATTTGTGAAGAAAATGGATGAGACCCTACAATTGTGCATGGATTAGCGAAGGTTAAATCAGGTGACAGTTAAGAATAGATATCCGTTGCCACGGATTGATGACCTATTTGATCAGTTGAGGAGTTCTAAGTATTACACCAAAATTGATCTTCGCACAGGGTACCATCAATTCCGGATCCGAGAGGAGGATATTTCTAAGACTGTTTTTCGTGCCCGGTATAGTCACTTTGAGTATACGGTCGTTTGGATTGACTAACGTCCCGCAACCTTCATGGATTTGATGCACAGAGTCTTTCAGACTTACATCGATCAATTTGTCATTGTGTTTATTAATGATGTATTGATTTACTCACAGACTCAGGAGGAACATGCTCGTCATCTCACTATTATGCTACAAACATTGAGAGAACATAAGCATTATGCAAAGATGAGCAAGTGTGAGTTTTGGATGAAAGAAGTGAAGTTCCTTGGCCATGTTTTGTCCGAGCTAGGAGTAGCGGTTGATTCCGCTAAGATTGAAGTAGTCATAAAATGGGAACCACCAAAGAATGTGACCGAAGTACGGAGTTTTCTGGGCTTAGCAGGCTACTACCGGAGGTTCGTGGAGGGATTCTCCAAGCTTGCTATGCCGATGACTAGCCTTACAAAAAGGGGGAGAAATTCTTGTGGACTCAAGCGTGTGAACTAGCCTTTGGCACCTTGAAGGAGAAGTTAACAACGGCTCCTATCCTCATCATTTCGAGCAGTGGGGAAGGATATGATGTTTACATCGATGCTTCGCTATAAGTCTTGGGATGTGTGCTAATGCAAGGAGGAAAGGTGGTTGCTTATGGCTCGAGACAACTCAAGATTGATGAACAGAATTATCCTACCCATGACTTAGAGCTTGCCGCGGTGGTCTTTGCTCTTAAGTTGTGGAGGTGTTATTTGTATAGGGAGAAATTTCAAGTGTTCTCGGACCACAAGAGCCACAAGTATGTGTTCACATAGAAGGACTTGAATCTCCAGCAAAGAAGGTGGATTGAGTACCTAGAGGACTATGATTTCACACTCAACTACTATCCGGGGAAGGCGAATGTAGTTGCCGATGCACTTAGCAGAAAATCTTGAGGTGAACTCAATACTCTTGCGCGAAAATGGAAAATGAGAGATGCTCTTGGAGATTACGACCTATGGGTTAGAGAAGATGGATCTCGACCATGCCTATTTAACCTTGTAGCTCAACCTACCCTCTAACGTAGAATTATGGAGTTACAACGCTTGGATCCGGACTTAGAGTCGATTCGAAATAAATTAGAGAATGGAGAAATGATGGAGGGTTGGTCTTTGAAAAACGGAGAATTGAGACATGGGGAGAAGCTATGTGTTCCCGATGATTCGTCCCTACAGGAGGAGATACTTGAAGAGTGTCATCGCTCCAAGTTTGCTATCCACCTCGGTAGCACAAAGATGTATAAGGACATGAAGCGTCAGTACTGGTGAAGAGGAATGAAGAAAGATGTGGCCAAGTATGTGGTAAAATGTGCAGTGTGCCAGCAAGTGAAGATTGAAGAGCAAAGGTCAGGAGGACTCCTACAGTCTTTGCCTATTCCAGAGTGGAAGTCGGACCACATCACAATGGACTTCGTGTCTGGTTTATCACGGACGTCGCACGAGCATAATACTGTGTGGGTCATCGTAGATAGACTCACCAAGTAAACTCATTTCTTGAGTATGAAGACCTCAGACAACTTAGAGACTTTGAGCCAACTTTACATCCATGAGATTGTCAGATTGCATGGAGTTCCGCTCTCTATAGTGTAGGATCGTGATTCTCGTTTTGTGGCATTGTTTTGTCAAAGTTTTCAAAGAGCTTTGGGGACAGAGTTACGCTTCAGGACCGTATTTCATCCTCAAACAGATGGGCAATCCGAGAGGGTGATACAAATTCTGGAAGACATGTTACAGGCTCGTGTGTTAGACTTCATGGGGAGTTGGAGTGATCATTTTCCATTGGTGGAATTCATGTACAACAATAGCTATCAGGCAAGCATTGTAATGGCACCGTATGAGGCATTGTATGGAAGGCCATGTCGATCACCGACATGTTAGTTGGAAGTCGGCGAGGGTAATTTGTTGGGACTAGACCTTGTTCGAGAAACTACAGAGAAGATTTAACTCATTCGAGAGAGGTTATGGACGACTCAAAGTAGACAGCAGATCTATGCAGACACAGATGAAGACCCTTAGAATTCAAGGTGGGAGACTACGTGTTTCTCAAGGTGTCGCCCAAGAAGGGAGTTTTCCGATTCGGCAAGAAAGGGAAATTAGCGCCAAGATATATCGGACCATTTGAAGTGATCAAAGTTGTTGGGAAAGCGGCATATCAGTTGCGGTTACCAGCTCAGTTATCAGATGTACACGACGTATTCCATGTGTCGATGTTGAGGAGTGTCAATCGGATGCGACGCTGATCATTGACTTAGAAGATATAGAAATTCAAGAAGAAGCAACATATGAAGAACAACCAGTGAGAATCCTTGACACCAAGGAGAAGGTGCTTCGCAACAAAGTCATCAAATTGGTGAAGGTTCTATGGCAACACCATGGAGTGGAGGAAGCTACCTGGGAGCCGGAGCAAGAAATGCGGGAGAAGTATCCAGATTTGTTCGCTACTTGAGGTAAGTTTCGTGGATGAAACTTTCCCCAAGGGGGTGGATTGTAACACCCCACATTTTCTTTTATATATGTATAGAGATATATAGTAGATAATTGTTGTAAAAAAGTGGAGATGTGTAGTGATGTGTGTTTGAATTTGGTAGATTGGAAAGGTAGAGATTTAAAATGATTAGTGGAAATAATAGTGGAAGGTTAGTTTTAATATGTGAAAATATGAAACTTAAGGTCCTAGAACTTGTATTCAATAGGTTCGGTGTAGAAATAGGTGTTGGAGATGCATGGGATGGTTTTGGAAGGGTTTAACATGGATTGGAAATGAAAAATGGAGGAAATGGAAGGTAAGTTTCGGTGTAGAAATAAGACTGTATCGTACCGGTATTGCATACCAGAGCGAATTGGTCTAGAGAGTTTGACGTACCGGTACAGCGCACTGGTACGGTACCATACCAGTATTGCTTACCGGTACGGCCGAAAGATTTCTGACTATTAAAAGTCGTGATCTTGGTCCGATTTTTAGCCTTATAAATACCCAATGTCGCCTATTTCGCCTACATTTCAGCCCTCCAACCTTAGAAACCCTAAGAGGGAAAGAAAGGAAGATAAGTGATTCGCACTTTTTTGTGTGTCTGAATTATATTATAATATTACACCCAAGTATAGGTGGTCGAATTATAGTTTTCTCGGTTTTTAAGTCCAAGTATCGATCCCACGAAGAGTTAAGTAATTTTTGCAAAAAAAATTATAAAAAAATAAAAATAAAATAAAAACCAAAAACAGTAAAGTGGTTTGTTTGGAGTAGTTTGATGTTTGATTGCTTGTGGTGTGAGCTTAGTCTAATTAACTTGATTTAATTTATTCAACAGATGGAATTAAAGTGCAATTATAATAAAGTGCGTAGATAAAGCAGATTAATTGACAGAAATATAAAATATATCCTTCAGTTTAAGGATCTCATATGCTTTATATTGGTCTTGTTACGGAATTGCTACCGCACATCAATCAACTTTCATTTTATTGGAAAGTCAATCGGTAGATCTGATGTACACAATTCAGCACACAATAGCTTATTAGGCTATTGTGAAGGTAATATATTATAACACAGCTGCTCATTAGGCTACGCTGGATTATAGATGTTCCAATTGACTAATTCGAGTAAAACTTGCTGGTGGTATAGACGATCCTCCAGCAACTTGTCAGGTCGGCCGGTGGTAGTTAATCATAATACATCAACTTGTCAGGTTAGCTGTATTTAGATATGTCACCCAGAAAGTTAAGCCACTCAAACGGAATACTTGAATTATTCAATAGATCATCTTGGAATATATATATTGACAGTAGAACTTCCTCAGCATTCCAGTGGAGGACTAGCTATACCGATTGGATCACCGGGGTTATTCTAGCAGGCAATATTATTATATGTAGTAATATCATGCGTCAGTGGAACTTACTCAGCGTTCCGGTGGAAGCAAAGCCATACCGATAGGATCACCGGGGTTATTCCAGCTGGCATGTCTTATATATATAATAAATATATAGATAAAACATCAACAATTCCATAAACACACCAATATTATACATATGTTCCCCTCGCACTGGAGGATATACGGAACTACTCACGCTCCATTGCTATAGACGAGCAAGGATTGTTAGCAGTTATCATTACAGTAAAATAAAAGTACAGGATTTGGACTAAATACGGATCGGAACATGTTCTCACTTTGTATGTATTTTTTTCTCTTTGGATTGTGTCTTGAGAGCTCTCAGTATTTTGTCTCTGGAGGAAATTCTGTAGCTGATCCGGCCTATTGAAGAAAGAGAATAGCATGGCTATTTATAGGCAGAGATGGAAGCAGGAGGAAGGAGATTTGCATGGCCGGTCTTTGGAGGATCGTCCGGACTGTGGCAGTGCCGTCCAGACGGTGGTGCAAGTGGCTTGGCAAGTTGCAAGGCTTCTGATTCTTTTATTACACTTTAACCTTCTAGATTTTCCATCTTCTTGACATTGCTCCCTTCCTCTTTAGTTATTTCTGCATTTATCCAGCAACTTTTACATAAAAACTGTTAAAACGAATAATTATAGCACTAACCCTAATTCACTTTAATTACTACTTTTTAGTGCTGTTATTCTACTAATTCGACTTTTTTTATACTTATAATTTACAACTAATTGATGTCAATCAATAAGAGAGGAAAGAAGGAAGAGAGAAACAAGAGTTTAAAGGTGATAGTCAAGATCAAGACCTAGCTTCCAAGAACAAGGTAGGGGATTTCTTCTCTTTCTCTTTCATTGAGATTAGGGTTTATGTATATATGTATGTTTTGCTATAAATGTGATATATATGATATAAAATCATCATCTCTTAGTCTTTTGGGCAATGAATATATTTTATCAAAGTTAGGGTTGATTACCCATGAAATTCTTCTTTGTTTGAAAAACCCTAGATTTTTTGAGAGGGATGAATTTTCTTCTTAAAGTGTTCTTTTATTATTGACATTGGGACCATAGAACTTTGTGTTGAGCAATAAATGATTTCATTGTGATCTCTTGTATTTTACATAGTTGATTATTGAAATTATGACATGAAGAAATTGGGGATTTTTAGAAATATGTTTGTAATTGAGAATATGTTGGTTTTCTTATTGTATGGTTGTTGTGAGGGACTTGAATTGCCTTAGAAAAATGCTGTAGAGTGTTAGAGGTTAGTTTATCCCAGTAGGGGAGAGATGATTTCCTAACACTTGTAGTGAGTTGTCATTTAGTAATACAACAACTATCGTTCACTGAAGTTTGAACTAGGGTTGGTGTACCATTCCTGCGAAGGGACTCGTCACTGTCATTGGTATGGTAGACGCCCTTTCCCAAAGTGCTTGTGATTGGATTGTGCTTGGTGAACTAGGTGTAGTCGTTGGGTAGATTCATGGGAAACAATCAACATATATGGAATAGGATGAACCAATATATATGTATTTATATGTCTCTAGGAGAACCAGATTGGAAAATTTCGGGTTGGTGCATTGGTATAAGACAATGCAACGGCTGGCGTTTTCACGAACCATTTGGCAATGGTATCTTTTGATAAATGCTCTTTAATGTTTAAATTTAAATTATCATTGTGTATAAACTTGAGATCTATTTAATTGACCCTGTTTTATTCAAAAGCTATGTATATATTATTTTATGAGTGAAATCGACCGTTTTACCTTTTGCTAAACCTTGTTTGAGTTTGGGAAGATTTTGCTACAGAGCTTCGTGCTCATCCCCTACAATTAAATCTTTTCATATTTTGGACTACAAGATGAGCTCGACGCTCAAGAGGTGAGCCACGGAGAGATGTTACTTGAGGGATACTTGTATCCCGAGTGGGACGTCTAGGTATGTCGTTTATTTTTTTACTAGACTAGGATATTCTTTTGAACAATGTAAATTCTAGTTTAATCTTGCTATATTTCGCTGTGCTACACTAGTATAATTGTTGGAATGTAAAGGCTTGATGTGCCTATTTCTTTGGGGACAATATTGTGAACATTTTATATTTTGATGAATGAAATTTACTTATGGATGGATTATTTAGTGCTCTCATGGTGTGAATGGATGTTAGAAGGTAATGCCATCCAGGGTGGTATTTGGGGCGTCACAGACACAGATTGTAAATCCCGAGAAAATTTTAATTTTTCCTAAAAAAAGGTAATAATACGGATTTAAAATACGTATATCCCTAGAGATCAAATGAAGAAACGGAATTCGTCATTAGATTCGTATCACAAAATCGAGTTAAAGAAGCTAAAAAGTCGAATGACATCCCAAAGGTTCCCAAAAGTAAAAAATAAAAAATTTTCTTATAATTGAATTAAAGTTCCAATACAATAAATTTTAACTTAAACCGGGATGAAATTAATCGTTTTTGGGCAGAAACGGATCCGAGAAAGAGGGGGCGTGTGGCTCTATGTGGGCCGAGTTTTAAAAATTATAAATAAGGTGAAAATCATATATTTTGGCACAAATATCTGCTAACATTCTAGTCTTCAACGTTGGAGAGAAATAGGGATAGAAAAGAGAGAAATTCCATCTTCTTCCTTCGATTCGTAGAGTTTCATCGGTCAAAATTTGTCAAGCCAAGAATTAAAGTCGATCGCCTTAACTAGGACTACACAACCATACCAAGAAATAGAGATTTCACCAAAGATCCAAAGGAAAGATTTTGGGTAAATCAAATTTTGGAGGTTGTGTTGGCGTTCTTCAAGGTTCTACCTTTCGATTTATGCTTCAAAAGGTAGGATTCCCTCCTACTTTGGTTTATTTTCAACCAAAAATGTCCATAAGGGATGGTTAGGTTTATGTGATTATACATGACTTGCCTATTATTATGGAAATGAAGAAATGAGTATAGAGATGGCTTAGGCCAACTTCTAGTTAGAATTTGATATGTGGAAGTTCTTATGTAATTTCTTGACACTTGGTGTACGTGGGCAATATTGTATGATAACATGATTTGGTGTCTTAAAGGTGTTCTTTAATGCCTATGTGAGAATTAAGTGTGTTATGACATACTTGAACATATTGAGTTATATGAATATGTTAATATATTGACATCTTGAAAACTTTTGGTGATTATATGCATATGATATAAATTGCCATGAAATATGATGATATTTGGTTGAATTGTTCATTTAGCACTCACTGCATATTGGCCATGAGGGTTGCATCACATTTAAGGGCATTAGGCACGGGTGTGGATGCATGTGCATGGTGGATCAAACACAACACATGGTGGACTCGGTAAGGTTGGATCAAAGATCCCACTGAGTCACATGGTTGCATGGAAAAACTTGGGTCGGAGTTAGCAAGAAGGGTTAGAAAATCTCTCAGGTGAGAGATCCGATGATTTGGATACAAACTCAGATGTTATAAGAGTCCATCAAGTGTATCGGTGTACGCATAATCGTTAGTGGAAGTCCATAAATTCCGTGTGAGATGGGTGTCGTTGGTGTAAGTCCATAAATACTCACCCTACGAAAGACCCAGAGATTTTAAAATGATCATTGGGTAAAATTCATCAATGACGGATTTACTTCACAAGTGTATTGCATTATGTTGCGGTGTCGGTGAGGACTTAGGTTAAAGTGCATGAGTGAGTATCACCTCATGTCATGGCATGACATGGTAGAATTGCACTCTTGAATCACATGTTTTTGTTTGGAATGGATATATGTTGTTGATTGTTGCATGTGCACATTTCACATGTGTCTAGGTTGGGGAGTAGCCTCTGTAGGGGATACTTTATTGAGCTAAGCTCACTCAATACGAAAAAATATTTCAGGCATGGGGCATACGCCGGTGGATGGCTCTCACTCGGGCCATCAAGGATGAAGAAAAGCCAAGATGTGGGTTTACTTAGAGATTTTGTTAAATCATTTCGAAAACTTAGTTTTTAGCACGTAACTTTATGCAAATAAATGTAATATAATTTGTAATTATCAAGTTTTAATTGAGAAATGGTGTTAAACATGTATTGGATGATTTTGGAATGGTTTGGAGGAGATTAGAAAAAAAAACAGGGGAAATAGGCAAAACTGGGCATAGAGTATCTGTCACGCCCCAAAATCTGGGGATCCTTTTAACCGTTGATAGCCCATCAACCCGCATAAATACCCGTTGATGTCACTTGATCCGACACCACAACCATAAAATTTCCCACAATTGGGATTTAAACCCACTCAGGTGATCTGTGTTCAATTAATCATTTAATTTAACTGAGACCTAATAAGCCCCTCTAATAGTTATAAAGGGGGTAATGGGTTACAAATGGGAGATGACTCTCGTACAGGTTATCATTTAAATCCATTGAGGTCTAATGAGCCTCAATATAACTCAATTAGTGTCCCTTTGCATCATTGGAATCAAAGAAAATAATGTCCAAAAACATGGGAAGAAGGCTTTAGAATTACACATTTGTCTTTCGGTAGCTCCGGAGCACAGCTCTGGAGCAACAAACTCACTGGACCAAACTGCTCCGGGGCAATCCGACTGCCGAATTTTTTCTACGACTTCCAGTGCGATTTTGACCCACTTAGAGGTTGATTTGGAAAATTTTCATTAGAGACACTTTTGTAGCCCTGGGTGTCTACTATCTACTGTCACAATAAAAAGTTATGGCTCATACACTAGGCAGTGTTTGAATTCCCACATGTCCAATCATGTTTGATTTCAACCCCCAAACTAATCCATTCCAAAATCAACCCAACCTATCCAAGGTCATCCAAAACTTGTACAACATAAATTTTGGTCCCAAATATAGTTAATACAAGTTCTATCACACACCCTTGCATAATTTTACATGCCAAAATGGAATTTAACCAAGAGTTTTACAAAACTTAATTCAAAAGCCACAACTCGGCTTTTCTTCAACCAGGAGGCCCCGATTGTGAGCCATCCACTGGAACATGTCCCATACCTAAAATTGTTTCCCGTATCAGGTGAGCCAACGCCCAATAGAGAAAGTCCTACAAAGGTTACTCACCCCTTAGATGCACATGCTCATGTAGCTATCACATGCAACACATAACCAAACATTTAACACACAAACATGCATTCTATATTGGAATGGAATTAAGCTATGTTATGGAATGAGGTGACACTCACTCATGCATTTCAACCCGAGTCCTCACCGACCCTCACAAAACCATGCAACACCCAAAGTGTAATGCAACCCGTCTATCGACGGAAAAATCCTTTTAATAATCGTTTTGAAGAACAAATCATTTGTTTTATAAAATCCGATCATTATTGGGAGTCTACCCATTGAATGGGTGTTTTTATAACAAAATCTTGTGCTTTCTTTGGGCAACGGATTGTCGGAATTACACCGCCGGCTCCGTGGGCCATGCCACTTTTATGGAATATCACCTCAGGGGAGTGGCTGAACCAAGTGGTTTGGGGTTTTTGTAATACCCCGCATTTTCTTTTATAAATGTATATAGTTATATGAGAGGTAATTATTGTGAAAATAAGGATAGGTATAATGATGTAAGAATGAATCACATAGGGTAAAACATTAGAAAGGAATAATTGGGAGACAAATAAATTTGGGAAGTTTAAGTTTCAAAGACGTTTGAGATTGGAATTAGTTATTAGATAAGTTTCTAAATGTTTCTAGGTCAAGATAATGTTTTCATTGAATCCGAAAGGTCGAAAAACCTTGGGAGAGGTAATTTGAGGTGCATTGGAAGCTTGGAAGTACTCCGGAATAAAAACACAAATTTCCTAACTTTCGGGTATAAAATATTTTGGATACCTCTCCGTATTTCGGCCATAAATTTTTATACTTATATCCAATTGATCTGAAATTTTTACAGTAGATATTAGACATCTAGGGCTACAAAAATATATCTCATGAAAATTTTCCAATTCGACCTCAAAAATGGGTCAAAACGGCCTCGAAAGTTGGAGGAAAAATCTGTCTGCGGAATAGTACCGGTACCGGGTACCGGTACTCCATTTCCAGAAGGTTTTTGGTACCGGTACTGGGTACCGGTACCATTTGGTGTACCCGATAAAAAGTCTAAATGTTTAATGTCGCGATCTCGGTCCGATTGTTGGGCCTATAAATACTTTAGGCTGCCTCCTTAGTCGTCCATACACCCTTCTAAAACCTAGATAGCTTGGAAGAGAAAGAGAGGAAGATCAAAACACCTAGATCAAGATAGATTTACACCTCATAGAAATCAAAATTGAAAATTCTCAAGAACTCCATTCTTCTCCTCTTTTCTTCTACACTTTTACTACACCTTTACCCACACCTCTTAGAACCCTAAGAGAAGACAAGAAGGTGAAGGAGAAGGGAGGAAGAAGATCTTTGGAGCTTGGGTTAGCTTAAATCTCTTGGATTCAAGGTAGGTGGTTTTCTCTCATTCACTTACATTGAGGCTAGGGCCTATATATATGTAATCTTTTCACCTTAAATTATACATGTATACTAAATAATCATTGTTTCTTAATACCTTGTGACTATTACCATGATTTAAACAATATTATTGTTTGATTAACCCTTAAATCCTTTTTCTTGCCCAAAAACCCTAAATTCCAAGAGAGATGAACTTTTCATTAAATTGTTCTAAATTCTTGATTTCAAAACTTTAGTGTTGAATATTGTACAACAAAATAATATAGATTATGATCTCTTGCATATTTTCTTGGATTATTTGATTATATGACACATGTGAGAAAAATTGGAGATTTTACTATAATTGTGAAATTGTTGTGAATTGAGCATATTCTAGGTTTTCTCATTGTATGGGTGTTGTGATGGACTTGGATTACCTTCGAGAGATGCCGTAGAGTGTTAGAGGTTAGTCTACCCCAATGGGGGTGAGATGGTTTCCTAACACTTGTAGTGGGTTGTCATTTGGTAATGCAACCACTATCGTTCACTAGAGTTCGAACAAGGGATAGTATACTTTTCCTAGGAAGGGACTCGTCACTGCCATTGTGATGGTAGACGCCCCTTTCCAAAGTGCTTGTGATTGTGATTGTGATTGTTATTGGTGGACTAGGTATAATCGTGAGGTAGATTCATGGGAAGCAATCATCATACATGGTACAGGGATGAACCGAAAATACATGGACTTATGAGTTGGGTCGTTCTTGCCGATGCATTGGTATGGGACAATGCATGGGAGAGAAGCCCTTTTTCTAAATAGCTTAAATTGGAATATTGGTTATTGTTGCTAAACTCCTTTTATTTGTTTATTTGATTATTGCTACTGTTTAAACTTGAGATCTCTTTTAAAATGTCCCTGTTTTATTTCAAAGGTTATATATATGTTACTTGTGAAATGAGACCGACCGTTTTCTATGTTTTAAAACCTTGTTTGAGTTTGGGAGAAATGTGGCTACAGAGCTTCGTGCTCACCCCCCCTACAAATTACATTTTTCAGATTTGGTGCTAGAGGAGGATCTCGGCATCGACGAGCCAGGACATTGGGAGGCTCCACTCGAGGGGAACATAGATCCCGAGGTGGAGATATAGAGCTGTAGCTTCTTTTGTACTAGACTAGGACATTCTTTTGGAAAATTGTGTAGTCTAGTTTATTTTGTATTTCCGCTGCAAGATTTACTTTGATATTCCTTTGGGGATGTAAATGTCATTATTAGACATATTCTTTTGGATGTTATTGTATATGCCTGAATGATGAGGTAAATTCTTTTTGGATACGAAGTTATGTAGTTGCTCTCATGATTGTAAATGGTCTTTAAATAGTAATACTGCCAAGGTGTATTTTGGGGTGTTACAGTTTTTCACCCGAGGAAGTCGTCATGCCCCTTCTTGCTATACCCAACACAAATTTTTCCTTATGCCATGCAACCGTACAACTCAAAAAGGATTCGTCGATCCACTTTCTCCCGAGTCCACACATCAAGCACCATACCAGGTGTTCATTATATCCATGCATCTCCCACATACCAACACTCATGCAATTGTCCCATGAATGTGATGCCATGAACATGCTCAAATTACAATGGTGCAAAATGAGCAATATATCCACATACCATGGAATTTAGATCATAGGCATATAAATTTCATACATTTTTATCATAAACAATATATCAATGAGCATATGTCAACACACCAATAACACATTTCAAAATGTTATTCCAATGACCTCAAACAAATTATCTAGATAACCAACCAAGGCATATTATCAAACATCTCATAGGCACTAACATATGATCACACATTATGCCCAAATAAATCATTTAAACATCCAAGGCATTTCATCAATATCACCAAGTTATATAGTGAATCACATATAACTTCCACACACCACAATTTAGCAAGCAACAAGCCTAAGCTAATTTCATGCTCACCTTTCCATTCTCATAACCATAAACACATATATACATCATTACATATGCATATATATATATATACCCTTAACCTAGCTACACCTAAGGTAGAATAATCCAAGGTAGGAATAACCCCTACCTCTTGGAGCGTGAGAAAAACCTGTAGGAAGCTCCCAAGACCCGAAAACCCAACGCGAATCTTGATTCTCCTAACTCTTGAATTTTCACCTTCGGTGAAATTGGTTGTTTTTGGTACCCACGCGTAGCCCTAGTCGCGTAGATTACTTCTCCCTTCTAGCCCGACGGAATCCGAGCGACAGAAGTCGAAGAAATCGTCGGAGAAAGCTTGAAGAAAACCCCTTTTCTCTTTCTTTCCCTTCCTCTCTCTATGTGGCCGGCCAACAAGGGTGCAAGTGGTGAGAATATCTCACTTTGAGATATTTTAGCCCCTATTTATATTTTTTTAAATGTGCGGTCCTCGTTACACCGCTCGTTTATTACTTCCGGGCCCGTTTTTCGTCCCGATACGATTCATTAAAACTCGGATTAAGTTCAAATTAATTTTATTTGAAATTTTATTTATTTATTAAGGATATTTGAAAAAAATAATTTTTAGGAGCTCTGGAATTTATTTTGCCACGCAGGCGCCTCGATTTACGTGTAAAAATTCGACTATCTCGGAACTCGACGAAATTTCTAGTGGTTACTAGATTTCGCGTTGCGAATCCAATGGAGCACTCTATTTCCTCATCCGAGGTCTAGAGCATAACTATTTTAACCGCACCATAGTGGCAAATTACGATTTTGCCTTTATTCCCAAAAAGTTCAAAATTTTTCGGGTCTCACAGTATCGATACTGAGTACCGGTACACTACTATCCAAAAGGCAGAAGATGCTCGATCCAAAATGTATACACCAAAGTGCAGGCGGTCAAGTTGTAGTAATAATACGATATAAGTCCATAGTCCAATCCACAGTGAACTTGTTGTTGGTATTTCAAAGTAAACAGTGGCAGAGACTAAATGATTGTGATCCTTATGATTTGTGTGACGGATGGGGCTTTCCTAATCACAATGTAAGATTCTTTCCAAGGTAGTTTTATAGACAAAATATAAGATTAGTTCAAATTAAAAAATAAAAGTCACTCTTTAGTTCAAGGATTTGGACATGTAGTTAATCATTCGGTTTGTTATATCTATGCTTGATAACTCAATCAACTCCCGTGTCAACGACAAGTTAATTGGAAGATAAATATGGACTGTGAGAATTAAACATATGATTTTGATGCCTGTCTAGAAGTTTACAAGAATTGCCTGTGTCAAGACTTAACCCGTCTACAAACAAACAAGTGTTTCAACAAGTCATCCAACCATGACGTTAATGTTTCATTTTTTAATTGAAGCACAATAATGGGGAGGATTGAAGGGTAGTCATGAGAATCTAGCCACGGTACTTGCCCTGAAATGACTATTCTTTCTATGCAAGAGGCATCCGTGTCATAGAAAGAACCACAATTATACAAAGTACCTTAAGTTTGCTAGATGCAATCAATCATCCAATGAGCGAGGAGATATAATATTAAGTATTAGAACAAAGCATAAATATGATTTCTGGATAATTTATACATGCCCTTCACCTCTTACCAAAGAGTGTATGAGGAACTACTTACTCTTCATGACTTTGGTAAAGCTAGAAAAGTGAGTGATACTCATCCCTCTACGTAGAGAACTTGCAAAGTAAAAGAACAACAACTAAGGAGCCAATCTTCAATGAAGAAGAGTGAATCACATTCCATCCTTCATGTTTTAGCAAAGCTTTCAAAAAGTGGAAGAGTTTCACTCTTCTAAGAAAGAAAGATGCTTAAGCAATGGAAGTGAAAGAAGCTAAAAAGTGGTAGTAGAAGAAAGCTAGTATTTTTTTGGAGGGTTTCCACCATAACCAAAAGATAAGCTATCTTTCTTGATACTTGTAAACAAAAACAAATACAACTACAAGGGGAGTCTAAGCCTCCATCATGGTTGCTACAACATGAATGTAAAAGCTAAATAAGAGAAGATTAAAGATCCAAGTACAAAGGGAGTACAAGTCTCTATCATGGTTGGGATTCAAAGTGCAAATGTAAATGCAAGTAAAAAAAGCTTCATATAAACATAAAACAAGTACAAAGATGAAGAGATGTTGGTCTAAGGCCAAAATTATCTCCCAAGAACTACTCAATTTATAAGAGGGAAATTGCACACTTGAAGCTCCTCAAAGAGGGGTATTCAAAGGGAAGGAAGGAAAGGGGAGAGGAAAGATAAGAGCTGATAGGTGAATAGTAGTTGCTGACCAAGTCACAGTGAAGGCCAACAACTCTGTAGGTAGTTTGTGGGTGATGTTCAAACATTAGTTGGTGTTCGAACGTGTTTGCTGCTTTGGTCTTATGAACGTTCGAACATTGCGTTGTGTTCGAATACTTTCTTCTATCTTTGCCTTGTGGACGTTCGAACGCAAGATGACATCTGATCTTTTTCACTCGAGTGGTCTTCTGTGAAGTTCACTTCTACACTCTATGCAGTTGGCTTGTCTTCGAATGCTTCCAAGGGACGTTCGAACGTTGAATAGCGTTCGAACATGGTACTTAAGTACTTAAGGGTCTTCTTGACTACAACATGCCATGTCTCAGCAACTCAGAGGCAGTTTGGTCTTGTCAGTGCTCCAGTGGACATTTGAACGTTGGTTGGCATTCGAACGTGGTACTCAAATACCTCAGGATCCTATGCTTGGCTGTAACACACTCTGTCTCAGTAGTCTGGTTTTGGCCTGGTTCATTTTGACGTTTGAACGTTATTGCCTTGGTCCTAGCTTTTCAAATTTTGTCATTTATTTTGCTGGTGTTAAATCTTGGTGTGATATTTGTCGACTTTAAGCCCTTGTTTACTTTAAGACCTGAAATATCATCACTTGAACTCTATCAAAGTACAATTGTTCTTAGAAATGCATAGTAAAATGCTACTTCTAAGTACTAATCAGCAGACAATACCTGTACGGTGTATTGCGTATCAGTACGCTGTTGTCCAGTGGGCAAACCATACCGATACGCAGTACCGGTACACCTTTTAAAAATCTAAAATTTTGAAACCGCTTTGTCATATTTTTGGCCTATGTTTACCTTCACACTAATGGTGTAAATAGACCATAATGGTATATAAATTATGGTATATTGGGTCTTGGTTGCATCCAATGGATAATTGAACACGGGGTATACTTGTGGGTTATAATCCTAGTTAAAGGGATACTATCATGTGGTGTCGAGTCATGCGACATTCATGGGTATTTTCGCTGGTTGATGGGTTATAACGGTTGATAAAGGACCCTGGTTTTTGGGGTGTCACACAAACAGTTGCTCTAACTTTAAAATTGATCACCAAAATGCAGGTTGTGCGAAGTAATAAATTTCTCAAGAGTCCAATTTCGAACCAGGCTGAATTGAGAAAAATTAGAACGCAAGGGAACAAAAATTTCTTTGAAAAATATTTGGAGAAATTTGTTTAATTAAAAACAATAATTGAAGTAGTAAAATATCAGGAATACCCTTTCAAATCCACACGACAATTATAAATAATCCAGTTTTTGAACTCAATTGAGAATCAGATGAGAAGTGATTTAAATTAGAATATTTAGAGGCGATAACATGAAAACCATCAAAAGTTATAATTAATGAATTATCTAAATAAATATAAGAATTTACTTGCGCATCACAAACATTCATCGTACCTGGAGTCTACGATAAATCAAGATTTCCAATGGTTAAACCTTATTTTGTTACAAATAATAAATCAACTATCTTATAAAAAATTATAATAAATTATTTTAAACATGGAATAACCAGCTATTTGACTCTCAGGTCATCTAAATGATTCAATGCACGTGGTACAATAAATCAAGAAATTATACATAGTAAAAACTTTACTAAAGACAAGAATTAAATTAAAAGAATAAATCATGCATTAAAAAGAACACTGAATAAAAAATAATACCATACTTCATTTAAAGTATCTCCCCTAGCCTTAGCTAGGCTTTTAGGAAGCCATAGAACTAGAAGAAAAACTAGAATAGAAAAGAAAAGATGGGGAGAGAATAATAATCATCCCCTCTCAATAGGTGAGTCTTTATTTGTACTAAAACAAATTATAGGTATAGGTAGAAGATATAAGGTTGCCCTAGGAAGAATTCCTCTCCAAAAAGAAGTCTTTTTATGCCAAATCTCGTGTATCAAATAATGGGGGCGAAGATACAAAATATTCCTATACTTTGTTAAACTAAATAAACTTCACATAGTTAGAAGCTAATTCACGATTTTTTTTTTGTGAAACACACTTTTGTAGCCCTTGAAGTTTTATTTCCAACACCATAAAAATTAGGTCAATTGAATATCAGAGTAAAAAGTTAAGATCACAATACTAAAGACATGTCAAAACCTTATCTAGAATAATTTCCTAAATCAACTTTAAATGAGTTTTCTAACTTGGAATCCTGTAAGGATTAAATTGTTGCCTTATCTCCAAATCTTCATATCTTAGTCTTAACTCTTCAATCCTTATCAATTGTGATTTTTCCTCCAATGATTGCTTCACTTGTCTTATCCATTATTACTTTAAATCAACCAATTTACCTTCAAAATAAACAAAATAACTAGAAAAAGTATCAAACTAGAAAGCCAAAGAATCTAACACATTTAATCAAAAATAATATGCAATTAACCAATCATTAAATATAATAAATAGCATTTTTTATAATTAAAAAATAAATAATACATGGATCCCAAAATCAAAAAACTAAAAACAATACATGGATCCCAAAATCTAAAAACTAAAAACAAAATAACCTAATAAAATATAACACAAATTCACATTCATAGGACTCGCAATTGCTTGTAGCATGTGTAATAAGCCTTTAAACCCCAAGGTTTCCCTAGTGGATGAGTATAGTGCTTGATGATTTCTGTTGTAGTATATTACGTAATCTTTGCACATCACCCTCAAATGTGTATTTATGGCTTATGTGTGAAGGGAGTGTCACTCACCCTCAAAATGATGCGAGAAATGAGGCAGTAGAATGGTGGAAATGAAATGTATGAAAAGGAGAATGTATGAACAAAAGTGCTCCCCAAGTGCAAGGATTCTTTTGAGTGTCGTGTTTTACTTGAAAAAGTATTTCAAGGTCGTCTCCTCAGGGAAGGAAAGTTCAAGTGTGTGAAGGTGATTTTGTGAAAAAAAGAAAAGTGTAAAATTTTTTGTTTGTGTTTTGGTTTTTGAAATTTGTGAATGAAAATGAAAATGCAAGAGAACTAGTGCAGGAAAATCCAAAGGTTAACTCCAATGTTAATGCCAAGTCAACTCAAAAGCTTCCTCAAAGGGTTTATAGATGAACGATTGATTCATGAGAAGCTAGGGATGAGGTGGTGAGGATCCAAGCATAAATCGTGAAAAGCCTGCAGCATATTAAAGACTCAAAATCTCATCCACCCTTTATCCAGTCAAACCGAACCATCATACATCGGAGAGAAAAGAAAATGAGTTAAAATGGAAAACCCAAGAGGAGGTCTCCCTTGAATTAGCCAACTAAAAATCTAGCTACCCATGAAAGCAATAAAGAAATGTATAATGTAAAGAGA
This sequence comes from Ilex asprella, assembly GCA_023539305.1. NCBI lineage: Eukaryota > Viridiplantae > Streptophyta > Magnoliopsida > Aquifoliales > Aquifoliaceae > Ilex > Ilex asprella. Next base: position 8,032,070 of record CM042190.1, on the reverse strand, counting down.
TATAATGAAGAAACAAAGATTAAAACTTAACTTGATGCAAGAAAACTTAAACTATAAAGAAAAACATTCAGTACCCATTTTAAGCTAGAAAATTAAGAAAACTTGAAAGCAACAATGGTGAAATCTAAAATGTAAGACTAAACTTGAAATGAACTTAAAATAAATAACATTAAGGTGCAAGAATTCAACATTACAAGAAGTTTAAAGTTAACTACAACTGAAATAGAAAGGAAAATTCTAAAATATAAATTTTCTATCTACTATTCATCATCTACTTCCTAGGAACTATCTAAGCTTAGGTAGCCACACTTGAAGAACTTGTGTAATGCTGAATATATGGTGTGTGTGCCTTGTAATTTCATCCATGGTGGTCCCATAGCATGAATGTGCATGGCTCCCATCAATGGGAGGTTGAATGGATGGGTTGGGCAAGCTAGGACAAGCTAGCCTGCAACCAACATGGCAGCCCCTTCTTTCCCATCCCCATTAATGTCGTTGCCTCCAAAGTCTTCAAGCATAGTGTAGGAGGCATGTAGATGGGTAAGGAAAGTCAGGGACAAGTGGGAGAATCAATTGTGGAACCCCCAACCAAGTGGAGATGAGTTGCATGTGTTTCTGGTTTGTTCTAGGCAGCATACCGATATGTAGTACTGGTACACTAAACCTTCTGGAGTTTGGGGTACCGGTACTGTTTTCTGCTCTAGACCAGTTTTCATAGAATTGTCATAAATTTTGATCAAACTGTCCGATTGAGATGAAATTTTGACACAATACAGAAGACATCCAGATCTATAACTTCAATGTCTGCACTTTTTCAGATTCGAAGTGGATCATGGTCAAAGTGGAGGAAAACCGAGGCTCTGCAATCAAATGATGTGGGTGTTGATGCCTTTGTTACCAAACACCAATACCTCCTTGATTTCTTCACTTTTAATCTTCCAAATCCTCATGTAATGTGTTCATGCCTTCACCACACATCCATATTTAGTTGTAAGGTTATAAAATCCATTAGTTAAGCTATAATTACTTGCTACATAAAAAATTCAACATTATTCATAATTTCGACAAACTCTAAGTACTTATATGCAAAAGATGAGTTAAAATACATGTAATGAGGCCATTAAATATGCAATATTTTGTGCTCATCATATAGTATCATATGGGTTTCTAGAAAGGATACCCACAAACCCTGTGATTAAATATCTAAAAAATAGTTTTATAATACAAAATATAGAACTTTATGCTATATAAATGTATGCACTTATCAAGTTCTCATATAAACTTGTGTGTAGTGCAGACTAACTATACCGAGTCAATAATTTATTTGGTAATCACCCCTAAAACTATCAACTATTCGTCTCAATGCCAAACTTGCTAGATAATTCACTCATAATAGATTCTTTGAGATTATAGTGACTATTTCCTCAAGTTTGACATGTGAGAAGAATATATTTAAATCAAAGCAAAATAATGCTCGCATGTTTCCATTTAAAAAATTGTAATACAAAAAAGAAAGAAATGGATTTGAAATAGTCTCATGAAAGGAAATCAACACTGTGACACCCCGATTTTTGGGAGTGATTTAGTATATTTTATGTGATTTGTGTGACTAATAGACAAAATTCATCAAATGAATTGAACAGTTCACGTGCTTCGGTTTAGACTAGACAATCAGAGCATCTAATGTACTTTCAAGTAACTTAGGTACAAATGATTTGTAATTTGGGCATTCATTTAATATTATAGTCTAAGTACCCAAATTCTAATTTCATCCCCAAAAGTAGTCCATAATCGACACTATTATATTCCGTCGGTTTTGAAAACACACCAAAGCAACAAAACCCAAGTCACAAAATCTAAAATTTTTCCGAGCGTTAACAAAAAATATCATATATCGTAAGTCAACTGAGCATAGATGTTCAAGATAGCTCTGGGAAGGAACCCCCGTCATCTATTGGTCTAGTCCCTGCAAAATGTTAGGATGAGCCAAAGCCTAGTAGGAAAAAAAACAACTACTATGTTTTAATCCCATCCCGTAAAATATGTGTCAATGCCTATAAGTTCACATCAAATAATATTTACCATAACAACCAGCTTAAAACATAGCATGAGGCATTATATAAACATTACCAACAAACATGAAACCTACAAATGATGGAAAACCTCAATTAAGCATGTAGTCAAGCTTACCCATTCATGTCGTGGGTTGCCCTAAACTTTCACTCTTAATCTTTATCCATTTAAGTCAATACACCGTTTGTTATGCATAAACACCTTGGGAACTCAGGGTCCCTTCGAGGGCTCTGACCTCGGGTGTACCCCAACCCCTCGTCTCTAGATGCTTTCAATCAGGGCATGAGTGACCCCGCACCTCTACGGATGCTACGCTTGATCAAGACTTGTTTCGGGTCTTTCACCCAAGGGAGGAGCGATCCCTGCTTGCTTGTCCCAATTTCATTTCGAGATTTATCATTTCATTTGTCTCAAAGTCGGTTGAGCACACTAATCGGAATAATCACAAATTATGTATTTATCATCATGATAACCACACAATTGCAAATAATATAATCATTAATATGCATTTCAATATCTCCTCAACATGCTATCGTATACGAGTATATGCTACTCAAATCAATATATATATATATATATATATATATATCATGATTAACGATTCTAACTATGTGGAAGTGTACCACCCTTCACACATAATACTTCTCTTGTAAATTTTCATATATATTAATGGTTTAACTTTCATAAGTAATCACACTTTTACTTATACAATGAATATATAATTTTTTTATCACCATGGGAGTAGTTCACAACTCCAAGAAAATACCATCTTAAAGGCCACATGTGATTTGGTGGATTTTTTTTTCTTTTCACATGAGTATACTCTTTTGGGTCCATTTATGAATATTTAGGAACTTCGTAGTGAAATTAGAGGTCACTTTGTAATATTCAAAAATTATTTCATACTTATCGGGGTCAATGTATAATTTCAGAAACATTTTCTAACTACTAAAAGTACTAATTTGTTTCTGAAAGCTTCTTCTCCCATTTTATCATCTTCTTCACCGTCCAGAAGCCTGCATGAGGAAAGCTTCTTCTCCCATTTTTCTTTTCTGCCATAAATTGTTTCTTTTATTCATTGCTTTCAAATCTAAAGTTCTCCATCCATCACCAAGGACCTAAATTACTTTTTAACAAAATTTCACCTCATTTCTTGATTAAACTCAAAAACCCATTTGACAAATTTCAGTCATATGCATGTATACATATGTACATATATATATATATATATATATATATACATAGACACCTATATATATACATAGCTCATCCATATATCGTATTCATCGACATGCACACCATATATACTAGATCAATAACTTACAAAACAAAAAAATTAGAACCGTAGAGAGATATGGAAGAAAACAAAGGAGTTGTAATTCCTACCTTTGTCTAAAACTAGTAGTTGTAGGTTCAAAGTTTTGATCCTTAAGCTTCTCCTCTTCCAACAATAGGGCCCTCCTTCTCTCTCTCTCTCTCTCTCTCTCTCTCTCGCTTTTCTGGCTAGCAAACTATTTTTTTTTCTTTGTCCCTTTCTTTCATTTGTTTTGCTCGTGTATAAATATACACTAAGTAGGAGGGCTTCAGTCAAAGTAATTGGTGAGTCATGGGTGGCAGTGTAGGGCAATGATAATTTCTTAGTCTTCCTATGGGCGGCAATGGCATGATGTTTCATTGCCTTCCTACCATAACCAATGTCAGGTAAATAGTTATGGCAGGCTTCCAGTGTGCTATTCATCATATATATATATATATATTGTTTTTTGTAATTCATTTAATTTTGTTTAATTAATTTAACTTAAACTAATTTGTTCTCGGTACTAAACATAGTCAATATTATACTAGTCGGACTCGTTTTTAGGGGGAGAATTTAACAATGAAGTCTACCTCTTCATCTGACTTTTATATTAAAAGTCAAAATTTTGATAACTTAATAGATATAATTATAAATAGCGGGTTTTATAACTCTTGAAGTTTTATTTCGAAATCTATAAAAATAAGGTCAATGGAATATCAAAGTAAAAATTTATGACCACAACACTAAAGATGTGTCAAAACCTTATCTTATGGAATATTTTTTTAATCCAACTTTAAATGAGTTTTCATCGAACTTGGACTCTTATAAGCATTAAATTGTTTCCTTTTCTCCAAATCTTCCTACTTTAGTCTTGACTCCTCAGTCTTTATCAATTGTGATTTTTTCTCTACTGATTGATTCACTTGCATTATTAATTATTACTTTAATTCATCCAATATACTTGCAAAATAAACCAAACAACTAAGAGAGAGTATCAAACTATAAAATTATGGAATCTAATATATTTAATCACAAATAATATACAATTAACTAATCATTAAATATAATAAAATAGAACTATTCATGGTTAATCAGTGACAACATCAAGAGGGTTACCCTAGGGACAAGAAGGAGGTTGTAGTTTGGTGGGCTAAGAGAGAGTCTTAGCTTGAGAAAAATGTCACGCGCGACCTATTGTATTGGCATTCCAAACACATCCTTAGGTCACCATATGGGGTCCCACTATATTGGGAGTTTACGGATATATAATTTGAGGAATGGGAAAAGATAAATATGGATATATGTGTAAAGAAAAATTTCCGGAACAACCCTTGAGCAAACATAATCAAGGTTCTAAGATAAGGTTCCTGTAACAAGGTCTCTAGGTAAGGCTTCCACTGCAGGGTGTGTTCGACTAGCTGATTAATACTTCAGACACTTGTCACCAGTTTATTGGCTTGCATTTCATGTACGTACCTAGGCGATACATGTGTGACCTTACCGCATAAATATCCTTATGTTCTCACAAGAAGGTACATATAGTTGGATGGATGTACACCCTTAGGCTCTAAACCTTTAGGAAGCAGCCTCTCTCTCCCACATCTCTGCTCTTCTTCCTCTCCTCCTCCATGCTTCACAACCTCGTATTGGGTCCCTCCGCTAGTGACTCATATGAATCCTTTCAATTCCCCACCTGCAAATGGAATTTGATATTAAGTGCATATTGTTGTTAATTCCTTACAAAATATTATCATCATTATCATCAAGAGAGAGAAAGAGTTTTTAAAATCTGAGAAAACTAAAATTTTATGAAAAAAGCAAGAGGATAATTAGTATCACTGTACGTGTTAAAAATCTAAAATTTTCTAGAACTTGGATGACAAAATAAACCTCATCATTAATTTGTCTCATGAAATCTAGTTACCTAGTCAATTTTATCGAATTTTGAAACAATCAGATTTATCATGTTTTACTAGTCAATTGGGCAATGCAAGACTAAAATAAACACGAACAAGATTTAATCACTAAGCCAAAAAAATAATTTAAAGTGAATTCTATAAAAATATACCGAACTTCACATGGGACGAGAATTAATTGATTCAAAACAAAATCAGATCACAAAAGATGGGACATGTAGCTTAATGAGAGTCACACAGTTCAAGGTATAAAATGAGGAGATAATCAGATTTTTATCACCATTATATACCAGCATTCCACCATAAAAGAGAGAGAGAGAGAGAGAAAGAAGGTTCTCCCACCTTCTCCCTCTGATATACGGTGATCCGACCAATGGATCTTTTTGAGCCAAGACATAAAGTTGTTCTACAAGATGAGAGCTACGTGTACATACCAAATATCATGGTTTTTAAATCAATCTCGACGATGGATTTTTTTGGATCAAAGCTTGGAAGCTTAATTTTGGGTCTTTGGGACTTCTTCTACGCACATATACAACCTAGGATTGAAATATGAAATGGGTAGGGTGTTAGAGATAAAATATCATGTATAACACATACCTAAGGTTGTTAGAATATGGAAATGGGTATAAGAATATGATTAAACCAAATCTTTAATGATTGGGTTTTGATAAAATTGCTTGATATAGATAATGCTAAGTGTCTACATAATCTTTGTACCTTGTAGGTGTTTAATAAAATGTCTATCGTCGATTGGACATGTTATGTGTATTGAATATGCTATAATATGCTTGGAGTTGCAGTGGATTGTAATTATATGATTTATTATATAATTGACATTTGAAATTTTGGGAAATGTTGGTAGACATTGAATATGCATACGATATGATGAACATGATATTGTAATTGTAATTGCACATTGCATTTGTATATGCACATGTAGCATTGCATTCGTAGGCATTCGACATGAGGGTGTGTGTGTTTGCATGGTTTGATCCAACAACATCCTTGGTAAGTTTGAACCTAGGTTGGACAGAGTCGCACAAAATGCATTGAAAATATGTGGCGGGGTTTAGCAAGAAAGGCTAGATTCTCCCTCTGGTGCAAGACTTGGTAAGTTTGAATATTGATTAGTACTCAAATGCAGTAGAATATTGTGTCCTTTTTGGGCTAATTATACTTTGATGGAGTTCAAGTGATGATGTTTCAGATCCTAAAGTGAACAAGAACTCAAGTCAACAAATATCACAATATGATGTAACACCAACATATCAGGGAACAAATTGGAAAATCTAGGAACAAAGAAGTCACGTTCGAATGCCATTCAACATTTGAACGTCTATAAGAGCCAAGCCACTGAGACAAAATGTGTTGCAGACAAGAGCCAAAGTCTTTAGGAACAAAGGGCCAACGTTCGAACGTCATCTCAAGTTCGAACGCCCACTGGTACACTGAACAAACTAAACTGAAGACATGGCATGTTGCAATGAAGAAGATCAAGACTTTGAAGTGCATTATATGCAATACAACGTTTGAAGAACAGTACCACGTTCGAACGTCAAATAACGTTCGAACGTTCTTGTGATCTGTGACAAAAGTACACTGATGAGACATGGTATGTTGCACTGAAGACTAAAGACTTTTGGTTCTATGTTCGAATGTCCATCCAACGTTCGAACGATCATACAGACAGCCTGCAGATTAGTTGTTGAACTAGGGCAAGAGTACTTTTCACCTCCTTGTTTTAACCCCCTTTCCTTGTCCATAAATACTCCTTGGGAGCTTCTAGTAGAGCGAGATCTGGGAGAAAATCTAAGAGCTTTTTGATAACTTGTAGTCTTTACATACATTATAGTTTCTTTTATTTACTTCAAGTCTTTACATTTATGTTCTAGTTCCTTTGTTTACTTCAAGTCTTTACATTTATGTTCTAGTTCCTTTACTTCCTTATAATCTTTGTTGCACTTGCTTTCATTTACATATATGAAGAGAGATAGCTTTATTTTTGGTAGTGGAAGTAACCCACAAAAAATAACTATCTTTCCCTTACTTTCTTTCAATTTCATGGCTTTAGCATCTTCTTCTTAGAGGGGAAAAACTTTTCCAATTTTCTAGAGCTTTACCAAAGCCGTGAAGGGTGGAATGTGATTCACTTATTCTTTGTTGAAGGTCTATCTTTCTTTTACTTTGTTTCACTTCCATAGCTTGAGCATCCTCTTCTTAGAGGAGTGAAACTCTTCCACTTTTTTAGAGCTTTACCAAAGCCGAGAAGGGTAGAACGTAATTCACTCATTCTTCATTAAAGATCAACCTCAGAGTGCCTCTACTTGAAGGGATGAGTATCATTCATTTTTCTAGCTTTACCAAAGCCATGAAGAGTGAGTAGCTTCTCATTCACTCTTTAGTAAGAGGTGAAGGGCATGTATAAATTATCCAGAAGTTATATTTATGCTTTGTTTTAATGCTTAACGTTTATATCTCCTTGCTTATTAGATGATTGATTGTATCTAGCAAAGCTAAAGTACTTTTTATAGTTGAGAGCCTTTCAATGACATAAATGACTCTTGCATGGAAAGACTCCTCTTTTCAAGGCAAGTACCCTAGCTAGATCTTCATGACTACCCTTTAATCATCCCCATTATTGTGCTTCATTTAAAGAATGGAATCACAATCCATCTTTATCTTTCGATTAACTTGCTGTTGAATGGGAGTTAATTGAGTTATCAAGCATAAATATAATAAACCAAATAATTGACTACATGTCCAAATCCTTGAACTAAAAAGTGACTTCATTTTTATTTGAATTTATATTATATTTTTTCTAGAAAACTTTCTGGGAAAGAATTCAATATTTTGTTCAAGAAGTCACCCACATCTCACAACTTCAAAATCTCAAAGGTTACAATCAATCGGACTCCATTACTACTTACTTTGAAACACTAACACAACAATTTCTCTGTGGATTCGACTCCGGACTCAAACCTGATTATTACTACAACTTGACCGCCTGCACTTGGGTGTACACATTTTGGATCAAGTGAAATACACATTGATATTGGTATTTAAGTCCATAAAGTGTGTTAGTATACATGAAGTCGATGGTGGAAGTCCGTAGATATCGTGTCTGTTTGGTATCTATTAGCGGAAATCCATAAATATTCACTCCAATAAATACACAAGGAATTTATAAAATGGTCATTGAATGTCTAACATCAATGGTGGGGGCTAGGAATATCCGGATGCGTACGCATGACAGGACTGGTGTTATTGGAGCTTGTGAAGGGATTGGGTTTAAATTGTATGCATGAGTTTCATCTCAAGGCATGGCATGGATTAGTAGCATTCATTTGAGAAATGAATTTATTTGAATGGATGCTTAATTTTGTTGAAATACATGTGACATTTCATATACATCTGGGTTAGGGAGTAGAATCCTTATGAGATACTCTATTGAGCGTGGCTTACACTTTAGGGAGAGTGGCTTACACTTTAGGGGAACATATTTTATGTGTTGGACAAGCACCAGTATACAACCCTCACTTGGACCTAGGTTGATGGCGGAGGCGAATTGTGGCTCTTAAAAGGTAAATCAATGTTATATGAGTTAGGAAGAATATGAATTGAGATTGGATGGTTAAAGGTTGAGAATTAGAGGAAAATGATTAAAATCTAGACAGATACGGGTACCTAGGCTCATAGATACCTGTACTATATAGTCACATAACCCTACTACTAGTACCTAGATTTCAATGGGCTCAGATATCAATACATAGACATTTGTACTGGTACTCGAATGGACAGTGGGCTCAGGTACCAGTGCCAGAACACATAGGTACTAGTACCTAGTAAATTATGGACTATATCACCAATACAAAGTCACATAGGTACCTATACCTAGAAAATAGAAGGCCTAGGTACCTGTACCACTTTTGGGAGGTACCAGCACCCCCTCTCAAAACATGAAATTTTAAAATGTAACATAGTGGGACATTCACTTTTTAAATGATTTTCAATGAATGATGTACATGGATAATAATAAGTCCTAATTATTGGGGTTTGGACCTTGGAATGGTCTTGTGGTTAATTTGTGTACAAGTTGTGTGTTGGGTAGTGCTTCAGTATATGAGAGACTCTGCCCAAGCTCTATTTTGGTTACTATCCCCGTGAATGGGACATAATGACGTGGTGTTAAGTCATATTCCATTCAAAGGTACTTCTGCATGTTAATGGGTGATCAACTGGTTGGGAAAGGGCCCCCAGATTTTGAGGCGTCACGTCTTGGTATCAAAGCCTAGGTTCCCGATTACCTTGGACTTGAGAGTAGATTGGGTTAAGCCTTTGCATTCATTATGTGTTACATGTTTTGTGCATTAAATGTTGAATGTTATGTGATGTATGATTATATGTATTATTAAGTATATATGTAAATGAGACACTAATGTTAGAAACATAACCTTATGGGTTGAAAAAGAGAAACAATAGGAAAGCTTATGGTTTGGGCGTCTACTGATACGTGGCATGCCTCTTATAAATGAGATAAGAGAAAAAAATTCAGTGCTTTAACTTCGATCCCTAGCCTTGGGGTACTAAGTTAGATATCTATTGCTACCTTACATGTGTATAGATGGAAAATAAAGGAACCAAACACTGAAACAACTTAGGGGATGGACGAAACAAGAACCAACCACTACCAGACTTGATCAACTAGCCTCCATGGAGGCTATAGGAACAATAGCGATTACCTTTGCACAAGCTAGCACCTACGTAGGCCAAGGAGGATCGAACAACCTCCAAAAGTTTATGGCACATAAGCCACTGAATTTTACTGGAGGGGCGGATCCAATGGTGGTTGACCATTGGTTCCAACAAGTAGACAAGATCTTGGAGGCTATGGATAACACATCCGATGCCACTAAGCTCAGGTTGGCAACTGTAAACCCCCATATGTTAAAGTAATATAATCATACATTGTGTAGTAATGTGATATATGTAATGGTGTAGGAATGAAGCCCACGAGTTATAACCGTAGGAAATACTAATATAATAAAATAATAGTTAAAGCTGGTTAATTAGTGAATATATGATATAAATTAAAAAAGAACTTCTATCAACTGTGTGGGGTACAAATGTATGTTGTGTAAGCTGGGGTTGGCTTTGGAAGCATTTAGGATGGATTAGAAATGAAAAACGGAGAAAAAAGGTAAAACTGGGCAAAACCGTACTGGTACTGTGTTCTGGAACACTTTGGTCCAGAGAGTTAGGCATACCGGTATTGTATACCGATACGGCCGAAAGAAATCTAAACTTTAGAAGTCGCGACCTTAGCCCGATTTTTGCCCTATAAATACATTATGACGCCTCATTTGGCTCCATTTCTGCCCCTCTCACCTTAGAAACCCTAACAGAGGAAGAAAGGAATAGAAGAGAAGAAAAAAGGAAGAGAAAAACAAGAGATTGAAGGGTTGATTCAAGATCAAAACCTAGATTTCAAGAACACAAGGTAGGATTTTTCTTCCATTCTTGACCATTGAGACTAGGACTTACATGTATATGTATATTTTGACTCTTATATATATATATATATATATATATATATGCCATGAAACCCTATTTTCTTGTTATTTTTGCAAAGATTACCATGTTTAAACAAAGTTATGGTTAAATAACCATGAAATCTCTCTTCCTGTCATGAAACCCTAGATTTCAAGAAAAATAGATTTTCTCTTGATTTCTCCTTTATTCTTGCTCTAAAAAATTTAGTATTTCATATGGAACCACAAAATTATGTTTATGATGATCTCTTGTACTTTTTATTCAAATTGTTCTATTGGGAATATCCTTTGTGAGAATTGAAAATTCTTGTAAAATGCTTGTGAATTGGGAATTTTGATATTTTGTGGACTGGTTGATGAATTGAGAGTATAGTGGGTAATAAATTTCTTGTATGGTTGTATGGACAAATATGAGTGAGAGGTTCCTTGTAAGGATGCTTGAGAAACCAAACCTTGAGGGTGAGAGGTTCCTTGTAAGGATGTTCATGCTAAAAGAGGACAATGTTTGATGCTTTCAAGAGGTTCCTTGTAAGGATGCGTGAGAAACATAACCATGAGGGTAAGAGGTTCCTTGTAAAATGCTCATGCCAAAGAAACAAGACTTTGAGGATGAGAGGTTGCATGTAAGGATGCTCATGCCTTGAAGGACATTACTATATCATGTGTGGAAAATGGATGTTTATTGAACTGAGTTGTTATTGTTCATTCCTATTACTATTGCTACTTAAACTTGAGATTCGATGTAAAATGTCCGTGTGTTAATTCAAAGATTATATATACGCTATTTGTGAAATGAGATCGGCCATTTTATATTCTTTTATAAACCTTGTTCGGGTTTGGGAGAAAATATTGCTATAGAGCTTCGTGCTCACCCCTTACAAACAACATATTTCATGTTTGTTTCTAGAGGAGGAGTTTGAAACTGACGAGCCGAGACATTGGGAAGCTCCGATAACGGGAGACACGAATCCCGAGGTGGATGCTTAGAATATACGCTTTCTTTTGCTCTAGGCTAGAATATCCTTTTGAAACAATGTAAAGTCTAGTTTACTATTGTTATATTTCGTTGTGCTACAATAGTAAATTTTGATATGTAAAGGCTAAGATGAGCCTATTCTTTTGGGAAAATGATGTGAATGTTATGAATGACTTTTGAAGTTGTATTTATTGATGGATTATGTTAGTGCTCTCATGATATAAATGGTTTTAGAATGTAATGCCGTCCAGGGTGGTATTTGGGGTGTTACAGCAACATTCCAGCATGAGGGATAGGCCCATCTATGGTGGAATTAGTCAAAGGTCTCAAAGAACATTCAGGCAATGACATGGGAAGAGTTCCACGAGCGCTTCATGGGCAAGTATTTCCCATCAGTTGTTCGGCAAGTGAAAGCCTGAGAATTCTTAGATTTTGCCTGGAAAATCCCCTTGGAAAAAAATCATATTTTGTCTAAAAATCCCATACTTCACACAACTTCAAAATTCAAAGGTTACAGTCACTTGGTCTCTATCACTGGTTACTTCAAAACACCAACAACAGTTCCCTGTGGATTCAACTCCAGACTTAACTGAATTAATACTACTTGACCGCCTGCAGATGGGTGTACATATTTCGGATCAAGTCCGATAGTTGATGGTTTGGCTAGCAAGCCTTACCCTGGAGGACGAGGCAAGATAGAAGTTTGGTTTACCTCGGGTGTGTTATGAGTATGATGATATTTTTCATGACGAACTATGGGAGTTACCTCCACATAGGGATGTAGACTTCACCATTGAGTAGCACCTGGGTGCATTGCCCATTCCTATGACTTCATATAGGATGACACCTATAGATTTGCAAGAACTTAAGGTCCAATTACAAGAATTGATGGACAAGGGCTTTATTCGACAAATTATCTCACCTTGGGGCGCTCCGATGTTATTTGCCAAGAAAAAGGGCAAGACCCTGCAGTTATGTATAAACTATAGGTAGTTGAATCGAGTTACTATCAAGAATAGGTACCCTTTGTCACAGATTGATGACGTGTTTGATCAGTTAAGAGGGGCACGTGTCTACTACAAGATAGATCTACACACGAGTTGTCATCAGTTGAGGATTAGGGTAGTAGATATCCCTAAGACGGCACTTAGGACGCGGTATGAATATTTTGAGTTTACTGTTATGCCTTTTGGATTAACAAATACCCTGATAGCATTCATGGATCTTATGCATAGGGTGTTCTATCCCAGCCCAGATCAGTTGAGAGTTGTTCTCTAGACCTTGAGGAACCATCATTTGTACGCCTAGTTCAACAAGTGTGAATTTTGGCTCACAAATGTGATATCTTTTAGACACGTGGTATAGGCATCGGGTGTGGCAGTTGACCCAGAGCAGGTTGAGACGGTTATGAGTTAGGACAGACTAAAGCCATTCTTTGAGATACACAGTTTCTTGGTATTGGCAGGGTATTATAAAAGGTTCATTGAGGACTTCTCCCTACTAGTTACACCTATGACTAGACTGACCTGAAAGGAGGTTAGGTTTCAGTGGGATGACTCATGTGAGAAGGAATTCCAAAAGGCAAAAGGGGTGGCTTACTTCAACTCCTATTTTGATGGTTCTGGAGAGGGGACAAAGGTACACTGTGTATTATGATGCCTCCAACGACGGACTTGGTTGTGTTTTGATGTAGTCCGAAAGGGTAGTGGCTTATGGTTCTCAGTAGTTAAAGAGCCACGAGCAGAACTACCCTACGTATAACATGGAGTTGGCAGCCATTGTCTTTGCATTGAAGGCTTGATGCCACTATTTTTACGGTGAGCAGTTTGAGGTGTTTTCGAACTACAAGAGTCTGAAGTACATCTTTACACAATAGGACCTCAACATGAGGCAATACAGGTGATGAAGTATTTAAAAAACTATGACTTCACCTTGCATTACCATCCCAGTAAGCCAAACGTTGTGGCTAATGCACTCAATCGGAAGTCACGAGGAGTCTTGGCTAATGTGGCTTCTTTGGAGCGAAAGATGCTCGAGACTATGGGACATTTCAGACTACACTATAGGGGTCATGCTAGGGCACTTTGGGGAGTTTTGTGGCTACACCTGACTTGATCCAAAGTGTATACACCCAAGTACAGGTGGTCAAGTTATAATAATAATCCAGTTTGAGTTCGAAGACGAATCCACGGGGTACTGTTGTTAGTATTTTAAAGTAAGCAGTATTAGAGACTGAAAGATTGTAACCTTTGGGATTTAAAGTTATGAGGCTTAGAGATTTTCCTGGATTGAATATGAACTTCTTTCCATGAAAATTTTCTAGACAAAGTATAAGATAAGTTCAAATGAAAAGAAAGTCACTTTTTAGCTCGGGAATCTAGACATGTAGTTAATCATCCAATTTTTTATATTTATGCTTGATAACTCAATTAACTCACGTATCAACAAGTTAATCAAGAGATAAAGATGGACTTTGAGAATTAAGCACATGATTCCAATGCCTTTGTAGAAGTTTACAAGAATTGTCTATGCTGAGACTCAACCCATCTACAAGCAAGCAAGTGTCTCTACAAGGCATCCAATCATGGCATTAATATTCTATTATTTAAATGAAATACGATAATGGGGAGGATTGAAGGATAGTCATAAGGATCTAGTCGGGGTACTTGCCTTGAAACAAAAGATATTTCTATGCAAGAGTCATCCGTGTCATAGAAATAACTACGATTATACAAAGTAAGGGGATATAAACATTAAGCATTAGATCAAAGCACAAATATAACTTTCGGATAATTTATACATGCTCTTCACCTCTTACTAAAGAGTGAATGAGAAACTACTCACTCTTCATGGCTTTGGTAAAGCTAGAAAAGTTAGTGATTCTCATCCCTCCAAGTGGAGAACTTAGAAAACAAAAGAACAACAAACAAGGAGCCAATCTTCAATGAAGATAGAATGAATGATGTTCCACCCTTCATAGCTTGGGAAAATCTCTCGAAAAGTGGAATAGTTTCACTCCTCTAAGAAATAAAGATGCTCAAACAACGGAAGTAGAAGAAAGCTAGTTACTTTTGGAGGGTTTCCACTACAACCAAAAGATAGGCTATCTTTCTTGATACTTGTAACCAAAAGCAAATACAACTACAAAGAGAGTCTAAGCTTCCATCATGGTTGCTACAACATGAATGTAAAAGATAAATAAAGAGAAGATTAAAGATCCAACTTCAAGGAAAGTACAAGCCTCCATCATGGTTGGTATACACAGTGCAAATATAAATGTAAATGCAAGTAAAGAAAGCTTCATATAAACATAAAACAAGTACAAAGATGAAGAGATGTTGGTCTAAGGCCAAACTTATCTCCCAAAAACTACAGACAAACTTCTCCCACAATGGGAGTATTTATAGGCAGAGGGGGGAGACAACGGGGTAAATGAATAGTGTTTGTTGCCCAAGTCACAGTGAAAGCCAACAACTCTACAGATAGTCTGTGGGTGACGTTTGAACATTGTTTTGTGTTTTTCTAGTGTGGACATTTGAACGTTGTCTAGTTTTTGAACGCCCGATGGGGTTTGACCATATCACTCAAGTGGTCTGTGGTCCTCTATGGAAACCTCCTTCCACACTCCATGTTGAGCTTGGTGTTTTGCACTAATTACCTAGGTTTTTAATGGACGTTTGAACATGGTATGTTGTTCGAACATGGTACTAAAGTGCACTTCTTTATTTGCTGCAACACGCCATGTTTTTAGTCTGGTTTTGTCAGTGCTCCAGTGGACGTTCAAACGTTAGTTGGCATTCGAACGTTGTAGTCAAGTTTCTCAGGGCCTTGGTTCTTGTCTACAACACACTCTGTCTCAGCAATCTGGTTTTGGTCTGGTTCAAGTGGACATTCGAACGTGGGTTGCCATTTGAACGTTACTACTTTGTTCCAAACTCCTCCAATTTTGTTTCCTAATGTGCTGGTGTTACATTCGAATGTAATTTTTGTTGCCCTTGAACCCTTTTTCACTTTAGAACCTGAAATGTCATCATTTAAACTCCATCAAAGTATAATTAGTCCAAAAATGAAATAATAATATGTTACATTAGAGTATTAATCAACGCCTTCCCTATAGAGTAGAGTTATTGAGTCCCAGGGGCAAGACACAAAGATATTGTCCACCATGGACCAGGTACAGGTGATGAGAATTGGGCCATTCATGTGGATAGTAGTCTTCAGTATAGGGAAAAGGTTGAGATACTTAGAGAGTTCCATTGCTCCTATTTTGCTGTGCATCTAGGTGGCACAAAGATATATCATGATATTCGTCGTCAGTACTATTGGAGTGGGATGAAGAGGCACGTTGAAAAGTTCGTTAGTCGATGACTCACCCGTCAGTAGGTCAAGGCTGAGCAGCAAAGACAAGCAGAGTTACTCCAATCTTTGGAGGTGGCTGAGTGGCAGTGGGAGCACGCCACGATGAATTTTGTGATCAACTTTCCATGGACACCATGGGACATGACGCGTTATGGGTGGTAGTGGACCGACTTACAAAGTAGGCACACTTTTTTATAGTGTGGATGACTTCACGCTAGAGGAATTCTGCTGGATGTACATATGAGAGATAGTCATTGGACGTGCAACATCAATGGTGGGGGCTTGGAATGCCCAAATTCATATGCATGACATTGCATGTTTTATGGAAGCCTGTAAAGGCTCGGGTTACATTGCATGTATGAGTTTCATCTCATAACATGACAAGACATAGAGAATTACATTATGAATTTCATATTCTTAAATAGATTGTTTGTTAATTATTGAATTGTATGTGAGCATGTCAGATGCATCTAGGTTGGGAAGTAGCCACTTTAAGAGATACACTATTGAGTGTGGTTGACCTTTTATGGGGACAATATTTCAGGTGCGCGACTAGCACCAATAGATCACTGTCACTTGGGCCCTTATTGACGGAGAAAGTTGGGTTGTGACTTTAAATTACATATTTGTAAAACATGTGTGTAATTATTTTTTGACATGTAATATTGTGCAAACGATTGGGTGGATGTAATATTTTGTGACATGCAATATTTTGTGCAAAATTTAATGTTGTATGAGTTTGGGTGGATGTTGTGTGAGATTGAATGAGTTAAAGTTCAAAAATGATTGAATTGGGGCCAAACCAGGCAGTTCCATTGGTAGAACGTCGAGTATCTACAGGTAGAATGATTCTAGTGGGCACTTCTACCAATAGAACTTCGGGTATGTATGGATTGAAGAATTCTAGTGGGCAATTCTATTGGTAAAACGTCGAGTATCTATTGGTAGAATGATTCTAGCTGGCACTTCAACCGGTAGAATGTCAAGTATCTACTACTAGAAGAATTCTGGTGGACACTTCTACTGGTAAAATGTCGATTATCTATCGGTAGAAGAATTCCAGAGATTCTTTCTACCAGTAGAACCCTAAATACCTACTACTTGGTGTAAAACTCGGGTAAATTTAAATTTTTATGAACAAGGACAAAAAAATAATTTGACCCTATGGTACGGGTTGAAATTCAATTTTTTTTAGAACTCAGATTACAAAACGGACCTCACCGTTTGGTTCGTATTGTGAAATCTAGCTACCCTGTCAATTTTCATTGAATTTTGAGACAGTTAATTTTTTTGCATTTTATGAGGTGACCCAATGTCGTGTGACCTCATGAACAAACTCGGGATGAAATTTGAAAAGTGGATAATAATTTAAAGCTGGTTAAAATAAAAATATTTTGAACTTGAACCAGGACGAAATTTAATTGATTTGGGTCAAAACTGGACCCGGGAAGTTAAAACGTGTGGCGACTTGTGGACTAAGTATTTGGAGAGTATAAAAGGGGAAGAAAATCAGATTTTCTTCCCCATTTTCTCAACTTGTACCAATTAGAAAAGAGAAAAGAGGAAGAGGGAGAAAGAAGAAGGGTTTCATACCTTCTCTCTATGATATAGGGACAAGCTTTGCTGAAATCGACTCAAGCCAAGAAAAAAAGTTGTTCTTGGCATCGAGGGCTACGCAAGTGCACCAAAAAACATGGATTTGGATGAAGTTCCAAAAATGGGGTTTGGAGAATGATGAGCACATAATATTGCACATTTAATTCCTTCATTATATTCATTATAACTCAACTTTTGCATTTAATTACTTAGTGTTAGCCTAATCTATGAATATTGTGGAATTCTCGATGTTGCATGTTTTGATAGCTTAAATGTTGGATTTTAGGACCTTGCAACTATGTTGGATGTGTGGTAATGACATGGACACAATACATGAAGAATTGGAGGCTTAAAAGTGAAGAAATCAATGAGGTATTGGTGTTTTGGAACAAAGGCACCAGCTGCCACATCACTAGGAAGCACTGCCTCTGTTATCCCCCGTTTTGACCATGATCTACTCAGAATCTGGAATAGTTCAAAACATGAAAGTTGTAGAGCTGGATGTTTTATGTATCGTGTCAAAATTTCAGCTCAATCCAACGGTTAGATCAAGAGTTATGTCATTTCTACCGAAGGTGGTCCAGTGGAGAAAAACAGTACCGGTACCCGGTACCGGTACCTAGTACCGGTACCACAAACCTTCTGGCCGAAAAAACAGCCTGTAACTCAACTTTGAGGCTTGGGGGTCCCACCTATACTTCTCCCACTCGCCCTCCAACAGTTCCTTACACAAGAGCATGCCTCCCTTACACATTGGATAGATTTTGAAGGCTTAGCATAAATGAGGATGTGAGAGAAGTGGGCAGGCATGTGACTTGCAGGTTAGCTCTGTCCTAGCCTGTGTAACCCATCCAAATCACCTGCCATTGGTGGGAGGTCTGCTCTCACAGCTAGGGGACCACCTTGCACGAAAATGAAAGGCTCACACACCATTATATTCAGCATTCTACAAGTTCTTCAAGGGGGAGAGGCTACCTAAGCTTAGGAGTAGATATAGAAAGCTCCAAGGAGGAAGACAATGGGTAGTGTAATGTAAATTTCGTTTTTGCTTGTTCTTCACCATTTTCATTGTTGTAAGACTTGTGTAAGCTTCCTTATTTACTTTCAATGTCATTTAATTCCATTGCTTTGCAAGTTTAGTTTAGTTTCTTAGATTTCACCATTTATGCTTTCAAGTTCTTCATTTCTTAGTTTAAAATGGGTATTGTATTTCTCTCTTCATAGTTTATGTTTCTTGCATTAACTTAGTTTAAATCTTCATGTCTCTACAATATGTTTCATTTACATTATGCTTGTCTTGCTTTTAATATGAGTAGTTAGGATTTAAGTTGATTAATCCAAGGGAAGACCTCCTCTTGGGGATTCCATTTCAACTTTTCTTCATTCCTCCCTTTTGAGTCAAATGGTTCGGTTTGACGGGGTTGAGAGTGGAAGAGTTGGTGAGCCTTTGATATCCCGTAGGCCTAGTCACGGGTTATGCTTAGATACTCACCAATCTCGTCCCTAGCTTCCCCCGAATCAATCGTTCATTCATGCTCAATTGGAGGAAGGCTTTGAGTTGATTTGGTATTCCCATTGGAATGAATCCTTTGAATTAGTCAACACTTGTTTTCTTGCAATTTCATTTACAAACCAAACACAAAACTCAAACAAAAGATTTTACACTTTCTTTTCACTTTTGCAAAATCACTTTCACAAAACTCCCTTTCCTTCCCTGAGGAGACGACCTTGGAATACTCTTCCAAGTAAAACACCGACCACGAAAGACTCCTTGCGATTGGGGAGCACTTTTGTGCACATTCCACATTTCATTTTACACATATTTTGTTCATCCATTTCCCACCATTCACATTTCGTTGTTCCCTATCTCTTATATCATCCCGAGGGAGAGTGACACTCCCTTCACACATAAGCCATACACATTTGAGGGTGGTGTTGAGAGGTTGGGAACAACGACACTATTTTCAATCAATCATTTTGGCGCCGTTGCCGGGGAAGACTAAGCGTTGAGTTCGAAGGTGATTTTGGACGGCATGGTAAGTCTCGTGATTTTCATCACGGGCCAAGGTATGTCGTTTCATTTGTAAATATTTTATTTTAGTTTGCGTTTTTTTTATGTCTTATAATTTTTATGAAAATGTATCAAATGCCTCTTATTATGAAAATGTGTGTGAGATTTGTAATGAGTATGGGCATGTTACTAGTGAGTGCCCAAGAATGGCCTCTTATTTTGAAAACGTTTGCAAGATGTGTGGTAAATATGGACACATCACTAGTGAGTGCCCTATAAATGCTCCTTATTTTGGAAACGTTTGTAAAATTTGTGGTGAGAATGGACACCTCATTAGTGAATGCCCATTAAATTATTCGGTTCAACCCTTTGAATGCGAAGGTTCAAATTCAAATTTGGCCTCCGAAAATTTTTACCCAACCATTATGTTACACCGAGTCATTCGAGTCATGGTTGGGAGAATGAACCGTATAATTTTTCATCCAATCTCACACCACCAAATGAATTCTCCCACTATCCAACATATGAGGACTCAACCGAACAAGCTATGGAAAACACTTTTTATGATTTTATGCAACACCAAATGGAATTCAATGCCCAAGAAGCCCAACAAATTTTTGAAATTGGAGATCAACTTAATACATTGACCAATGTTATAATTATGCATGATGAACAACATTTTGAGCATAGTCAATGTATTGAGTGTGATCCCCCCAATGAAATGTATATGAATGTTGAATCTCCCACCACTCTTGATTGTGAAAATTTTAATAAAGTTATCATCCCACATGAGGCTAATGTGCCCAAGGTCATTTTGCAATCTTTGAGTGGTGTTGAGATTCATGTTTCTCAACTTGGGGAGGGCATTGAAATAGAGTCAAGTGTTTTTAATGAGAAATTGTATTTTTCATTTGTTGCATTGCATAAACTCACATACATCTTGGTTTGGTTGAGACATTTTAATAATTATCCCTTGTATTGTTGGATAGATGGTCTAGGAAGGGCATTAATACAACAAAGAAAATTTAAAATCAAAAAAATCCATGGGCGCAAGCTCATATCCGAATTGAAGCCGGATTGACATGAGCCCTTGTTGTTTTGTTTCCATGTACATAGTAGTTAGATTTCTCTTATTATTATATTTTTATTTTCATAACTTGGTAGTGTATATTTTAACATGAAGTTTGTTTACTTCTCTCTAATTTGGACTCATTTTACTTGAGCATCATTGTAGAAAATCTTATTGGGTATCATGTTCTAGTCTAAGTTGGGGGGTGTAAATAAGCTTTGTTTGTTTCAATTTCCCTTTTATATATATATATATATTTTTTTTTAAAAAAAAACAGAACAGAAACAGTACCGGTACTGGGTACCGGTACACAAAACCTACTGGAAACGAGGTACCGGTACTCGGTACCGGTACCATATGGTACCGGTACCCAGTACCGGTACTATTTTCCGAACATGCCCAAATTCTGCAAGAAAAAAAAAGGGGTATCTCATTTCTCATTTTACCTTCATTATTCTCATTGCATGACTCTTTGTGCATTGAGGACAATGCATGGTTTAAGTT
>CM042190.1:7942729-8005717 GCA_023539305.1 Ilex asprella | reverse complement strand
ATTAGTCAACACTTGTTTTCTTGCAATTTCATTTACAAACCAAACACAAAACTCAAACAAAAGATTTTACACTTTCTTTTCACTTTTGCAAAATCACTTTCACAAAACTCCTTTTCCTTCCCTGAGGA
Organism: Ilex asprella; assembly: GCA_023539305.1. NCBI lineage: Eukaryota > Viridiplantae > Streptophyta > Magnoliopsida > Aquifoliales > Aquifoliaceae > Ilex > Ilex asprella. The sequence continues at coordinate 8,005,589 of CM042190.1, read as the reverse complement.
GACGACCTTGGAATACTCTTCCAAGTAAAACACCGACCACGAAAGACTCCTTGCGATTGGGGAGCACTTTTGTGCACATTCCACATTTCATTTTACACATATTTTGTTCATCCATTTCCCACCATTAACATCCGTTGTTCCCTATCTCTTATATCATCCCGAGGGAGAGTGACACTCCCTTCACACCTAAGCCATACACATTTGAGGGTGGTGTTGAGAGGTAGGGAACGACCGTATTTTCAATCAATCAGAGAAATCAAGGGTTTAGGCGTGTTTTGAGATTCTTGAAGTTTCCTATAGTTGTTTTACTCTTCAAGAGGTAATATTTTCTCCCTAATTAGGTTTATTTCCAACCTAGAGTGATTATATTGAATGGGCAGGGTGTTAGAGGTATATAACACTTACCAATTGTTGTTAATTTGAGGAAATGGGTAATAGAAATAAGTAAAATCAATCCTAGCATGAATTGGTATTCAGAAATTGATAGCTAGTAATTTCTTCAAAATTTGTGATATGTGGGCATGCTATGTGTTTGTATTATGTCTTGGAGAATTGAGTGTGATGCTTGCATGAGATTTTGTGGTAAGATACTTGGAAGTTTTTGTGGGGTAAAATGATGATATATGCTTGGTGATGTATTGACATTAATATGATTTATGATAATTATATGCATTTGATGTAGTTGGCCATGAAATATGTTGAAATGTGGTTGAAATGGTTCATATGGCACTCATAACATATTGAATATGAGATTAGTATCACAATTATACATTACATTCCATACGCACAGAAACATCGCATTCTTGGGCATTAGGCATGAGTAGGGGTGTGTGTGCTTGGTTGTCATCAAACACCACTCTTAGTGAATGATGTGTGGGGTCGAGAAAGTTGGGTCAAGGTTTGGTTGAGTCTCACGGTTTGCATTGAAAATTGGGTCAAGGTTAGAAAGAAGGGCTAGACTATCCCTCTAGTGCAAGGCACAATTACTTCGGTATCGAGTCCATAAAGTGTGTTAGCATATGTAGATTCATTAGTGGAAGTCCATAAATGTTGTGTTAGTTGGGAGAGCGTTGGTAGAAGTTCATAAATACCCACCCCAAGAAAGACCTTTGGAATTGAATGGTCACTTGATGTGTAACATCAATGGCTGGGGCTTGCAATGGTTAGAGTTCATACAATGGTATTTTCATGTGTTGAGGAAGCTAGTGAATGCCCGATTTGAAGGGCATGAGTGAGTCTCATCTCATTTCAAGGCATGACATGGTAATTTTCAATATTAAATTGCATATTTTTTATTGGAATGGTTGTTGCTTGTTGAATGTTGAATGTGAACATTTCATATGCTTCTAGGTTGGGGAGTAGCTTCTTTATGAGATACCCGATTGAGCGTGGCTTACCCTTTATGAAAAATATTTGAGGTGCGGGGTATACACCGGTGGATGGCTTTCACTCGGGGCTTCAAGAATGAAGAAAAGCTGAAATGTGGCTTTACCTTTTGCTTTTGCAAAACTATTATAGAAGTTTAGTTTTAGGCATGTAAATATATGTAATTGATTGTAATCGAACGTGTACGAAGTATATTTTATGTGAAAACTTCATTCAGCATGTGTTGGGTTGATATAGAATGGATGGGAAATTGAAAACGGATGAAATAGGCCAAAACTGGGCACAACTACTAGTAGAACATTTTGTTTTTCTACCGACAGATGTGGCCCAGTAGGCAACATCTATCAGTAGGTTTTGCCAGTAGAACTTTTCCAGTAGAGTTCTCATACTGATAGAATATCACTGTTCCTACCGATAGAAGAATTTCAGTAGGCCATTTGTACCAGTAGAACAGGGACCACTTCTACTAGTAGGTTTTCTCTAAACTTCGAAATTTTTGAAATGTTTTACTAATCGCTTGGGCACACAGCGATTCCTTGTGCTCAAGGAGGTTATATGGGATATTAATGACTAGGATTTGATGTGTAAAGGCTATATGTGTAGGTTAAGACTCCAGTTAAGGGGACGCAATTGACATGATGTCAAGTTGTGCGACGATAATGGGCATTTCTGCGGCTTGATGAGTGATCAACAGTTAATAAAGGACCCCCGATTTTAAAAGCGTCACAATAGGTCCTCTCAAATTTTCAGTAATTTAAAATAATCATGTCAAGCCTTCGGGCCTTGAGTCTTTTTGTTCAAAGAATGTAATTGAGGTAATATTAATGACAAATTGATGTATATTGGACCTTGGAATAGTCAAATGGTTGAAATGTAAACAGGTTACACGTTTTGGGAGGTTTTTGTACAAGAGAGACTCTGCCCAAACGTTGTGTTGTTTATGATCCTGGTGAAGGGGATGTTATTGTCATGGTGTTGGGTTATGCAAAATTCACAAGTATTTTAACGAGTTGATGGGAGATCAATGGGTTGACAAAGGACCCCTGGTTATTGATAAGCACATAATATTCCATATTTAATGGCCTCATTATATACATTTTAACTCAACTTTGCATTTAATTATTAAAAGTTAGTCGAATTTATGAATAAAGTGAAAATTTTGATATTATAGGTAATCATAGGGTAAATGATGGCTTTCAAAACCATGCAACTAAGTATGGATGAGTAGTGAGAAGATGAACATATTACATGAGGATTAGGAGACTTTAAAGTGAAAGAAATCAAAGAGAAGTGGTACTTGGTATCATAGGTACTGGTATCTAAGCCCTACTGAAATTTTGGTATCGGCACCCGCAATAATTGGTAATAGTACCTCGGTATTTTTTATTTTTGACAATGATCCACTTCTAATGTGAAGAAGTGAAAAACATGAAAGCTATAGATATGGATGTCCTCTATCGCGTTTCAAAATTTTTGTTAATTGGACAGTGGGATCAAAATTTGAGACAAATTTATGAAAACTAGTCCTAAACTACCAGTAGGAGACCACTAACTAGCTATCGGCAGCATCCCCTTTATGACCATCTGGTTGGACCTTGAAACCTACTGGTAGAAGACCCTACTGGAAGTTATCTACCAATAGAATTGCCTCGACATACTGGTAAAACTTTCCCAAAAGCCCAGCCACTTCCCCACACGACTCCACCAACTAAGAGGGCCCACCTTTTGTCTTCCAAACCAAACCCTAACATGTTTGCAACCCTATGATGCTCTCCTAACCACTAAACTCGGATTTGAAGTAAGATAAAAGGGAAAAGCAAGAGAGAGAAGAATGGTGGTTGGGAAATCATGAGAGGAGCATGCTTGGACTAAACTTACTTGCTCAAGTGTCCAATCATTCCAATTAAGTTCACACATGCTAAGAGAGAGAGTATGGACGAAAATTAAGAGTCTTACACCATTATTCAAATGTTACATGCTTTTAGAGAGATAAGCTCCAAGGTAGAAGATAAAATTTTCGAGAGAGAAAGTTGAGTTTTTATATTTCATTCACCATTTTCATCGTGGAAAGCTTTATTTTACTTGTAATATTTCCTTATTTTACTCTAAACTCTTTTATTCAAGATGCAATCATGCTTAGCTAAGTGTTCTATCATTTCCATTTCTACATTTCGGTATTTTATCTTCAATCTTTGTATTTTAGGTATGAATGAATTTACTCTTGCAGTTTAAACCTTTGCTTGCATCAATACAAGTTTTATGCTTCATTTCACTACTATGACTCTTAAATTTATGTTGGTTCTTTTCTTTATTAAGAGACGCTGATTAGCACAAAACATTGCTTATTTTAGGTGCATTTACATTCCTTCAACATTTGATTTTGCAGTTAAAATGAGCGAAATTTCACTATTTGACCTTTTAATGGAGTTTTGATATGTTTACAAGAAAAAAGGTTCAAATGATGTTTATTGGGCCCTATCATGATGTTTGAGTTAATTGGAGATGAGGCGGGTGCTTGTTTTTTGCTAGAAAGGTGAAGAAAACTAGATTTTTGCAAAACAAGTAAAAAACTACGGGTAGGCTATACCAGTAGGTTTTAGCTACAGGACCTGCACCTACTGTGACACCCCAAAATTCGGGGATCATTATTTAACCATTAACAACCCTTTAACCCGCGAAAGTAGTCGTAGACGTTGCACCCGAAGCCACGTTAATAACATTCCATAGCCAAAATTTTTGTCCACAATTGTAATATATGTTCTTGTAATCATTTAATTCAATTGAGGTCCAATGTACCTCAATATACCTCATTAAGGCCCATTTGTATCATTGGGACTAAAGAAATTAAAGTTCAAAAACATAACGAAAGGAATTTAAATTTTTAGAAATTTCGGAAAGCGTACTGGTAGGGTGAACCTATTGGAGTTGTGCGTACCGGTATGCGTACCGGTACGGCTAACTCTTTGGACAACAACGTACCGATATGCATACCAGTACACTGCTTATTTTTGCATGTTTTAACAATTTTTGATTTCAAACCCTTCCAACTTCAACCCAAACTTGTACAACTTGTATAACTTGTATTACACACTTAATACTTGATCCATTCAAATTCTATTACAGTCATTTACATGAATTTACTTTTGGTAAATGTTTTACAAAAACTCAATAATAAGGCCACAAATCAGTCCCCTTCACTATTGATGCTCTACATGAGAGCCATCCACCAGAGCATGTCTCACACCTGAAATGTGTTTCTGTATAGGGTGAGTCACGCTTAGTAGAATAATTCCAATAGAAGCTACCCCCTACCTAGATGCACATGGAATGCACACATGCAACGTTCAGCAATCCATCACATTCTAAGAAAGAATATGGATTTAATGTTGGAATTTTTCATGTTATGCCATGAAATGAGATGTGACTCATTCATGCAATTCAACTCGAGCCCTCCCGACTCCTCAACACATGCAAGTGTCAATGTGTGTGAATCCATCATTCATGTTGCATATCGAATGGCATTTATAATTCTAGGGTCTTTCTTTAGGGTGGATGTTCATGGACTTACACCAAAAGTCACCCAACCTACATGGAATTCATGGACTTACACTAACAATTCTACGTACACCACACACTTATGGGCTCTCATACCAACGTAGTATGTGTCAAAACAACGGGTCTCTCACCCGAGGGATCTTCTAGTCCCTTTTTACAACCCCAACCCAATTTATCTTGCAACCATACAGCCAGCTAGGCCTTCAGCGTAACTTCCCTAAGCCTTTAGTCCATCGCCAAATGCAGTGTCGACGACCACCAAGCACACACACCCATGTGATGCGATCTCACCATAAATATACCATAAAACCACCATTTCATATCGTTGTCATGTTCCATGTGTAATGAATGTCCTAGGGACAATTTAAACCACATATCATTGATTAGCGCATAATATTACATATGTAACAGCCTCATTACAAGCATTTTAACTCAACTTTTGCATCTATGTAGTTAGAGTTAGCCGAAATTATGAATAATATTAAAATTTTGATGTTGCATGTTTTTAACGCTTAAATCATTGATTTTAGAACCTTGCAACTATAATGGATGTGTGGTGAAGGAATGGACACAATACATGAAGATTTGAGGGCTTAAAAGGGAAGAAATCAAGGAGATATTGCTGCTTGGGAACAAAGGCACAAGCTTCCACATTATTTGGAAGCAGAGCCTCAATTGTCCTCTATTTTTTTACCATGATCCACTTTAAATCTGAAAAAGGGAAAAGCAAGAAAATTGTAGATCTGGATGTCTTCTGTATTGTGTCAAAATTTCAGCTCAATCTAACTGTTAGATCAAAAGTTATGCATATTCTACCAGAACTGGTCCAGAGAAAAAAACCACACTGGTAGGTTACCATTCTGGAACTCCATACCGGTACCCCGAACACAAGTAGCTTAACCCTACCAGTATTGCCTACTGGTACGCTCCCAGAACAACCCAAAATGCCTACAAACTCTTCTCCACTTGCTTGGGGGTCCCACCAACCCTTCTCCCACTTGTTCTCTGACATTCCTTACATAAAAACATCCCCTACAAAACCTAGTTAAAGAATTTTGGAGGTTAGGCAATCAATGAAGGAGGAAGAGAAGGGGATAACCTCAGCGGTTGTAGGCTAAGGTTTTCCTAACCTGTCAAATCCCATCCATTCACCCCCGTTTAAAGGAAAACTTGCACACACATAGAGGGACCACCATGCACGAATTTTAAGGCAAACACACCATTATATTAAAAATTGTCAAGAATTTTCATGGGTGGCTACCTAAACTTAGTTTTAGCTCAATGTAGAAAAAGATGAATAGTGTCAGAAGTTAATATTTTTGCATTTTCTTCAACCCATTGTCTTGTAATCTCTTGTAAGGATATTCTAAGCATTGTTTAACATCTTTAATGTTATTTACTACAAGTTCATTTCAAGTTTAATCCTTCACTCTAGCTTTCACCATTGTTGCATTTAAGATCTTCATTTCAAGCTTAAAATGGGTATTGAATATTTTTCTTCTTAGTTTAGGTTTTGTTGCATTTAGTTAAGTTTCATGCTTCATTTCTTCATTATGTCCATTTACATTATGCTTTTCTTTCATTTTATCATCTGTAGCTAGAGTTTAAGTTGGATAATCCAAGGGAGACCTCCCTTCGAGAATTCTATTTCAACTATTTTCCTTTCCTCTCTCGGTATGCAGTGGTTCGGTTTGACTGGGTTGAGAGTGGATGTGGTTGTGAATCTTTGATATTCCGTAGGCCTAGTTATGGTCTATGCTTTGATCCTTACCATATCGTCCCTAGATTCCCACGAATCAGTCGTTCATCTATAAACCTTCGAAGGAAAGTTTCGATTTGATTCGGCATTCTCATTGGAGTGAACCTTTTGGATTAGCCAACACTTGTTTTCTTGCATTTTCATTAAGAAGATAACTCTCTTTAACACGAACAAAAGATTTTACACTTTCTATTTTTGACAAAATCACCTTCACACACTTGAACTTTCCTTCCCTAAGGAGATGACCTTGGAATATTTTTCCTAGTAAAACACCGACATTCAAAAGACTCCTTGCGATTGGGGAGCACTTTTGTTCACATTTCACATTTCACACTTCACACATTTTGTTCATTCCATTTCATACCACCATTTTGTTGTTCTATCTCTTACATCATCTCGAGGGAGAGTGGCACTCCCTTTTCACACACATCATACACATGCTAAAGGGTGATGTTTAGAGGTTAGGAAACAATAATATTTTTCATCAATCATTTTTTTTGCGTCATCGCCAGGGAAGGTAAAGCGTTGAGTTTAAAAGGTGATTTTGGGTGGCATAGGTAAGTCTCGTAATTTTCATGACGGGCCAAGATATGTCGTCTCTTTTGTAAATTATTTGTAAATAGATTGTGTTTTATATAATGTCTTATAATTTTTTTGAAAATATTTCATATGCCGCATATTTTGAAAATGTGTATGAGACTTGTGACGATTATGAGCTCATCAATTGTGTGTGCCCAATAAATTATCCAATTCAAGACTTTCCATGCGAAGATTCAAATTCAATTTTGGCCTCCAAAATTTTTTACCCTGACCAGTATGCTTCACCAACTTATCCGAGTTATGGTTGAGAGAATGAACCTCATAATTTTTCATCCAATCTCATACCAGTAAATGAAATTTTCCATTATCCAACATATGGGGACCCAACCGAACAAGAATTGGAAAATACTCTTTATGAGTTTATGCAATACCAAATAGAATTCAATGCCCAAATAACCAAAGACCTTAATATATTGACTCATGTTATAAGTTGCATGTGTGAAGGACAACATCATGAGCATATTCAATGTATTGAGGATGATCACCTCAATGGAATTCGTAGTGATGTTGAATCTCCCACCACTTTTGATTGTGAAAAGTTTGACGAGGATATTATCTTACATGAGGCTAATGAGCCCAAGGTCATTTTGCCATCTTTAAGTGGTGTTGAAATTCACTACTTTGAACTTGGGAAGGACATTAAAATAGAGTTAAGTGTAGAAATTTTTAAAGACAAATTGTATGTTCCATTGTTGGTATTGCATAAACTTGCATACACCTCTATTTGGTTGATATTTTTGAGTCATTATTCATTGTGTTGTTGAACTGATTGGATATAAAAGAAATTTTATACAACAACAAAATTTTTAAATGAAAAAAATTAATGGGCACAAGCTCATATCCGAATTGAAGCCGGATTGTCATGTGCCTTTTTTGTTTCATTTCCATGTATATAGTATTTAGATTCTTTTATTGTTATATTTTTATTTTCAAGTTGTTGTAGCACAGAAGTTGTTTACCTCTCCCTTATTTGGACTCAATTCATTTTGAGCATTATCGTAGACAATCTCATTCAATATCATGCACGAGTTTAAGTTTGGGGGGGTAAATAAGCTTTTGTCTGATTCATTTTCTCTTTTATGTTTATAGAAAAAAAATGAAGAAGAAAGAAAAAAAGGGGGGGTGTTTCTTATTTCCAATATTACTTTCATTTTTCTCATTGCATGATTCCTTGTGCATTGAGGACAATGCATGCTTCAAGTTGGGGGGTGTGAGGTGCATCATTTACATGTTCCCCCACTTTTTGTATAGAATAAGTTGGAAATGTGAAAATTTTGAAAAATTTTCGATAATATTTTTTGTGTAAAGTAGTCAATATTGAACTATATTCCCTTATCCAAAGGGTCACGGGATTTGTGATTACTTGATCTTCATTTTAAACTTTGAATACATGAGCACTTTATAGAAGTTTATCCTATGCTTGAGTATCACATACTTGCCTACTTTTCAACTCAACCATAAGTGCACAACGAACTTGTAATTTTGACATGAATAGTGGAGATGAGTAAGAACGCATGTGAACTTTAATGCCAATCCTTGTTTGGATGGAACTTACATTTACTCAAGGAACAATTTTTAAAATTCTAAATTTGTTCAATAATATCATTATACTTATTTTTGTCAGGTGCATTTGGGTAGTTGATTTACTTTGTCTTGAAATGCATAATCCTCCCTCATGCTTATTTAGAAATAATCTTAGGCCATATTTGTTTTTCTTTGAGCCTTAGCATTTTTCTTGTGAAATTCTATCCCTAGTACCATGTTTGAGCCTTATTGAAAATTTGTTTCCATACCACACATTTGACCAAGCCAGTGCAAAATGATGAAATCTACCTCACCTTGGTTGTTCCTAGTGTTAAGTATAAATGACCATAAAAGAGAAAGAAGTATGGTAGAAATTCAAATAAAAGGGATAAAAGATATTGAAACTCAAAAGAGTTGAATGAAAAAGAATGAAAATCCATGAAAAAGAGAAAAAAAGGGGTAGAAAAATAGAGAAAAAAAAAGGAAAGAAAGAATGTTCAAAGAAAAAGAAAAGGAAATGTTAAGGAAAAGAAGAAAAAGAAGCAAAGATTGAAGTGATTGTGCTAGCCTAGAAATCCCATGAAAGGGAGATCTTTTTGAAATAAAGGTCTTCCACTCGGAACAACTCTCTTTGTTATCTTATATCCTTCATTTCACTTGCCTCAGTATCACCCCAAGGCCCCATTACAACACTTGAAGTCCTAAATGATCTAGAGAAGCATGGGAGATGCATACTTTTAAAGATCAAGAATGGTTGATTTTTCTATCTAATGCCCTAGCATTCCTTTCATGAGATTATGCCAAAGTAGTTTCATTTTTATGCATGTACTTCATTTTTGGATTATATGTGAGCATACTTCATTTGGTGCACAACGTTCCATCTCACATATACACATGGAGTAAATGCCAGGATAATCATAGAGTGATTCATTGTTGAGAGACACTCTTTATGAGTTTGCATCAAAGCTTAATTTGGATAGCCAAAGTGAATGTGAACTCTGTTATGTAAATGTTTAAATTACAAGTTCATTTCTCACACACACGAGTTTAAAAATTAATATGTGTGTGGATACTCTAGAATAACATTTAAGGCTATGAAGTGGTTTGTGTAATTAATTCGGGTGTGTTGAGGAAGTTGTTTTTGACATCCCGGTGCTAGTTAAAATAAGGAAATATATTTTAAATATTGGATACTAGGAAAGGAAATTTGTAGGTACCTTCACCTGAGACCTTCAAGAGACAAAACTCGTCCACTAGGGATTACATAAGGGTTTAAAAACTTGTTGCGTGTGCTAAATGCAATAGCGGAATTAGTATATGTTATATTGTTCGCTTTATTTTTACATTTTGTTTGCTAGGGACTAGCAAAACTTAAGTTGGGGGTGTGATGAGCGCAAAATATGGCATATGTAACAGTCTCATTACATGCATTTTAACTCAACTTTGGCATCTAAGTATTTAGAGTTAGCCGTAATTATGAATAATATTAAAATTTCGATGTTGCATGTTTTTATAGCTTAAATCATTGATTTTAGGACCTTGCAACTATGATGGATGTCAGGTGAAGGCATGGACACAATATATGAAGATTTGGAGGCTTAAAAGTGAAAAAATCAAGTAGGTATTGGTGCTTGTGAACAAAGGCACCAGCTGCCACATCATTTGGAAGCAGAGCCTCGATTGTCCACCATTTTTACCTTGATCCACTTTGAATCAGAAATAGTACTGTATTGTGTCAAAATTTCAGCTCAATTCAACAGTTGGATCAAAAGTTTTGCCGATTCTGCCAGAACTGGTCCAGAGCAAAAAACCAGACCGATAGGGTACCATTACGGAATTGCATACTGGTACCCCAAACACCAGTAGCTTAACCCTACCGGTATTGCATACCGGTACACTCCCAGAACAGGCCATAATGCCTGCAAACTCTTTTCTACTTGCTTAGGGGTCCCACCAACACTTATCCCACTTGTTCCCTGGCACTTCTTACACAAAAACATCCCCTATACACCCTAGTTGAAGACTTTTGGAGGCTGGGAATTCAATGAAGGAGGGAAAGAAGGGGACAACCTGAGGGGTTGCAGGCTAAGGTTTTCCTAGCCGGTCAAAGCCCATCCATTCAGCCCCCTCTTGATGGAAACCTGCACACACCTAGAGGGACCATCATGCACAGGCAAACACACTATTATAGTCAACAATCTCAAGCATTTTCAAGGGTGGCTACCTAAGCTTAGTTTTAGGTCAATGTAGAAGAAGATGAATAGTGCCAGAAGTTAATATTTTTGCATTTTCTTCATTCCATTGTTTTGTAATCTCTTGTAAGGATATTCTAAGCTTTGTTTAACATCTTTAATGTTATTTACTTCAAGTTCATTTCAAGTTTAATCCTTTACTCTAGCTTTCACCATTGTTGCATTTAATATCTTCATTTCAAGCTTAAAATGAGTATTGAATATTTTTCTTCTTAGTTTATGTTTTCTTGCATTTAGTTAAGTTTCAATCTTTATTTCTTCTTTATGTCCATTTACATTATGCTTGTCTTTCATTTTATCACCAGTAGCTAGAGTTTAAGTTGGATAATCCAAGGGATACCTCCTTTTGAGGATTCCATTTCAGCTATTTTTCGTTCCTCTTTCAGTGTACGGTAGTTTGGTTTGACTGGGTTGATAGTGGATGTGGTTGTGGGTCTTTGATATTCCTTAAGCCTAGTCACGATTTATGTTTAAATCCTGACCATCTCATCCCTAACTTCCCACAAATCAATCGTTCATCTATAAACCATCGGAGGAAGGTTTCGAGTTGATTGGGCATTCTTATTGGAGTGAACCATTTGGATTAGCCAAAACTTGTTTTCTTGCATTTTCAGTAAGAACATAACTCTCTGAAACACAAACAAAAGATTTTACACTTTCTATTTTTGACAAAATCACCTTCACACACTTGAACTTTCCTTCCCTGAGGAGACGACCTTGGAATACTTTTCCAAGTAAAACACCGACATTCAAAAGACTCCTTGCGATTACGCAGCACTTTTGTTCACATTTCACTTTTCACAAATTTTGTTCATTCCATTTCATACCACCATTTTGTTGTTCCATCTCTTGCATCATCCCGAGGGAGAATGGCACTCCCTTCTCACACACATCATACACATGCTAAATGGTGATGTTTAGAGGTTAGGAAACAACAACGTTTTCCATCAATCTATCATCATACTCCATGGAAATTTATAGCATGTGCTTATAAATTCCATAAATCTTCATTATGTTCCATATATCAATAAGCATATATTTTCCACATGTTATCACATAACTCACTCAAGCATGTTTTTTCAATTACATCAAAATAACAACATCAATCCATGCAAGACATTTTATCAAACACCTTCTATGCATCAATCAAGTTATCACATAAAATTGTCAACACACATCAAATATCATTATTTAAAGCATTTAATAAAACACCTTATGGGCACCCAAGTCATGAAATCACACAACATAGCCCACATAACATCAAACATCAAGAAATTACTCAAGGACTTCCACTTATCAACATCAAGCTAGATATTCATTTATGACATATCTAGACTATTTTACTTATTCCCATAACTATAAAAAAGTTATGAATATATATATATATATATATATATATATCTCCACATACCCTAACCATCCCTTATAGGCATTCTAGGTTAGAAGCGAACCCAAGTAAGAGAAACCCTACCTCACTTGAAGATTGGAGAACTTCAAGAACACCTCCCAAGCCCAAAACCTTGAATTCAAAAAATCAATTCTTTGGATATTCAGTGAAATTCCTTGTTTTTGGTGTGGTTGTGTACCCCTCGACGAGTAGAAGAAGTTTAGGTCATGGCCCAAGCGATTACGAGCAACGGAGCTTCAAGAATCGAAGAAGGAACCTTTGATTTTCTCTCTTTTCTCTCCCTCTTTCTCTCACACTTTGGAGACCAGATTTTCAGTAGATATTTCTGCTGAAAATCAGATATTTTCAACCATTTATAATTTTTAAAACTCGGCTCTAATGGCGCCACGTGTCCTTCGCTCGTTCGGGTCCGTTTTGGCCCCGAAAGGATTTATTTGATCCCGATTTATGTTTCATTTAATTTTATTTGAATTTATATTCAATTATAAAGAAATTTTAAAATTTATATTTTTGGGGACCTTTGTGAGGTCATCCGTCACCGAGCCGCCTCGAATGATGTGCAAATCCGACTATCCCATAATTTGTCAAAATTCGACAGGGTGACTAGATTTTGTGATACGAATGCAACAGCGAAGTCCATTGTGTCATCCAAGCTCTAGAACATGAGTATTTTAAATACACATTATAGTGATAAATTACCATTTTGCCCTTTTTCAGAAAAAGTTTAAATTTACCCGAGTTTTACATTCTTCCCCCCTTAAAAGAATTTTGTCCCCGAAATTCTCACATACATACTGATACAAGCACATGCATATGCAACAGTCATTTAATATCAATTGACTATCAAAAAATATCTCCATCCTCAAATAAGAAAGGATAATTGGTACGTATAGTTTCTTCGCGTTCCCATGTTGCCTCCTCCACTCCTTGGTGCTGCCACAACACCTTCACTAGCCTCACGGTCTTTCTTCGTAAAACATGATCCGGGCTATCCATGGTACGCATCGGTCCCTCCTTGAAGGTCCCATCCGCATCAACAACAAGCTCACCCCAATCCACCACACGAGTCAGATTTGAGGTGTCTTTCCAACGTATAGAAACATGGAACACTGAGTGAACACCTGATAGATTTGGCGATAATGCCAACCGATAAGCAACTGCACCCACCCTCTCGAGTACCTCGAAGGGTCCGCTATACCTTGACGACAGCTTTCTCCGCTTGTCAAACCTGACCACTCCTCTTTTGGGCAGCACCATCAAGAAGACATGATCTCTCACCTCAAATTCTAGAGGTCGCCACCTTCTATCGACGTAACACTTCTGTCAGCTCTGAGTCATAAGAAGACATTTTCGTATCCACCTTCTCCGAGGTGTCTCTAACCAATTTCGAACTTGTAATGGGTCTCTCTCCCACCTCCGTCCAACAAACTAGTGTCATCTATATGCTCGTCTAATAACTATTATTGTAGGTGAACTCCACTGAGGGTAAGTGCACTTCCCAGCTACCCTTGAGATTTAGGATGCATGCCCTTAGCACATCCTCTAAACTTTGGATGGTCCTCTCCAACTGACTATCTGTTTAGGGATGAAATGCAGTGTCCTCTAAAATCTAGATGGTCCTCTCTAATTGACCATCTATCTTGGGATGAAATGTAGTGCTCATCATCAACTGTGCTCCCATGGCTCGTTGGAAGCTCTCCCAAAAATGAGCGATAAATCTAGGATCCCGATTAGATACAAGCACCCCATGCAATCGAACAATCTCCCGTATATACAACCTGTATAATTCCTGTAATGTAAAGGTCATCGGGACAACAATCGAACTATATTCCACTATCATCCACACCGCGTCATATCCCTGCAATGTCTGTGACAAGTGTGTCACAAAATCCATCATGACATGCTCTCACTTCCACTCAGCTACCTCCAAAGGTTGGAGTAACCCTGGTGGTCTTTGGTGTTTAGCCTTCACTTGCAGACACGTAAGACATCGGCTGACAAAGTCGCCAACCTACCTCCTCATTCCTCTTTCAGATCTGCCAATTGAAGAACCATAACCCTTCCTCGATACCGAAGACTACCATCTAAGTGAATGGTCCAGCCCTCATCACCTATTCCTGACCGTACTTGGTCCTTAATGGACAATATCTCTGGGTCCTGCCCCTAGGACTCAATCACTCTACTCACTAGGGAAGACGTAGCTACCAAACTCCCCAAAGTACCCTGAGTCTACCCCATGTATTGTAACCCGAACTGTCCTACAGTCTCGAGCATCTGCCACTCCCAAGAAGCCACACTAGCCTAGACTTCCCGTGACTTCTAGCTAAGAGCATCAGCCACCACATTTGCCTTACTTGGATGGTAATGCAAAGTGAAGTCATAGTCCTCTTGATACTCCATCCACATGTGTTACCTCATGTTAAGGTCCCACTATGTAAAGATGTGTTCCAGACTTTTATGGTCCGAAAACACCTTGAACTACTCGTCGTATAGATAGTGGCGCCAGACCTTAAAGGCAAAGACAATGGCCGCCAACTCCATGCTGTGTGCAGGGTAATTCTTCTTGTCCTTCTTTAACTACCGAGAACCATAAGCCACTACCCACTCGGACTACATCAACACATAGCTGAGTTCGTTCTTTGAGGCATCACAATACACTGTGTACCTCTGTCCCCTTTTTGGGACAATCATAATAGCAGCTGAAATAAGCCTCCTCTTCAACTCCTGCAATGCCTTTTCGCACCGATCATTCCAATCAAACTTGACTTCTTTTCGAGTCAACTTTGTCATAGGTGCAGCTAGTCGGGAGAAGTCGTCATTGAACCTCCTGTAATACCCTACCAATCCTAAGAAACTATATATCTCAAAGACTGACTTCGGCCTCTCCCAATTCATGACTGCCTCAACCTTCTCCTAGTCCACGGGTACACCTGAAACCGATACCCCAAATCCCAAAAATTTCACCTCAGCCAGCCAAAATTCACACTTGCTGAACTTGGCGTATAATTGATGGTCTCTTAGGGTCTGAAAAACAACCCTCAAGTGACCCTTATGCTCTTCCTCAGATTCGGAGTAGATCAAGATGTCATCAACAAATACAACAACAAATTGATCTAAGTAGGGTTGGAACACCCTATGCATGAGATCCATGAATGCCGCCAGAGCATTCGTCAATCTGAATGACATTACTGTGAACTTGAAATGCTCATACCGCGTTCTAAACACCATTTTAGGGATATTCGCCTCCCTAACCTCAACTGATGGTTACCAGTGCAGAGATTTATCTTGGAGTAGACCTGCACCCCTTTCAGTTGATCAAATAAATCGTCAATCCTTGACAAAGGATACCTATTCTTGATAGTAACCTTATCCAACTGCGGGTAATCTATGCATAGCTGAAGGGTCTTGTCCTTCTTCTTGGCAAACAACACTAGAGCGCCCCAAGGTGAGGTACTCGGTCTAATGAACACCCTGTCCAATAATTCATGCAATTGGACCTTGAGTTCTTACAACTCAGCAGGCGCCATCCAATGTGGAGTCATAGAAATGAGCGATGTATCGGGATGCAACTCAATGGTAAAGTCTACATCCCTCTGCGGAGGTAATCCAGGTAGTTCATCCAGAAAAACATTCTCATATTCACACACAACTTGAGGTAGACCCAACTTCTATCTCGCCTCGTCCTCTAGTGTATGTCTTGCCAGCCAACCCATTAAATGTCCATGCCATCCAGAGTCGTACACGACTTAGAGTAAAACACAATGCGTTGCCCCTTGAAACTTGAAACAAACACCCTCAGGCGTATAAGCAGTGACCGTCTTCCGATCACAATCAATGACAACAAGTGTGCCGTCAACCAGTCCATCCCTAGGATTACATCAAAATCCGACATGTCCATGACTGTGAAGTCCATGGTGAGTAGAATCCCTAAGACCTCTAGCTCATAACCCTGACATATCTAATCAATCCTCACCCTAACTCTTAGGGGAGAACTTACATGTAACGACTCATCCAAGGTTTTAACCTCTAAGCCCAAGTTTTTCACACAAGATGCCGAAATAAATGAATGTGATGTACTAGAGTCAAATAGTACTATTGCCCATAAACGAGAGAGTAGAAATGTACCCTGGATAACCGACTGATCTATCGGCTCAGTGTGAGGTGTGATGGCGTAGACACAGCCTTGGGTCCCCGAAGTCCCAACTTCAGAGTCTTGTCCTCGGCCTCGACCCATGCCCTGGCCCATCTGGCCTGATTGCGGCCTCCCCGCTTGAAAGGTAGTAGGAGCCTAAGTAGTGCCCCGGTACTGGTACTAGCTTCCCTAGCCATGGTGGGATAGGGATGAACAAACTGTGTTTGTGGCTACCCCACTGAAGACTGGGACAGGGATGTTCCATAGCTCTGGGATCCCAGCCATTTAGGACAATCCCTTTTCATGTGACCCGGCTGGTGGCAATGTAAACAAGTCTTCTGGCCTACTTGATAAGTAGTCATGAAGTTTCCTCCACCCTATAAGGGTCGACCTTGGCCTTGACCTTCATAATCGCGGCCTTGTCTTGCTCTCACTGAGAAGCAAAAGTTTGTTGTTTCTTTCCTACACTAGAAGAAAAGGAATGACACTCCTTCTTCCGAGCCTTAACACCTGTTTCCCAGATGTTTCGTGCATCATCCACTTCTCTCTCAATGGCCATAGCAATCTCGATCATCAAGTACAAGTCTTGTAGGAGAAGTCCCTGAATTTTTTCTCGAATGGATAATTTCAGCACATCCTCAAACTTCCTCACTTTGGCCATATCAGTGGCCATGTAATCGTCAGTGAAATGGGCTAATTCCATGAACTTAGCCACTTATTCAAACACAGTCATTGTTACTTGCTTCAAGTCTAGGAACTCTCGAGACTTAGCTTGCCGGACAGACACTGAAAAATATTTACACATGAAGAGCTCTCGAAATTCTCCCCAAGTCATAGCCTCTAAGTTCCTTGAGGCTTTAACCCAACCCCACCATAACTGGGATTCTCCCTCTAGCAGAAAAGTAGCTAGAGTTATCTTAGTGGCATTAGAGGTGATCTCCATAGCCCTTATGACCTTTTCCACTTCCGGAACCAACGGTTAGCTAGCATCGGATTCGCCCCTCCCATGAAGGTTAGAGGATGGTGTGCCTTGAACTTATGGAGGTTGCTCGAGCCTCCTTGTCCCATGTTTGCACTAGTCTGTGCAATAGTAGCGGTGGTAGCACTGGTCTATGCTATAGTTGTTGCCGCCTCACCAATAGTCTCTACAAAAGCTTGGTGATCAAAGGTCGATGGTGGTTGGTTGTTCCACCCACCGCCTCGGCGTCCTCTCCCTCTATTTTCCATCTACACACAAGTAAAATAACATTAGAGCCTCACATAGTATCCCAAGATGGGGATCAACATTTTAAACTTTGAGAATTTTCTCATTGTCTTATTAGTAGAGAGTATGTCGCCCACTAGTTGACATTTTACACTCTATATTATCCTGTTCATCCCTTTTCTCGAACATAAGGTTTTGTTTTCTAAATCTAGTGTTCCTCTTTTCATATACATAACACCATGCATATAATTCACATAACGCGTAGCACATATCATGTAGCAAGTAAAACACATAACATGAAATGCAGATAGAACGCAATGATCTAGACCCATTGCCCTCAAGCCTTAGGTGATTCGTATACCTAAGCTCTGATACCAATCTGTGACACCCCAAAATTCGGGGGTCATTATTTAACCGTTGACAACCTGTCGACCCGCAGAAGTAGCCGGGGACGTCACTTAACCCAACGCCACGTTGATAACATTTTCATAGCCGAAATTTTTGGTCCACAATTGTAATCTGTGTTCCTTTATTCATTTAATTCAACTGAGGTTCAATGTACATCAATATACCTCATTAAGGCCCATTTGTATCATTGAGACTAAGGAAATCAAAGTCCAAAAGCAACGAAAAGAATTTAAAATTTCAAAATTTTTAGAAAGTGTACCGGTATGGTGAACCTACAAGAGTTGTGCGTACCGGTATGGCTAACACTATACCGGTAGGCTTTCCAATATTTCTAAAATTTTAAATTCCTTTCGTTACACTTTTGGACTTAGATTTCTTTAGTCCTAATGATACAAATGCGCCTTAATGAGGTATATTGAGGTACATTGGACCTTGGTTGAATTAAATGATTAGAGGAACACAGATTACAGTTGTGGACAAAAGTTTCAGCTATGGGAATGTTATCAACATGGAGTCGGGTTAAACGATGTCCACGACTACTTCTGGGGGTTGACGGGTTGTCAACAGTTAAATAATGACCCCTGAATTTTGGGGCATCACACCTACCGATAGGTTTTCATCGACCTACCAGTAGGTTTTACTGAAACAGCACAGTTCTGCATCTCAAGCTCTGCAACTTTGGGGGTCTCACCATTGTGTCTCCCATTCATCCCTAACACCCCTTCCACACAGACCTCACCCTAGCTTGGACTTTTGGAGTTTTTGACATTAATGCAGAGAGAGGAGAGAGGAAAAAGAAGATGCTAGGTATGCAGGCTATGCCTGCACTGGCCTATCCAACCCATCCCTTGGCAGCCCCTATTGATTGGGATCATATCACACAAGCTAGGGGAGGCTCCAAGAACATTTTTTGGCAAGCTCATTCACCATTGTTCTGCAGTGGAGAGATAACATTGGAATATATATAACGAGAGAGTCCAAGGAAGAAGACGAATACTTCTAGAGGGAGAAGTAAATATTTTTGCATTTTCCTCCATACATCGCCTTGTAATCTACTATAAAATGGTTTAAGCTTTGTTAAATGTCTTTAATACCTTTTATTGCAAGTTCATATCAAGCTTAATCTTTCACTTTGGATTTCACCATTAATGCATTCAAGTTCTTCATTTTCAAGCTTCCAAATGGTCTTTAATGCACTTTCCAATATTTTATGTTTTCTTTCATTAACCTAACTCAATTCTTCATTCCTTCACAAAGACTTTCCATTTCATTATTGTTTTTGCTTTAAGTATGAGTAGCTCAGCTTTTAAGTTAGGTAATCCAAGGGAGACCTCCTCTTGGGTATGCCATTTAACTCATTTTATTTTCCCTTCGTAGTGGACATTGGTTTGGTTTGACTGGGTTGAGTGTGCACGTGATTGTGAGTTCTTGATACACCATAGGCATTGTCACATGGTATGCTTGAATCCTCACCTCCATTTTAGTCCGAAGCTTCCCACGAATCAATCGAACATCTAGATACCCATGGGGGAAGCTCTTCAGTTGAGTAGTCATACCCATTGGAATAAACACTTCTGATTAACCAATGCTTTTCTCATTTCATTTTTTATCAAGATACAAACACAAACTAAAATTGAAACAACCAAAGATTTTTAAACTTTTCCTTTTTCACCTAAATCAACTTCAAAACAATTCACCACCTTCCCCGAGAAGACGAACAAGGAATATGATTTCCTAGTAAAATATGACATTCAAAAGACTCCCTACGCTTGGGGAGCATTTTTGTTTACACACACAAGCACATTCATTTCCACCAATCCGTTGCCCCTTTCCTTGCATTGAACGCGAGTGAGAGTGACACTCACCCGCACACATCGTTCATGCCTACATTCAGGTTTCATGATCACAAAGGATACAAGCAAGCATTTTTGGCACAGTTACCGGGAAGGCAAGCGTAGAATTAAGAAGGTGATTTTCGAATAGAGGAGGTAAGTCCTCTAATGT
This sequence comes from Ilex asprella, assembly GCA_023539305.1. Lineage (NCBI taxonomy): Eukaryota > Viridiplantae > Streptophyta > Magnoliopsida > Aquifoliales > Aquifoliaceae > Ilex > Ilex asprella. Next base: position 7,985,357 of record CM042190.1, on the reverse strand, counting down.
TCATCATGGGCTGAGGTATGTTGCTCCTTGCACATATTTTTGTTGTTTATATTTTCATTTGTAGATAGTTTATTTTATGTGGGGACGGGATGAACAAAACTGATTGGTTAGACAACCCTTAGGTCCCAACATGAACATTGACCAAGAACCACCCAAGGATGCAGGTGATAATTTTGAAAATGTAAGTGCCAATCCAAACATGCAAAGGTGTGGCAGAGTGCAAGAACCTAGAATGCCTAATCCAAGAAGGCAATTCCCCCCTCCAGTGAATGAAGGGAATAATATCCATATTGATCCTCCAGCGAGGTCAATAAAGGATTACCTTCAACCAACCTGAAGCACCACACCCTTATGCATCCTCTTACCCGTCCAAGCTCATCTCTTCTTAATTAAGCTGGGGATGTTTCAACTACTTCCTACATTTTACGGAATTAAAAAGGAAAACCCTTATTTGTACATCAAAGAATTTGAGGATATAGTTGCAACCTTCAATGCTAACTATGCTATGGAGGACATAGCTCCTTTAAAATTGTTTCCTTTTTTCATCAAGGACAAAGCCAAGACAAGGTTAAATAACTTGCGACCTCAATCCACCTCTTGGGCTCAAATTCTTTTTGAGTTTTTTAATAAATATTTCTCGGTGCATAGAACCACCACTTAAAAAAAGTAAATTCAAAACTTTTCGGACAAGCCTAATGAGCAATTCTATCACTATTGGGATCGCTACAAGGAATTACTCCAATCCGTACTATACCATGGTTTTGTTTTGATAGACCGGGATGACTTACTTTCTAAAATTGCTAAGTTTTCTAGGAAATCAGAGAGTCTTAAGGTCAATAGGAGACACGAGGTGTCCAATGCTTCAAAGATTGAGGAGCCTTGCTTGATCTGTGAGAGTGTGGAGCATTTTATGTCGGAGTGCCCTAACATGCTGGCAATTAAGGAAGTGTATCACGTACAAGTCAATGCCTTTAATCAAAAGAGGCAATCATTCTCTCCACACTCAAACACTTATAATCTAGGTTGGAGTAATCGCCCAATCTTTAGTTCGAGAAAAGAAAATCCCACTCCTCATGGATCTAATGCCTATACACCTCTCGTGCCTCCTAAGCAAGGTCATTACCATGGTCAAGTGAAAGCATCTAGCTCCCAATGCGACCGGTCCAATCCGCAAGGATATTCATCAAATCCACCCCTACAAAATTTCTCCCAAAGTCCACCTCCCCCAAAGTTTTAATCAACAAGGACCATCCAACCCGTCAACATACCAACCTCCTCACAGAAAGAAGTTTGGAGGATGTGGTTTATTCTTTCATTCAAAGCCAAACTACCTTTAATCAAAGCCAAACCGCCTTTAACAACAACATTTCAGCCCAACTCATAAAAATTATCAATCACATAAAGTTATCACAATAAGAGAAAGAGAAATTCTCCACTCAACCCAAAGAGAACCCTAATGGTCAACATGCGATTGGGTCGTCCGAACCCACCAAAGAGAGTTGTGAGTAACTCAAGGTGGTCACCACCATTCGAAGTGGCAAACAAATTGATAAAACCATTATGCCAAAAATCTCTGCCAATGCCACATTGCCATTAGAGAAAGAGACCAAGGGTGACACCGAGGTGGTGAGATAAGTGATAAGCTAGGTGAGAAAAAAAAATTGGTTGATGCAAGTGTTCTTGTTTCCCCCATTCTTGTTCCTTTTCCCAATCGCTTGAAACCACTCATCAAGGTGGATAACTATTCTGATATAATTGAAATGTTCAAGAAGGTGAAAATCAACATCCCACACCTCGACACCACCAAGCAAATTCCATCTTGTGCAAAGATCTTGAAAGACTTGTACAAAGTGAAGAGGAAACTCAATGTCCATAAGAAGGCATTCCTCATCGAGTAAGTGAGCTCAATCCTAAGGAAGAACACCCAACCAAAGTTTAAAGACCCCGGTTGCCTTACCATTGCAATCACAATAAGAAATTACTGGGTGGAGCAAGTGTTGCTTGATTTGGAGGCTAGTGTGAACCCCTTACCCTACTCAGTGTACAAGCAACTCCAACTTGAAGAGTTGAAGCCAACATCAATCATTCTTCAGTTGGCAGATCAGAGCATTCGAACACCAAAAGGAGTCGGTGGAGATGTTTTGGTTCAAGTGGATAGCGCTTTTATTTTCCTGTTGGTTTCATTGTGTTTGAGACTCACCCTAGTGCTAACCCTTGCTCCCAAATCCCTGTTATATTATGAAGACCATTCCTTGCTACCTCTAATGTTGTTATTAATTACATGAATGGTCTCATGAAGCATACTTTTGGGAGCATGACTATGAACTTCAATTTGTTCAATTTGAACAAACACCCGGGGGATAATGAGAAAGTGCACGAAGTCAGTAGGATTGACACCTTGTTATAGGAGAGCTTGGAATTGTTGGGCATGTTAAAGTTAGAAGAAGAGGAGAATGCTGATATAGAGGAAGTTGATGAGCAAGAGAATCCGGAGAGCTTGAAAGGGGTAGACAAATGGCCTCCTACATTTGAGAAGCTTCCATTCCAAGACAAGAAGATTTTTCCATCAAATAAACAAAAGACGAATTTGGAGTTGAAGCGATTACCATCCCATCTGAAGAATGCATATCTTGGGGAGGATAAAACCTTTCCAGTGGTGATTAGCTCAACCTTGGTCTTGAATTGGGAGAAATGTCACTTCATGGTGACACAATGAATTGTGCTTGGGCATATTGTCTCAGTGAAGGGGATCGAAGTGGACAAATCAAAGGTTGATGTCATTTCTAACTTCCCTCCACCAAAGGTCATAAAGGATATCAAGTCATTTCTGGGCCATGTTGGCTTTTATCATTGTTTCATTAAAGACTTTAGTGCACTGCCCTGACCTTTGACCAATTTAATTTTAAAAGATGTCCCATTTGTTTGGTTGGATAATTGGGAGGTCTCTTTCAAAAAATTTAAAAGCATGCTTACTACACCTCCAATTATGTGACCACTTAAGTGAGATATACCATTTGACCTTATGTGTGACACGAGTGATTACGCAATCAGTGTAGTATTCCGTCAAAGGGAGGATAAGAGACCGTATATGATATACTATGCAGGCAAAACCCTTATTGAAGCTCAAATGAATTATACCACCACTGAAAAGGAATGGTTATCAATAGTATTTGCATTGGATAAATTCATTCTTACATTATTGGTTCACCAATAGTAGTCTATACTGATCACTCTTCTATGAAATATTTGTTGTCTAAGTAGGATGCCAAATCGAGTCTCATCAGGTGGATCCTCCTACTCCAAGAGTTTAATATCTGACGATCAAAGATAACAAGGGAGTAGAGAATGTGGTGGCGGATCATTTATCTTGACAGGTGATGAAATAGGTCGATGAGCACATTCTTATCCTTGATTTGTTCCCTAATGAACATTTACTTTCAATTCAATATTTGAAATAGCTAACATATGTAATTATCTTACAAAAGGACAAATACAACTATAGTGGAGCCTAGAGAATCGAAGAAGACTATGGCGGATATGAAGTACTTCTACTTCAACAACCCATCCCCGTTCAAGTACTGCTTTGTACAAGTCATGCAGAGACACATATTGGAAAATGAACAGTGAAAAGTCCTTGTATTCTACCATTTAGAGGCATGTGGTGGCCATTTCTCTGCGAAGAAGATCTCAACAAAAATTCTACAGTCAGGTTTTTATTGGCCCTCTAAGAGAAAGGACTATATTTTGACTTGATCCAAAATGTGTACACCCAAGTGCAAATGGTCAAGTTGTAGTATTAATCTGGTTTGAGTCTAGAGTCGTATCCATAGGGAACTCTTGTTAGTGTTTCAATGTGAGCAGTAATGGAGACCAATTGATTGTAACCTTTGCGATTTGGAGTTGTGAGTTTTAGGGAGTTTTGCTAGACATAATATAAGATTCTTTCCAAGACAAATTTTTTAGACAAAAAATAAGATTAACTCAAATGTAAAGAAACTCACTCCTTTGTTCAAGAATGTAGACATGTAGTTAATCATCTAGTTTATTATATTTATGTTTGACAACTCAATTAACTCCCATATCAATGGCAAGTTAATCGGAAGATAAAGATGGACTGTGAGAATTAAGAACATGGTTCCAATGTCTTTCTAGAAGTTTACAAGAATTACTTGTGATGAGACTCAACCCGTCTACAAATAAGCAAGTGTTTCTACAAAGCATCCAACCATGATATTAATATTTTATTCTTTAAATGACGCACAATAATTGAGAGGATCAAAGGGTAGTCATGAAGATTTAACCGGGGGTACTTGCCTTAAACCGATGATTCTTTCTATGCAAGAGTCTTCCGTGTCATACAAAGAACCACGATTATAAAAAGTACATTAACTTTGTTAGTTGCAATCAATCATCCAATAAGCAATAGAATATAATCATTAAGCATAAGAACAATGCACAAATACAACATTCGAGTAATTTATAAATGTCCTTCACCTCTTACTAAAGAGTGAATGACAAATTACTCACCCTTCATGGCTTTGGTAAAGCTAGAAAAGTGAGTGAAGCTCATCCCTCCAAGTAGAGGTCTTACAAAATAAAAAAAAACAATAAACTAGGAGCCAAACTTCAAGGAAGAATGAGTGAATCATGTTCCACCCTTCATGACTTTGGTAAAACTTTAGAAAAGTGGAAGAGATTCACTCTTATAAGAAAGAAGGAAGCTCAAGCTATGGCGGTGAAAGACATAAATAATGAAAGTAGAAGAAAACTAATCACAATTGGAGGGTGGCTTCCTCAACCAAGAAATGGAGGGTTGCTTCCTCAACCAAAAGATGAACTATCTTTCTTCTTGCAAGCAATTGAAAACATAACTTTAAGACTAATTTCATAACAAACTAAAAAGTGTTGGTCTAAAGCCAAACTAACTTTAATAATAACTACAAGTAAACATACAACAATTCTACAACTAGCTCTTACAAGTGGGAGTCTAAGCCTTCATCAAACTCTTTACCAAGCTCTCCTACCAAGCACTCCTTTCAGCCTCTGAAAGTGGGAGTATTTATAAGCAAAGAGGGGAGCAATAGAGGGGTGAAGGAATAATGTATGCCGCCCAAGTCTAAGTGAAAAGCCAACCATTATGCAGTCAGTCTGTGGAGAACGTTCAAACGTTGTTTCTATTTTTGCTTAATGGGTGTTCAAACGTTTCTTGGCATTCAAATGTCTCTTTGGTCATTGTTGTATGGGCGTTCAAACGCCAGATGGGTCCTGTCCTTCTCACTCAAGTGGCCTGTGGTATTTTTTGGAAATCTATTTTCCTACTCAATTTAGATCCTGGGGCTTTGCACTCATCATCTTGGTCTTCAATCAAATCAAGTGGACGTTGAAACGTGAGTTGGCGTTCGAATGTGGTACTCAAGTACCTCATAGTCTTACTTCTTGATTGCAACATGGTATGGCTTAGAGTCTGGTTTTCTCCATGTTCAAGTGGACGTTCAAAAGTGATTTGGCATTTGAATGTCGTTTCTTTGTTCCATGCTTCTCAAATTTTGTTCCCTAATGTACTAACGTTACCCTCCAATGTGAAATTTGTTATTCTTAGCCCTTGTTCACTTTAGGACCTGAAATGACATCACTTAAACTCCATCAAAGTACAATTAGTCTAAAAAAGGCATAGAAAAATGCTACTTTTTAGTACAAATCACACCCCCAACTTTAATATTGCTAGTCTATAGCAATAGAACAATTGAATGTAAATCTATTTCTAATGCCTTTTCCAAGGTCATTTGGTTTCACTTAGCATATGTAACAAGTCGTTGAACCACTAGGTTTACCCTAGTGGACGAGTGTTGTCTCATGAGGGTTTCTAGTGAAGCTACCGACAAAATTCAGTCGAACAGAAGTGTATGCGGGATTGCTGATTAAAGTAAATTAGCATCATGGTCGTTGAGACACCCAACCCTCAATTTCGAGTAATATCGAGCATGCTCCTCTTCCATTGGTACTTACTCTATGCAAAAATTAGTAATTATTGCATTGGCTTTTTAAATTCTTTGTCTAGTAAGAATGGTCATTCTAGAAACAAGAATTGTTATATAACAAACATTCCACTTTACTACCTTCCATGGACAGTTTTGATTTCACAAACCTCTCTTAGAAATGCCCTCAGCAAATTTTTTCTCCAATTTTAGTGACTTGTCTCTCAAAGAGTATGTTATCAGAGGATGGCCAATCAAAAAATCACATGCGCAATTAGTGTGGGAGTGAAACATTTTACAAAGCAAACTAATTATATTCTTGGCATAATCTCATGGAAGAATATTGATGCAATTAAAGAAACATGTTTTAACATACCCCAACTTTTATTTTACAACACACACATGCATCAGACATTAGATCAATTAGGGCTTTTCATAGGTTGTAATGTGGCCAGATGTAAGTGGCTAATGAAATGACATCAATGGTGTTCAAAAGCTATCCTCTGTTTATGTAGTGTAGCACACCTATTTTTTTTTGACATTTTGTCAAGAAATGGTATTTCTTTCTTTCGTTTTTCTCATTTTTCACTTTCTTGGCGATTCTCTGTCTTTTGGTTCATTTTAATTTTTGGTTGTACCCACCATCTTTTCTTTTCATTAAACAGCAGCTAACACAGTCTTTTTCCCTTAAATTATATTTCTGTATCATATTGATTTATAAGAGGGTGTAAGAAAATTAGATAGCAAAGGTAGGTCAAGCATATTTTTCTGTGGCTCGGTTTTCATATGGATTTCTTGAAAAAGAAATCATTCTTTGAAGGCTCAAGCAAGGCTAACTAGGGATATAATTTTATAAAAGAAATGGCTAAGGCTAGAAGGTATCTCAAATGATGATCTAAGTTCATTTCTCAAGTATGTGCACAGGTACACGTTGTATCCACGTATTCCCTATAGGATATGTGATTAGTACTCAAATATGGCAGAATATTGTGCCCTTTTTGGGCTAATTATACTTTGATGAAGTTCAGGTGATGATGTTTCAAATCCTAAAGAGAATAAGAACTCAATATCACAATATGATGTAACACCAACACATCAGGGAACAAATTGGAAAAGCTTGGAACAAAGAAGTCACGTTCGAATGCCATTCAACGTTCGAACGTCCCCAAGAGCCAAGCCACTAAGACAGAATGTGTTGCAGCCAAGAGCCAAAATCCTGAGGAACAAAGGACCAATGTTCGAACGCCCACTGGTACACTGAAAAAACTAGACTGAAGACATGGCGTGTTATAGTGAAGAAGATCAAGACTTTGAAGTGCAGTGCTTGCAGTACAACGTTTGAAGAATAGTACCACGTTCAAACGCTAAATAACTTTTGAATGTATCTGTGATCTGTGAAAAGAGTACACTGATGAGACATGCCGTGTAGCAGTGAAGATTGAAGACTTTTGTTCCACGTTCAATAGTCATTCCAACATTCGAACGATCCAACAGACAGCCTGCAGATTAGTTGTTGAACTTGGACCACAGTACTTTTCACCTCCTTGTTTTACCCCCACCCCCCTTTTACTTGTCTATAAATACTCCCATTTTGGGAGCTAGAAGAGGAGCTAGAGCTAGTAGAAAATCTTAGAGCTTCTTGATAACTTGTAGTTTTTTCATACATTGAAGTTTCCTCAATTTACTTCAAGTCTTTACATTTATGTTCTAGTTCCTTTATTTACTTTACGTCTTTACATTTGTGTTCTAGTTCCTTTATTTACTTCAAGTCTTCATATTTATGTTCTAGTTCCTTTATTTTCTTATAATCTTTGTTGCAATTGCTTTCATTTACATATATGAAGAGAGATAGCTTTATTTTTTATAGTGGAAGTAACCCACCAACAATAACAATCTTTTTCTTACTTTCTTTCAGTTTCATGGCTTGCACATCTTCTTTTTAGAGGAGTAAAACTCTTCCACATTTCTAGAGCTTTACCAAAGCCGTGAAGGGTGGAATCTGATTCACTTATTCTTTGTTGAAGATCTACCTTTCTTTTACTTTCTCTCACTTCCATAGCTTGAGCATCCTCTTTTTAGAGGAGTGAAACTCTTCCACTTTTCTAGAGCTTTATCAAAGCCGAGAAGGGTGGAATATGATTCACTCATTTTTCGTTGAAGATCAACCTCGAAGTTTCTCTACTTGGAGGAATGGGTATCATTCACTTTTTTAACTTTATCAAAGCCACGACGACTGAGTAGTTTCTCATTTACTCTTTAATAAGAGGTGAAGGAGATGTATAAATTATCTGAAAGTTATATTTATGCTTTAATCTAATGCTTAACGTTTATATCTCCTTGCTTATTAGATGATTGATTGCATCTAGCAAAGCTAAAGTACTTTGTATAATCGAGAGTCTTTCTATGACACAGATGACTCTTGCATGGGAAGACTCCTTGTTTCAAGGCAAGTACTCCGGCCAGATCTTCATGACTACCCTTTAATCATCCCCATCATTGTACTTCATGTAAAGAATGGAATCACAATCCATCTTTATCTTTCGATTAACTTGTTGTTGACATGGGAGTTAATTGAGTTATTAAGTATAAAAATAATAAATCGGATAATTGACTACATGTCCTGATTCACGAACTAAAGAGTGACTTTTCTTCCATTTAAATTAATCTTATATTATGTATAGAAAACCTTCTTGAAAAGAATTCCATTTTTAGTTCAGGAAACCACCCACATCCCACAAACTTTAAATCTCAAAGGTTACAATTAATTGTTCTCCACCACTACTTACTTTGAAACACCAACGCAACAAGTTCTCTGTGGATTCGACTCCGGACTCAAATCGGATTATTACTACAACTTGACCGCCTGCATTTGGGTGTACACATTTCAGATAAAGTCAAGTTTTTGGTGATGTTGCCGGAAAACTTTAGTAAAAGTGTTTTAAATTAAAAGGTAAAAAGACATTTCTTTTTTTATATACTTTTTAGTTTATAGTAAATAATTTGTTTTGTTTTCTTTTATTTTATGCCTGAGAATACTCCTCAGTATAAAAATTTGTCGGCTGAATCTTCTGGGTTTGTGAACCAATTTGAACCAAATTCACCTAGATCACTAGAAGACTCGAGTGAGAGTATTATGGCAAATAATAATAGAAATGGAGAAGTTCCCATAAGGGAAGAAGAAGTGCCTAACATTCGAACTTTGACAGATTACTTAAATCCTACAAGAAATAGTGTCTCCTTAAGTTTTGTACTCCCTCCAGATGCACCCCCTTTATTGTAAAGCCGTGAACTACACAGTTGTTACCTGTTTTCCATGGGTGGGATATAGAGAACCTGTATCTACAGATGAAAGATTTCGAGGAAGTGTGTGGAATATTTCAAGACAATTTAGAACTTGCCAAGATGAAACTTTTTCCTTTCTCTAAAGGACAAAGCTAAACAGTTACTAAATTCTTTAAAATCTCTTTCCATGCCTACCTAGCAGATCTTTCAAAATGATTTGTTCAGAAAAAAATTTCCCTTACATCGGACTTCCACACTCAAAAGGCAAATCATGAATTTTTTGGTGAAAGAAAGGGAAATATTTTACCAAAGTTAGGAAAGATTCAAAGAACTACTCTAAGCCTGCCTATACCAAGCTTTTGAAAATTGGACTCTAGCAGGATTCATTTAGGACTCCTTAGCCACTAAGCTGCGTTAGTTTTTCGAAATGATGGCCCAAGGAGAGTTTATGGGTAAAAGTCCAGAGGAGGCATTCTATTTCTTTGACACCATATCTGACAGTTCTCAGATGTGAGACTCAGCCTCCCCTACCACAGTTGAAGCTAGACCATCCACTTCCCAAGGGAGAAAGTATGTCTTGAGAGAAGATGATGACCTGAGAGCAAAAATGTCTACTTTATCTTGGAAGCTTAAAGCTTTAGAAATGAAAAAAATTCATCAATTTGAAATGGGCCCTTGCACAGAACAAGTGTGTGTAATTTGTGCATTGACAGGACATCCTACTGGGGAATGTCCTACTATCCCTGCATTCAAAGAAGTCTTATTGGAGCAGACAAATGCAATCTCCAATTTCAACAAGTCTTACTCCAGCACATACTCTGAAACATACAATCCAGGGTGGCGAAACCACTAGAACTTCAGTTGGAGGAACACAACTGACTCCCATGAACCAACCACAAAACTCACAACCACCATCTCAAGGACCTCCTGCGTATCAACCACACCAACCACCACACAAGAGGAACCTTGAGGATACACTGAGCCAGTTTATGCAAACTCAAATGAACTTCAATGCACATTCCACCCAATCTTTCATTGAGTTCAAAGCACAGACCACCTACTCCTTCGAATATTTTAAAAGACACATTCAAAGATTAACCCAATCCATGAGTACACAAGAAAAGGGCAAGTTTCTGACCCAACCAAAACTTCCACAAGATCAAGTTCAAGTTGTCACTACACTGAGAAGTGAAAAGGTGATTGACAAAACCGTCAGAGATATGTTATTTCCAAAATCAAAATCTGAGGTCATCCCAGTCAACTCAATAGTTGAGCCTGAACTTGTAATCGAAAAAGAGCCTGAGCCTATGATAGAACAAGAGTCAGAACCTTCCAAGGAAAGAGAACCTTTGTGTTCAATTCCCGTTCCTTTCCCGCAGAGACTCAAGGCTACACAAAAATTGAATCATCAACCTGAAATTTATGAGCTTTTCAAGCAAGTAAAAATCAACATCCCACTTCTGGATGCAATCCAACAAGTACCATCTTATGCCAAATTTCTAAAAGACTTGTGCACAGTTAAGAGAAGTCAGAATGTCCCAAAAAGAGCCTTCCTAACAGAACAAGCCAATGCCCTGCTGCAATGCAAAACCCCTCCAAAATACAAGGACCCTGGATGTCCAACTGTCTCATGTGTCATTGAAAATTTCAAGATAAAACAAGCATTGTTAGACCTTGGAGCTAGTGCTAATCTGCTACCTTACTCCGTCTACCAACAATTGGATCTGGGTGAACTCAAATCCACTTGTATCACACTACAGTTAGCAGATAGATCTGTCAAAATCCCTAGGGGCATTGTTAAAGATGTGCTTTTCCACGTGGATAATTTTGTCTTCCTTATTTACTTCATTGTTCTAGATACTCAACCAACATTACATTCAGAGAACCAAATTCCTGTCATTCCTGGTCGACCCTTCCTAACATCTTCCAATGCACTAATCAATTACAGGAATGAAGTCATGAAATTAACTTTGGGGAATATGACTCTTGAGGTGAATATTTTTAATATTCCTAAACACCCAGGAGAGGATGAGGACGAAGGGGAAGTAAACTCCATTGAATCTTGAATACAAAGACATCTGAGTGACACGTTCTGTTAATATCTGACTGAATCATCTCTACTAGAGTCCATCTCATCTGATGACCAAAAAACAAAAAGTTGCGTTACTCATGCTAATGAGAAATGCACCCCAAAATTTGAAGAAATTTATCAAATGGCACAAAGCCATTCTTATCAAGTGATAGATCGCCAAAGCCTGAATTGAAGTCTCTCCCTTCTTAGCTTAGGTATGCATTTTTAGGGAAAGATGAGTCATACCTAGTGGTAATTTTCTCTAAGCTCATAGACTTGCAAGAGTCTAAACTGATTGAAGTTCTTAAAAGTCATAAAAGTACCATTGGGTGGACCATTGCTGACTTGAAAGGTATAAGTCCGTTGATCTGCAATCATGCAATATATTTTGAAAAGGACTCAAAACCCTCTCGTCAAATGCAGAGACGATGGAATCCTCACATGAAGGAAGTTGTAAGGACTGAGGTACTCAAACTCTTAGATGCAGGAATAATCTTTCCTATATCTGATAGCAAATGGGTTAGTCCAACCCAAGTTGTACCCAAAAAGTCTGGGGTCACAGTGGTAAAAAATGATACTAATGAACTAGTACCAACTCGAGTCGTCACAGGATGGAAAATGTGCATTGATTGCCGTAAATTGAATTTGGAAACTAGAAAATACCATTTCCCACTCCCATTTCTTGACCAACTTCTAGAAAGAATAGCAGGCCATGAATTTTACTATTTTTTGGATGGATATTCGTGGTATAATCAAATTAGGATTGCATTAGATGATCAGGATAAAACCGCATTCACATGTCCCTTTGGCACCTTTGCATTCAAACGGATGTCTTTTGGACTTTGCAACGCTCCTATAACATTCCCAAGATGCATGCTAAGCTTGTTTAGTGACATGGTTGAAAATTTTTTGAAAATATTTATGGATGATTTCTCTATCTATGGTGACTCATTTAATTTGTGTCTGGCAAACTCAAAGAAAGTATTAGTAAGGTGTGAAGAAGCCAATTTGGTGCTTAATTGAAAAAAAATATCATTTCATGGTAACACAAGACATTGTCCTAGGTCATATTATATCATCTGAATGCATGAAAGTTGACAAGGCAAAAATTGATCTAATTGGAATCTGCCAGCACCCAAGACTATAAACAATGTCTGATCATTTTTGGGACATGTAAGTTTTTATAGGAGATTCATAAATGACTTCAGTACAATAGCTAAACCTATGTGCCATCTCCTGAGTCAAGATGCAATCTTTGATTGGAATAAAGCATGTCAGAAAGCTTTTTACAAACTGAAAGGCATGTTAATTTCTGCTCCAATAATGCAACACCCTGACTAGAACCTACCCTTTGAACTAATGTGTTATGCAAGTGATTATGTTGTAGGTGTTGTATTGGGACAAAGAAAATATAAGAAACCACATGTAACCATGTAACCTACTCTGCAAGCAAAACTTTGAATGATGCTTAAATAAATTATTCAACAACTGAAAAAGAATTGCATGCTGTAGTTTTTTGCTTTGGAAAAACTTCGTTCTTATCTTGTTGGTTCTTCTGTTACTGTATTCACTGACCATATAGTCCTAAAATTCTTGCTCACAAAGAAAGATGCCAAACTAAGGCTCTTAAGATGGATACTCTTACTCCAAGAGTTTGATCTTGGCATTAAAGACAAGAAAGGTGTTAAAAATGTGGTGACAGACCATCTGTCTAGATTAACTTATGAATTTCACGAGGATGGATTGCCAATCAATGAGAAATTCCCTGATGAACAATTGTTCATAATTAATGAAACCCCATGGTACGCATACATTGCTAATTTCCTAGCTATTGGGACACTCCCTCCATCATTCACTCCCATGGGTAAAAAGGAGGTTCGTAACTTCTTTTGGGAAGACCCGTATATATTCAAATACTGTAAAGATCAAATCATAAGACGATACATCCCTGCTCAGGAAAGCAAACAGGTAATATCATTTTGTCATCCTGAAGCATGTGGTGGCCACTTTTTATCAAGAAAAACCATTGCAAAAATTTTGCAGTGTAAATTTTACTGGCCCACACTTTTTAAAGACGTCCATGCCTTTTGTTTAACATGTGATAGATGCCAAATATTGGAAAATATTTCAAAAAAAAAACATGATGCCCTTAAAACCCATTCTGGTAATTGAAAATTTTGACTACTAGGGCATCGATTTTATGGGACCGTTTCCCCCTTCCTTTGGTCATCTATGCATTTTAGTGGTAGTAGACTACGTATCCAAATGGGTTAAGGTAATTCCATGCCGAAATAATGATCACCAAACGGTGATCAAATTTTTAAAAGAAAATATTTTTTCCTAATTTGGGGTTCCTAAAGCAATCATAAGTGATGGGGGTTCTTGTTTTTGCAATCATCTTTTCTAAAATTTGATGAAAAAATATCTAATTTTTCACAAAATTGTAACCCCTTATCACCCACAAACTAGTGGACGGGCCGAATTGGCTAATCGGGAGATCAAATTAATTTTAGAAAACACGATAAACCCAGATCGCAAAGATTGATCGTCAAGACTAACTGATGCACTTTGGGCATCTCGTACTACTTTTAAAACAATTTTGGGCACGTCTCATATCATTAGTCTATGGAAAATCTTGTGACCTACCTGTAAAATTGGAACATAGGGCATATTGGAACATTAAAGCAATGAATTTTGACTTGAACATGGTTGGACTATCAAAAAACCTTCAGATAAATGAATTAAAAGAATTGAGAAATGAAGCTTATGAGAATGCCAAGATTGCTAAAAACAGTAGAAAATTTTTTCATGACAAGAACATTGTGCAAAAATCCTTTGAACCTTTTCAGAAGGTCCTGTTGTTTAATTCCAGATTCCGCCTTTTCCCTGGTAAGTTAAAGTCAAGATGGATTGGGCCTTACATTGTCAAAATAGTGTTTTATCATGGAGCAATAGAAGTGGAGAACCCATCAAAGGGTAATACCTTTACTGTTAATGGCCTGAGGTTGAAACCATTTTTGGAGGATTTTGTTAAAAATATGAAAATCATTATTTTAATGGAACCGGAATATACCGCCTCCGAATCGTACCTGCTGACACTCAAAAGGGTCGGATAAGGTAAATACTCGACTCGAAAAAATACCATCATGAGACCCCCATCACTTTTTCCTATCCTTTCCCATCTGTCTTCATTGACCCGCCCACTACTGCCTTTTTCTTTCTTTCTATCTTCTTTTTATTCTTCTTCTTCTTCCTCGCTTTAAGTTCTACTTCGTTCCTCTTCTTCTTAGTTTTCACTTCCCTTTTTCTGCAAATCCGACCATACCTAAGCGAAATCATGTCCATATATCCAGATGATTAGATCCCTATTCTCATGTTTTACATTATTTTACTCCAGTTGTTTATGGGTATATTGTTGTTATTCATAATCACATACAAGCCTTTCAAGCCGACCAAAGGCCCAGATCTGAACAGGAAGGATTAATGATTGCATTTTGATTTATTGTTATTAGAAGAAGTATAGATGCCTTTCAACCTCATTTCATAGAGCTACACTGGTAAATTCGAAATATTGGGGACAATGTTTAGTTTAGGTTGGGGGTGAGAATACAGTCCATATTTTGTGCCATTGTGTGCCTGTAAAATTTTTAAATTTTTGTTGTTTTTGTTGTTACTTTTGTTGTTATTTCAGATTATACAATATACCTTGCCTTGTATTTTTTATGTCTGTGAGTCAGTTTAAGTTGTCTTTGTGACTGACAAACGATAAAGAACCGGATAGTAAGTCTTAAAGCTTAGGAATCAAGGAGGCAAAGCTTTTCTTGTCCAGTCTAGGAGTACGTACTTTTCCATCAGATATACATACTGTGATCATGAGAAAAGCAAGACTGGTAAGGAAAAATAAAATCTGAGAATAGCAAGCAAAACCCCTCTGTGGCAAAAGCACTTTTGCTAAACGCCGTCGTGCCAAGAGACATGGTGCCAATAAACAATGTGGCCGGGTATTTCACAATAAAAGATACAATCAGTGTTCTGAACCATTTTTTGGTCGCGCACTCGATCGATTAGACTGAATAATGAATGGGCAGAGTAAGGATTATCCTGACACGCCATCCTATTCTGGTACTTTGCTTAATCGATTTGTGCGACAAAAGATTGGACGAGTCACTGGTTGTTCGAACTACACAGAGGATGACTCGGATTAGATTGCTTTCTAACAAACTATGGAAAATTGTGTTTTGGGGAATGAAAGCCAATGGTCCAAATTTTTGTGAATAGTGTGAAAATCCTCTTTATTTTTGTACATATTTTTTTGCTTTTAAATTGCTACAATGAAAATATGGACCAAGTAAAGGAACGTCCCAAAAAGCCAACCTCAAGGGTGGGTAGGGATTTGTCCTAAGACGCCATAAATTTTTGCCCCTTTTATAATGTGTAATGTAGTGTAGAAATTTTTTGTTTTTATTCAACGTTAGAACACCAATGGACGTTCGAACGTCAGAGGCTTACAATACTCTCCCTCTGATGAACTCTCTGATGGAACCAAAAGTATTACGAGCTCACAACATTCGAAAGCCAATCCACATTCAAACAACGGTTTAAATTTCTTTAGCTTACGTTCGAACGTCAGTAACATTCGAACGGTACAACTCAGACTACAAAAACCTGATCGTCTTATTCATTTCAAAAAGTCCCAAATCACTCTAAAATTCTCAAAACCCTAGAGCCGTCCTTTACTCCACAGACCTCAATCCACCCTCAGACCCCAATAAAACCTAAAATCAACCCTTGCTAACTCATTTCCACCTCAAAAACATCATCCCTATACCAAAAATCCTAAAATTTCAGCACCTTCTCCAAGCTACCAATGTTCGAACACCATGCCCAAAGTCAAACTCCCAGGAACCCAACTTTGTTGAGGAAGTTATAGAAGATAGAGAGGGAATGCAAAAGACAAAGAGGTATGATCGTACCCAGTTCCCAAGCGCTCTAAAAGCCAAAAGGTACGAGAATTTCTACCATAAACACCCTGTGGTTTGTGAGAGGGATGTGGTTATAGATGATTTAGCTGAGATTGGTGTGAAGACAGAGATAGAAAGAAGAGAATGGGTATGGCACTTGAGGAACGGAGAAAGGGCCATTGTTGATTTGGTGCGGGGGTTCTACTCCAACGCCGAAATCATCAATGGCACAATCCGAACCTATGTACGGGGAATCCATATTGAAGTGGATGAGGATTACATAAAAGAGGTAAGAATGGAGTTGCCTCGGGTGCAAAGACCTACCTACCCCTCAACACAAAATGTAGAATTGGATGAGGTGGGTAAAGAATTAACTAGGATGGATAACTTTTCTTGGGTTGGGTGGAAGTTTCTGAAACAAGGAGAATTAACAAATAGATATAAAATGCTCAACCTGATTGCTATCTCCAACTTCTCTCCCATAAAAAGATCAAATGAAATTTTGCCAGAGATGGCTCGCCTACTCTATGCCATTGCAAAAGGGCATAGCATTCATCTCTCCTGCCTCATACTAAATGAAATGAAAAAGGGATGCAATGCAAAAAGGAATGCATTACCCTTTGGTACATTGGTAACGGAGATGTGCATGGACAATGGGGTAAAGGAGAGGCCCAAGATGGAGGTGCAAGAGCCGATGGGGGTACTCGACCAAAGATCTTTCAAGAGAAGCAAGAGCCATAGTGGTGACCCACCGACGAGGCAAGAAGTACCCCTTCCCCAAGGTGTTGATGAGGTGTAGGAGGAGTTAGATCGAGAAGAAGAGAGGGAGATGCAGAGGGAGTACATGCAGCAGCAAGAGCAGGCAGGCCCCAGCACGACCCCACGACGGACATTGACGGACGTCATGCTTAACATTGAAGTTAAGAAGGACGAGATCCTTAGGCTATTAAGGGGTGGTACAAGTGGAGATGGTAGTGCTAGTGGAGCTGGTGGCATGGATGTTGAGGAGGGAGATGGATGATGATTTCTCTTCTTAGGGTTCTTTGTTGTTTCCTTTTATGGATGCTTGATTTTGTCTGAAATTTTTTGGGAGATTTTGTGGATGATGTTTGTTACTGGTAGTTGCTATGAATATTTACAATTTTTACTGTTATGGATAGATCGAATCATGGATATTGTTGTGAATGATCATATTTTATGGGATGCATGGTTCAATTTAATACTTATGTTTGTTTAAAAAACATGTATAGCTTTAGTTATATATTGATAAATGTTAATAAATATTGAAATAGATATGGATGTTAAGATTGTTTGTTCAAATGACTAAGCATACGATTGGTTTGACACCTCAACTCAACAGCCGAAACATAAAACCTCGTTTTTAAAACCTTGATACTATCTCTATGCTTAAATTCTCAATTGTACAGAAGTTTTTGTCATTTTTAAGGTACAAAGGTGATCAGACTCGAAAATAGAATCGGTATATAACCAATATTCTTCGAAACACCCAACATAACCAGTGGAGATGATAAAGAAAATCGTGGTAAGTTTCTAACCTTCTGTTACTTTTGAGAGAATATCAACGATTACTCAAGAAGGGTTTTTCACTTTTTCTTCAATGTTCTCATTAGACTTTGCTTTAATTGATGCAACTAAAGTGATTTGTTTTCATAACCCACAGGGAACTTTGCATACACATTCATATGCACCTACTTGAGAAGGGATCTTAGGCCATCTTTGGATCAACTTTGAGCCTTGGCTAATTCTTTCACAAAAATATGACCCTAGTCAGCCATGATTGAGCCTTCAAAAGTATGAATTCCTTTCCAAATTCCAAAAAGCCCAAATGGTGACAAAGCCACAAGGAAATATAATCGACATACCTTGTTATCTAATTTTCTTACACCCTTTTATAAATTAGAATAATACAAAAGAGCAAGAAAAATAGACAAGACAATGGTGGCTACTTTTCCATGAAACAAAAGAAAATCAGTGAAAACAATCTACAAAAGGGAAAAGAGACCGAGAGACAAGGACATGCCAAGAAAGTGAAAAATGGGAAAATAAAAGAAAGAAATCCCATTCTCAGACAAAAATGTCAAAAAGCCGCATTTTGTTAGCCACTAACCTTTGGCCCCATTACAACCTACTAAAGCCTTAGGTGATTTCAGGTTTGATGCATGTGTATGTCTTCAACTATAAGTGGGGTATGTTAATTGTATTACTCTATTTTCTTCAAAATTCCTTAATGAGATTATGCCAACACATGAATAGTTGGTTTCCAAAAGCTTCATTCATTTTCTACATTACGTATGTAATTGTTTGACTAGCCATCTTCTGATTACATGGATAGCATTGATAGCTTTGATTTCACAAGTCTCTCTTGGGCATACCCTCAATAAAAATTTCTCTTTGATTACCCCACTCCTAAGGAAATTTCAAATGCTAATGTGATAAGTGCTAATTTTTGCATAGAGTTGGTACCAATGGAAAAGAAATGTAGAGGATGTGTCACGATTGAAGGATGGGTGTCCTAACGACCATGATGCTAATTCACTTGAAATGGCAATCTCACATACACATTTGTTCGACTGAAGTTTGTGGGTAACTTCACTGGAAACCCTCACGAGACAACACTCGTCCACTAGGAGAAACCTAGGGGTTTAACGACTTATTGCATAAGCTAAATGCAACCGAATGAGCTACGAAAAATGCATTTACATTTCTTTGTTGATATATTACTGAGGACTAGCAATATTTAGGTTGGGGTGTGATTAGTACTCAAATATAGCAGAATATTGTGCCCTTTTGGGCTAATTATACTTTGATGGAGTTCAAGAGATGATGTTTCAGATCCTAAATTGAACAAGGACTCAATATCACAATATGATGTAATACCAACACATCAAGGAACAAATTGGAAAAACTTGGAATAAAGAAGTCACGGTCGAACGCCATTCAACGTTCGAACGTCCATAAGAGCCAAGCCACTGAGGCAGAATGTGTTGCAGCCAAGACTCAAAGTCCTAAGGAACAAAGGACCAACGTTTGAACGCCATCTCGTATTCGAATGCCCACTGGTACACTGAAAAAACCAGACTCAAGACATTGCGTGTTACGGTGAAGAAGATCAAGACTTTGAAGTGTAGTGCTTGCAGTACAACATTTGAAGAATAGTACCACGTTCGAATGCCAATGACATTCGAACATCCATGTGATCTGTGAAAAGAATACATTGACGAGACATGGCATGTTGCAGTGAAGACTGAAGACTTTTGTTCCACATTCGAATGTCCATCCAACGTTCGAACAATCATACAGACAACCTGCAGATTAGTTGTTGAACTTGGACAACAAGTACTTTACACCTCCATGTTTTACCCCCTTTTCCTTGTCTATAAATACTCCCATTTTGGGAGCTTAGAGAAGAGCTAGATCTGGTAGAAAACTTAAGAGCTTCTTGATAACTTGTAGTCTTTTCTTACATTGTAGTTTCTTTTATTTATTTCAAGTCATTACATTTATGTTCTAGCTCCTTTATTTACTTTACGTCTTTACATTTATGTTCTAGTTCCTATATTTACTTCAAGTCTTTACATTTATGTTCTAGTTCCTTTATTTACTTATAGTATTTGTTGCACTTGCTTTCATTTACATATATGAAGAGAGATAGCTTTATTTTCGGTAGTGGAAGTAACCCACCAATAATAACTATCTTTCTCTTACTTTCTTTCACTTTCATGGCTTGAGCATCTTCTTCTTAGAGGAGCAAAACTCTTCCACTTTGCTAGAGCTTTACCAATGCCGTGAATGGTAAAATATGATTCACTTATTCTTTGTTGAAGATCTACCTTTCTTTTACTTTCTTTCACTTTCATAGCTTAAGCATCCTCTTCTTAGAGGAGTGAAACTCTTCCACTTTTCTAGAGCTTTACCAAAGCCAATAAGGGTAGAACATGATTCACTCATTCTTCGTTGAAGATCAACCTCAGAGTTCTTCTACTTGGAGGGATGAGTATCATTCACTTTTCTAGCTTCACCAAAGTCATGAAGAGTGAGTAGTTTCTCATTCACTCTTTAGTAAGAGATGAAGGGCATGTATAAATTATCCGGAAGTTATATTTATGCTTTGTTCTAATGCTTAACGTTTATATATCCTTGCTTATTGGATGATTGATTGCATCTAGCAAAGTTAAAGTACTTTGTATAATTGAGAGTCTTTCTATGACACGGATGACTCTTTCGTGGAAAGACTCCTTGTTTCAAGACAAGTGCTCCGGCTAGATCTTCATGACTACCCTTTAATCATCCCCATTATTGTGCTTCATGTAAAGAATGGAATCACAATCCATCTTTATCTTCCGATTAACTTGTTGTTGACTGAGGAGTTAATTGAGTTATCAAGCATAAATATAATAAATCGGATAATTGACCACATATCCTGATCTTCGAACTAAAGAGTGACTTTTCTTCCATTTAAATTAATCTTAAATTTTGTCTAGAAAACCTTCTTGAAAAGAATTCAATATTTTGTTCAGGAAACCACCCACATCCCACAAACTTTAAATCTCACTTTGAAACACCACTACTTAAAAGAATTTCTTTAAGTCTGCAGCACTACTTGCTTTGCAACACCAACGCAACAAGTTCCTTGTTGATTCGACTGCGGACTCAAACCGGATTATTACTACAACTTGACCGCCTGCACTTGAGTGTACACATTTTGGATCAAGTCAATATGTCAATAGATCACTTTAGTTGCCTTAATCAAAGAGAGGTTAATGAGATTATTGAAATAAATGAAGTGAAAAAGCTCACTTGAGTAAACGTTGATATCCTCTCAGAAGCACTGTAAAGCTCGAAACTTAGCATGGTATCTTTAGTTATCTCCAATGGTTATGCTTGGTTATCCAAAAAAATGTCAGGTATATACGGATTCCATTTTTGAGTCTGCTCATCTTGTACCTTGAAAATAACAAACATCAATGCAATTTTAACAATTTAAGCACATAGAAAATACCATTGTTTAAAGAGTTGTGATTTTAGGTCTAGATTCCTAAGAGTGTATCGAACCAATCAAGTGATTAGTTACTTTATCAAACAGTCTTAGCTTCCACATTTGTTCAATTATTTATTAGCAAGAATTACGAAAGTGCTAATTCCACAAATGCATTTAAACAGATAAAGGTGATAAGCTAAATTATTTATTTCACAGAATATGATTGTTTAGCATCAACATACAAGATTCAATTCATCCTCATTAGAAGTAATGAAACACACCAAAAACTTGAAAATATCAACAACTATAAAAGTAGAAACTCTTAAAACAAAAGAAACAACTTCACAAAAGAAAAACCAAGCACTTAACCATAATCAGACATTTAATCCCCAAGAACAGAAATAATTCTCAAACTCCTCCAGACCCACCAAGTACATCATCTCCACCAGGTGCACCATGTCTACCCCTTAGAAGGCGAAGGATCTCATCCTTCTTAGCTTCATTGCTAAGCATGATGTCTCATAGAGAATGTCGGGTGCTGGTGCTGGGGCCTGCCTCCTATGTCTATGCCTGATCTCTCTCCTCCTCTGCACCAATCTCCTCTTGCACCTAGTCAACTCAATGTGTGGGGGACACCTTTTTTCTAGCCGCTGGGGTGCCAATGTGTGGAGGACGTCTTATTTAGTGGTCCCACTGGATTTTGAATCTCTATTTCAGGCCGCACTCTAATCTCGTGGCCTTTACGCATTTCAATCACTAAGGTGCCAAAGGGAAGGGAGTTCCTCTTCACATCTGTAAACCCCCGCATGTAATAGAACTAGTACCAACTATAATTGATGTACAAATGTATGTTATATAAGTTTGGGTTGGCCTTGAAAGGTTTTAGAATGAATTATGAATGAAAAATAGGCAAAACATGCAAAATTGGGCAAATCGTACCGGTACGCGTTCCGGTACGCCAAGGTCCAATAGGCAAGTCGTACCGATAGGCGTATCGGTACACTTTGTGAAAACCTAAAATTTTAACACTCGTTTGCCAAGCTTATAGGCTAGGAATTTCATCCTTCAATTGTTGTAAATAGACAATGATAGAATACCAATGGTGGTATGTTAGGCCTCGAACGAACCAATCAAGTAAAGATGTGCTTAGCCCTTGTTTTTTAAAATTTTGGTAAACATTTACTTGGATATTAGGATTGATTATAAAACTAAATATTTTTAGGTTAAACTAAGGGCTGCATTGAATCTGGAAGGCATAAAAACATTGGGAAAGGTAATATGAGGCGTATTAGAAGTTAGGAAGTATTCTGGAGCAAAAACAAACTTTAGAGAAAATTTGGGTAGAAAGGATCTTGGACACTGCTTAGTATGTTAGCCATAACTTTTTATTCTGATGTTTAGTTGATCTAAAAGTTGGACAGTAGACAGTAGACAGTAGACATTCAGGGATACAAAAGTGTATTTCATTAAAATGTTTCAATTTGACCTCTAAATGGGTCAAAACTGTACTAGAAGTTGAAGTAAAAATCTGTTAGTCAAACGTACCGGTATGCCAAACTCCAGTAGCTAAACCGTACCGGTACGATTTGTCTGAGGCTTGTCGAGCAATAAAAAAAGATGGGATTTTGGTCTTTCAAAACACCCCTCTAAGCCTCATTTGCCCCATTCTTCCATTCCATTTTCACCCCACACCTCTTAGAACCCTAGGAGAAGATTAAAGGAGAAAGAAAGGGGAGGAAGGAGATCTCTAGAGCTTGGGCGTTACTTGGAGATCTTGATTCAAGGTAAGGGTTTTCTTCCATTCTCTTACATTGAGGTTAGGGTTATTATGTATGTATTCTCTTGACTCTGAATCCTATCCATTTGCTGTGAAATCATCATTCATTGTCATTCTTGCAATTTTTACTTAGTCTTAAACTATGTATGGGTGGGGTAACCACTAAATCTCTTGTATGCCTTTGAAACCCTAACTTTTAAAGGGAATGCGTTTTCTCTTGATTTCTCCCCTGCTCTTGTTTGCCAACCTTAAATATTACTTGTTTTACACTATGTTATGTTTGAGTAACTAATAAATCTTTTTGTATCCCATTGAATCCCTAGTTTTCAATGGAATTGATTTTTTCTTTGTTCTTGATTCCAAAACTTGATATTCATTTGTGATTGGTTTCAAGACTTGATTGTTCCATTGTTCTTAATTTCAAAGCTTGATCATTCATTCGTTCTTGATTTCAAAACTTTAGTGCTTTATATTGAACGATAAAATAGTATTTTGATGATCTCTTGTATTTTTCTTAAATTGCTCCATTGGAAAAATATATGTGGATTGGGATGTGAAATGGGGGATATTTGCTTTATTGTGGAACTTGCGTGTTAATTGAGAAAATAGTTGGTATTGAATTCCTTGTGTGGTTGCACGATATGAACATGAACTACTATTGACTAGGTATCATGGAGTGGGTAGACGCCTTCTTACCCCGTGCGGGGCAGAACTTTTCCTACCACTCGTAGTGGGGTTAGTACTTTGGTAAGACTAAACCACTATCGCTCACGAGGTAGCTTTGTGTATGTGCTTGAGTGGGACATGTTATTTTCGATGGTGATCATGCGGGGTCTTTCTTCATACCTGAGATACGAATACAGTGGCGTATCGTTCATTCTACCAAAAACGATTTCTACAAGAGTTTTGGGAAAAATGAGATTTTGCAAGAACTTGTGAGAAATAGTATATGGTGGAATGGAGTATTAATTGTTTATTGTGACGATTTATTCATTAAATTACTGTTGTTACTTAAACTTGAGATCTGTTTACAATGTCACTGTTTTTCCTCAAAAAGTTATATATGATATGTTGAAAAATGAGACCGACCGTTTTATATGTTTTCTAAACCTTGTTGGAGTTTTAGAGGATTTTCGTATAGAGCTTAGTGCTCATCCCCTACATACAAACATTTTTTAGATTATGGGCTAGGAAAGGAGCTCGGAGTAGAGGAACCGGCACATTGAGAGACTCCTATAGATGGGCATACGGATTTTGAGACGGATGCTTAGAGCGATATTATCTTTTGTTCGAGGCAAAGAAATTCATTTTGGAGATATTGTGAAGTCTAGATTTCTTTTGTTTTCCGTTGCATTATAATAGTGAAATTTTTGGGATGTAAATGTCATAATTGAGCATACTCTTTTGGATAATATTGTAAATATTTTATGGATGATGAAGGACGTCTCTTTTTTTAATGGATGTATTTAGTGCTTTCATGGTATGAATGGTTATAGATAGTAATGCCTCCCAGGGTGAATTTTGGGGTGTTACAACATCACAACCTTTCTTCTTTTCTATCAAGATGAGGGAGGGAAGGTCAATAATGTAGCCTTTCTCAAGTGCATACAATATACTACGTACCGATACACTTTTTTGCTCCAAACCAGTTTTTGTAAAATTGTGATACATTTTGATCCAACCGTCTGATTGAGCTACAATTGCTACACAATACAAAGGACATCGATATCTACCAAATTCATGTTCTGCACTTTTTCAGATTCAAAGTGGATCATGGTCAAAATGAATGACAACTGAGGCTCTACAACCAGATGGTGTGGGTGCTGGTGCTTTTGTTACCGAACACCAATACCTCCTTAATTTCTTCACTTTTAAGCCTCCAAATTCTCATGTAATGTTTCCCTACCCTCACCACACATCCATACTTAGTTGCAAGGTTCTAAAATCCATCATTTACCTACAACATTGAAAATTCAACATTATTCATAGTTTTGGCTAACTCAAAGTACTTAGATGCAAAAGTTGAGTTAAATTGCATGTAATGAGGCTGTTAAATATGCAATATTATGCTCTCATCACACCCCCAACTTAAGCTTTGCAATTCCATAGAAAACAAAATATAAAAATTAAGAAAACAAAGAATAAACCTATATTACTTTTGATATTGCATTTAGCAGATGCAACAGACCTTTAAACCCCTAGGTGATCCCTAGTGGACGAGTTTTGTCTAGTGAAAGTTTTTAGTGAAGGTACCTACAAACTTCTTTTATTAGTATCCAATATTGAAAGCATATTCCCTTATCTTAACTAGCACTGGGATGTCAAAATAACTTGCTCCGAAAATCCAAACAAATCACCCATTCGACACATCATAGCCTTAAATGCTATTCTAGAGTATCCACATTCACATTCTGTAACACCCCAAATAACTCCTTGGACGACATTACATTCTAAAGACCATTTACAATCATGAGAGCAACTACATAATTTCATATCCAAAAGAATTTACTTCATCATTCAAGTATATACAATAACATCCAAAAGAATATGCCCAACAATGGCATTTACATCTCCAAAAGAATATCAAAGTCAATCTTTGCAGCAGAATACAAAATAACTAGACTTCTCAGTGTACAAAAGAGTATCCTAGTCTAGTGCAAAAGAAAAGGGGTCACTCTAGGCATCCATATCGGGATCTACACTCCCATCCATTGGTGTCTCCCACTGGGCGGCCTCCTCGGCTCCTAACTCCTGCTCGAGTACATAATCTGAAAAAGGTTAGCAGTAGGGGGTAAGCCCGAAGCTCTGTAGAAAAATTTCTCCCAAACCCAAACGAGGTTTAGAAAACATTTAAAATTCAGTCGGTCTTATTTCGCAACTATCATATATAACTTTTTGAAGGAAAATCGGACATTATAAATAGATCTCAAGTTTAATCGGTAGCAATAATCAACGGGAAAGAATAAAATAAATTTTACAATAATAACTATTTCAAACTTTAAATTATTTAAGAGGGGTGCCTTCCGATCCATTGCCCCATACCAAGGCACAGGCAAGAACGACCCACTCACAATCCCATGTATATCGGTTCATCCCAGTACTATGTATGTTGATTGATTTTCATGAATCTATCCAACGATTATACCTAGTCCACCAATCACAATCACAATCACAATCACAATCACAAGCACTTTAGAAAAGCGCATCTACCATCCCAATGGAAGTGACGAGTCCCTTCCTAGAAAAAGTATACTATCCCTCGTTCGAACTCCAGTGAACGATAGTGGTTTCATTACCAAATCACAACCCACTACAAGTGCTAGGAAACCATCTCACCCCACACTGGGATAGACTAACCTCTAACACTCTACGGCATCTCACGAAGGCAATCCAAGCCTATCACAACAACCATACAAATGAGAAAACCAAAAAATACTCAACTCACAACCATTTCAAGGAATCACCAAATTCCACAATTCCTTATGTAATATACCATAGAATAATTAAGGAACAATACACAAGAGATCATCATAACATCATTTTGTTATATAGTATCAAACACTAAGTTTTTGGAAGGGGAAACTGATTACCACAAAATTTAGATAAGGAAGCAGAACGGCACCGGTACTCGGTACCGGTACCCAAAACCTTCTGAAATTGGGGTACCGGTACATAATTCCGGTACTATATAGAGGAAAATCTATTTTTCTTAAGATCAAGGTTGGAAAACAAGAAAGAGTAGTTACCCAACCATCAAAATGTTCAAAACATGGCATTTATTGCAAGAATATCAATAATCATGCATTTCATATCATATATATACGTGTAAGAGTGAAAAACATACATGTATAATATCCTAGCCTCAATGTAAGTGAGTGGAAGAAAATCCCCTACCTCAATGCTCAAGAGCTTTAGCTAAATACCCAAGCTCTAAATACTCCTTTCCTCTCCCTTCTTTCCCCTTTAGACTCCTCCTTGGGTTCCAAAGTATGGGTGAGAGGGTATGAAAGAGTGTAATGAAAGGTTAGGGGAAAGGTGTTCTTGAAACCTAGGGTTTGATCTTCTAATTTGGTTGTAAATCTCCTGATGGGTGTGTTCTTGATCCTTCTCTCTTTCTCTCTTAAGCTTTCTAGGGTTTGGAATGGTGTATGGACGGCTAAGGAGGCGGCTTGAAGTATTTATAGGCCCAAAAATGTGACCTATATCGTGATCTTGAATTATTGGTTGTACCGGTACTTGGTACCGGTACCATATGGTACCGGTACCCAGAACCTACTGGAATCGAGGTACTGGTACTTGTACTGGTACGCTTCAGCGGACAGATTTTTTCTCCGACTTTCAAGGCAATTTTGACCCATTTTTAGGTCGAATTGGAAAATTGGCATGAGATGCACTTTTGTAGCCCTAGAGGTCTACTATCTACTGTCAAAATTTCAGATCACTTAGACATAAGGATAAACATTTATGGCCAAAATACTAAGAGGTGTCCTTAAGTGTGTTTTTATTCCGGAGTACTTCCAAGCTTCCAATGCACCTCATATTACCTCTCCCTAATATTTATTTCTAATGCTTCTACCTATGTGATTCATTTTTACATCATTATATATAAAAGAACTACTAAACTAGTTTGTTAATATATTACTATACGCATGTGGGTATTACAATCCGCGCCCCTTAAAGAAAGTTTCGTCCTCGAAACTTACCTCAAGTAGCGAACAAAAATGGATACTTCTCCCGCATTTCTTGCTCCGGTTCCCAAGTAGCTTCCTCCACTCTTTGGTGTTGCCACAAAACCTTCACCAATCTGATAACTTTGTTGCGAAGCACTTTTTCCTTGGCGTCGAGAATCTTCGTCGGGTGTTCTTCATATGTTGCCCCATCTTGAATTTCTATATCCTCCAAGTTCACGCTTGGCGTTGTATCCGAGTGACACTTCCTCAACACTGACACATGGAACACATTGTGTACCCCTGACAACTGGGCTGGTAATAGTAACTGATACGCCGCTTTTCCCACAACTTTGATCACTTCAAAGGGTCCGGTATATCTTGGCGCTAATTTTCCCTTTTTGCCAAATCGAAATACTCTTTCCTTGGGTGACACCTTGAGGAACACATAGTCCCCCTCTTGAAATTCCAACGGTCTTCATCTTCGATCCGCATAGCTTTTCTGTCTACTTTGTGCCGTGCGTAGTCTCTCCCGGATTAATTGGATCTTCTCCGTAGTCTCTCGAACAATGTCCGGCCCGACCAAGCTACTTTCTACGACTTCCAACTAACAAGTAGGAGATCTACACGGTCTTCCATATAATGCTTCATAAGGTGCCATCCCGATGCTTGTCTGATAACTATTGTTGTATGCAAATTCCACCAACAGCAAATGATCGCTCCAACTCCCTTTGAAGTCCAATGCGCAAGCACGTAGCATATCCTCCACAATCTGTATCACTCTCTGAGATTGGCCATCTGTTTGGGGATGAAAAGTCGTACTGAAGTGTAATTTTGTGCCCATCGCTTGTTGTAGACTCTGCCAAAATCTCATCACAAACCGAGAATCACGATCCGACACAATAGAGAGCAGAACTCCATGTAACCTTACTATTTCGTAGATATACAACTGGTTCAAAGTCTCGAATGTATCCGTTGTCTTCATACCCAAAAAGTGAGCGGACTTGGTGAGTCTATTCACAATGACCCACATCGTATTATGCCCGCGCAATGTTCGTGGTAAACCCGATACGAAGTTCATGGTGATGTAATCCCACTTCCACTCGGGGATAGGTAAAGATTGTAGGACTCCTCAGGGTTTTTGATGCTCAATCTTCACCTGCTGGCACACCGCACTTTTTTTCACATACTTGGTCACATCCTACTTCATTCCCCTCCACCAATACTGACGCTTCATGTCCCTATACATCTTTGTTCTATCGGGGTGGATAGCAAACTTAGACCGATGACACTCTCCAAGTATCTCCTCCTTTAGGGACGAATCATCGGGAACACACAGCTTCTCACCATATCTCAATTCTCCATTCTTCAACGTCTATCCTTCCATCGCTTCTCCATTCTCCACTCTGACTCGAATCTACTCGAGTTCCAGATCCAAGCATTGTAACTCCACTGCCCGACGTTGAAGAGTAGGTTGAGCTACAAGGTTGAACAGGCATGGGCGAGATCCATCCGCTCCAACCCATAGATCATAATCTCCAAGGACATTCCTCATATTCTATTTACCTATAAAGGCATTGAGTTCACCTCGAGACTTCCTGCTAAGAGCATCAGCAACCACATTCGCCTTCCCCGGATGGTAGTTGAGCGTGAAATCATAATCTTCCAAGTACTCAATCCACCTTCTCTGTCGGAGATTCAAATCTTTTTGTGTGAACACATACTTGAGGCTTTTATGATCCGAGAACACTTGAAATTTCTCTCCATACAAGTAACACCTCCAAAACTTAAGAGCAAAAATCACAACGGCTAGCTCCAAGTCGTGAGTGGGATAGTTCTGCTCATGAATCTTGAGTTGCCTCAAACCATAAGCAACTACCTTCCCTCCTTGTATTAGAACACATCCCAAGCTGTGTAGTGAAGCATCGGTGTATATATCGTAGCCTTCCCCATTGCTCGGAATAACGAGGGTAGGTGCCGTCGTCAACTTCTCCTTTAAGGAGCGAAAAGCTAGTTCACATGCTTGAGTCCACAAAAATTTCTCCCCCTTCTTTGTAAGACGAGACATTGGCATCGCAAGCTTGGAGAACCCTTCCACAAATCTACGATAATAGCCGGCTAACCCCAAGAAACTCCGTACTTCCGTCACGTTTTGCGGTGGTTCTCATTTTATCACGGCCTCAATCTTCGTGGGATTAACTGCTACCCCTTTCTCGGACACAACATGGCCAAGGAATTTCACTTCCTTCATCCAAAACTCACACTTGTTCATTTTCGCGTATAACTTATGTTCTCTCAATGTTTGTAGCACAATAGAGAGATGACGAGCATGTTCCTCCTGAGTCTGTGAGTAAATTAAGATGTCATCGATAAATACAATGACAATTTGATCGAGGTAAGGCTGGAATACTCTGTGTATCAAATCCATGAAGGCTGCGGGGGTGTTAGTCAATCCGAACGGCATCACCGTATACTCAAAGTGACCATACCGGGTACAAAAAGCAGTCTTAAAAATATCTTCCTCCTTAATCCGCAACTGATGATACCCCGTGCGAAGATCAATCTTGGAATAGTACTTCGAACCCCTCAACTGATCATAAAAATCATCAATTCGTGGCAACGGATACTTATTCTTCACGGTCACCCAATTCAACCTCCTATAATCCGTGCATAACCGTAGAGTCTCATCCGTTTTCTTCACAAAGAGGACCGGGGCTCCCCAAGGTAAAGTACTAAAACTTATAAACCTAATGGCCAACAAATGATCCAGCTACTTCCTTAACTCCTTTAAATCCAAAGGTGCCATACGGTAGGGGGCAATGGATATGGGTTCGGTTCCCAGATAGAGATCAATCATGAACTCGATCTCCCTACGTGGCGGTAACCCGGGTAGTTCATCTAGGAAGACATTCTGAAAGTCCGACACTATCAACACCACATCCGCATGGAGCTTATCCCGATCATCACCCATCATGCTAGCTAGGAAACTCAATTGGCTCCCCACCTTAGCTTTCAAGAATCTACTACCTGTAGTAGGGAATGGGTGGAAAGAATTTCGGTCATTCACGAAATTGAAAACTACTCCTCCGGGCAGCTGAAATGTAATTCGCTTGCAGAAACAATCCATCACCGCCCGGAAAGCAGACAATAGGTTCATCACAAAAATCACGTCATACCCCTTCATCTCTAAAGCAATCAAATCTACAATCAATTCGTGCTCGCCAATACGAAGCACACAACCCTTGCAGACTCGGCTAGTACCCAACTGTTCTCCCGTAGGCAAGTCAACAGTCAAGGCATGTTCTAACTTCTCGAAACTCAATCCCAAATTCATAGCATATGCAGTACATATAAAAGAATGAGTAGCACTGGGATCGAATAATATTCGGGCCCAAGAATTATAGAGAAGAATGATACCTTCCACAACGGCATTGGAGGCATCCTATTTGTATTTAATGGCCTGGCTGATTGATTGGTCTTGGGTGGAAGCGACGGGCAGTTGTTTCGGAAGTGCCCTACACCTCCACATGCAAAGCATTGACGAGGGTCAGTGCTTGGTCTAGTCGGGGCATGCCCCTCTCCTCGGACTGTAGGAGGTCTCTGTCCCACCGCCTTATCGGGGCGATGGTATGGTAACGCCCTCGGTGCTCCACTGCTACTGGCACCTGTACGGATCGGGCCTCCTCTAGCATAGCTCTGTCTCCTCTGAGAGTCATCAATGTCTCTCTCCACCAATGTCGCTCTGTCAACCAAATCTCTGTAGTCCCGAATTCTAAGTGCCACAAGCTTCTCTCTGATGGTCGGTTTCAAACCCTACTCGAAGCGTTTGGCCTTCCTAGCCTCGGTGGATATAAACTCTGGGGCATAGCGGGACAACTCGTCGAACCTCCTCTCATACCCGGCTATAGTCATACTGCCCTGTCGCAAGGCAACAAATTCTGCGCTCATCCTATCTCGGACAGACTCTAAAAAATACTTTTCATTTAAGATTTGCTCAAATTCCTCCCAAACAAGCGTATCAGTGTTCCTCCTCCTCTTCACTGACTTCCACCAGTGATCGGTCTCTCCTTCCAACAAGTAGGTAACCAAGCCCACCCGAAGGTCCTCTACGATCGCCATACCAATACAAATCTTTCTCACCCTGCGGATCCATATATCTGCATCTAAGGGATTGGAGCTCCCTTGAAAGGTGGGTGGGTGTTGTCGTAGAAATTCTCGAAGAGCCACCATCCTTCGATTCTCATCTCCGTTGTCCGGCACTTGAACTAACGGACGAACTCCACCGTTGTGGTGGTTGTTGTTGTTCTCATTCTGGTGTTGCACCAGAGTGGTGAGCTCCCTTAGGTACTAATAGATGCCATTCCTGGCATCAGGAGGTGGTGGTGGTGGCGGATTTGCTTGGCCTCCACGACCACGCCCACGCCCACATCCACGTCCTCGTACACCGTCCATCTTACACATCAATTCACAATTTAGTTCCTTGATGTACAAGACATCCGAATTGTCAATTTAAACCAAAGTATAAGACTCGTGTAACATTTAGATAAAAAGTCTTAATCAACCTAGTTATATTTCTCTAGTGGTCATCCATAACCTACAACTCCAATGTAAGACCTAAAGCCTAGGCTCTGATACCAACTTTGTAACACCCCAAATACCCCCTTTGAAGGCATTACATTCTAAAGACCATTTATAATCATGAGAACAACTACATAATTTCATATCCAAAAGAATTTACTTCATCATTCAAGCATATACAATAACATCCAAAAGAATATGCCCAACAATGGCATTTACATCTCCAAAAGAATATCAAAGTCAATCTTTGCAGCGAAATACAAAATAACTTGACTTCTCAGTGTACAAAAGAGTATGCCTGTCTAGTGCAAAAGAAAAGGGGTCGCTCTAGGCGTGCACATCGGGATCCACACTCCCATCCATTGGAGTCTCCCACTGGGCGGCCTCCTCGGCTCCTAACTCCTCCTCGAGTACATAATCTGAAAAAGGTTAGCAGTAGGGGGTGAGCCCGAAGCTCTGTAGAAAAATTTCTCCTAAACCCAAACGAGGTTTAGAAAATATTTAAAATTCAGTCGGTCTCATTTCGCAACTATCATATATAACTTTTTGAAGGAAAATCAGACATTTTAAATAGATCTCAAATTTAATCGGTAGCAATAATCAACGGGAAAGAATAAAATAAATTTTACAACAATAAATTTTTCAAACTTTAAATTATTTAAGAGGGGCGCCTTCCGATGCATTGTCCCATACCAATGCACCGGCAAGAACGACCCACTCACAATCCCATGTATATCGGTTCATCCCAGTACTATGTATGTTGATTGCTTCTCATGAATCTATCCAACGATTATACCTAGTCCACCAATCACAATCACAATCCCAATCACAAGCACTTTAGAAAAGCGCATCTACCATCCCAATGGAAATGACAAGTCCCTTCCTAGGAAAAGTATACTATCCCTCGTTTGAATTCCAGTGAACGATAGTGGTTTCATTACCAAATGATAATCCACTACAAGTGCTAGGAAACCATCTCATCCCACACTGGGATAGACTAACCTCTAACACTCTACGGCATCTCTCGAAGGCAATCCAAGTGTATCACAACAACCATACAAATGAGAAAATCAAAATATACTCAACTCACAACCATTTCAAGGAATCACCAAATTTCACAATTCCTTATGTAATATACCATAGAATAATTAAGGGACAATACACAAGAGATCATCATAACATCAATTTGTTATATAGTATCAAACACTAAGTTTTTGGAAGGGAAAACTGATTACCACAAAATTTAGATAAGGAAGCAGAACGGTACCGGTACGCAAAACCTTTTGGAATCGGGGTACCGATACTATATAGAGGAAAATCCATTTTTCTTAAGATCAAGGTTGGAAAACAAAAAAGAGTAGTTACCCAACCATCAAAATGTTCAAAACATGGCATTTATTGCAAGGATATCAATAATCATGCATTTCATATCATATATATATGAGTAAGAGTAAAAAACATACATGTATAATATCCTAGCCTCAATGTAAGTGAATGGAATAAAATTTCCTACCTCAATGCTCAAGAGCTTTAGCCAAATACCCAAGCTCCAAAGACTCCTTTCCTCTCCCTTCTTTCGCCTTTAGACTTCTCTTTGGGTTCCAAATGTATGGGTGAGAGGGTATGGAAGAGTGTAATGAAGTTAGGGGAGGGGTGTTCATGAAACCTAGGGTTTGATCTTCTAATTTGGTTGTAAATCTCCTGATGGGTGTGTTCTTGATCCTTCTCTCTTTCTCTCTTAAGCTTTCTAGGGTTTGGAATAGTGTATGGACGGCTAAGGAGGCGGCCTATAGTATTTATAGGCCCAAAAATGTGACCTAGATCGCCATCCGGAATCATCGGGTGTATCGGTACCTGGTACCGGTACCGGTATCCAAAACCTACTGGAATCGGGGTACCGATACTTGGTACCGGTAAGCTTCAGCGGACAGATTTTTCCTCTGACTTCCAAGGCAGTTTTGACCCATTTTTAGGTCGAATTGGAAAATTTTCATAAGATACACTTTTGTATCCCTAGAGGTCTGATATCTACTGTCAAAATTTCAAATAACTTGGACATAAGGATAAAAATTTACGGGCAAAATACTAAGAGGTATCCAAAATATTTTCTTCCCGAAATTTACGTCAAGTGTGTTTTTATTCTGGAGTACTTCCAAGCTTCCAATGCACCTCATATTACCTCTCCCAAATATTTATTTCTAATGTTTCAACCTATGTGATTCATTTTTACATCATTATATATAAAAGAACTACTAAACTAGTATATTACTATATTACTATACGCATGTGGGGTATTACACATTCATTTTCAAATTCGTGTGTGTGTGAAATAAACATGTAATTTAAACATTTACACAACAGAGTGATTGATTGAAAATACCTAACCTCAACTAACCCTTAATTACTCTCCCTTAAATGATGCAATGTATGGCCGGGGGAGAAGGATTTCTTCCCCTAGGGATGGTGTCAAAAGAAAAGGGCAATGAGGCAAGGGAAATGGAATGATGCAGAATGGGATGCGTATCCACAAAAATGCTCCCCAATCTCAAGTAGACTTTCGTGTGTCGTGTGATACTTGGAAGAGTATTCCAAGGTCGTATCCACAGGGAAGGAAGTGTGACAAGTTTGAAATGATTTGGTGAAACACGGAAATGTAAAAATATTTTGTCTTGTGATTTGGTGGGTGAAGTATGAGCTAAAAAGAATGTAATGGGGAAAAAAGTGTTGGCAAGTCCAAGAGGTTACTCCAATGGGTATGTCACCTCAACTCAGCCCACTCCTCTGATTAAGTATGAATGAATGTTTGATTCACGGAAAGCCGGGGATGATATCGGTGAGTAACTAAGCATAAACTGTGACTAAGCCTACGGGTTATCAAAGTCTCATCGAATCATCCACCTTCAATCTGGTCAAAACAAACCATTTGACTCTAAAGGGAGGGTGGAGAAAGAGTTGAAATGGTGTGCCCAAAGAGAGATCCCCCTTGGTCTTGTCAACTAGAAAATTTAGCTATTCATATTTGAAATGAGAATGACTATGTAGTGAAAGTGCATTGTAATGAGATGGAGGTCTAGAGTAACCAAATGCAATAGCTCACCAGCTAAGTTTGAAAGAGATGAAAACCCATTTTGAATCAATGAAAAATGAAGAACTAAAGAACATTAATGGTAGAGCATTGAAATTAGTATTAAACTAGGAACCAACATAAATGAACTAGCATTCATAGCATTCAAAGAAGTTCTCCAGATCCTTACAAAACATTCCAAGCTAAAACAATGGAGAATACATGAAAAACGTCACTTTCTCTCTCTAGAATCCACTATTCATCTTCTTCTCCCCAGAGCTTCTCTCTCTATATTTCATACCATCAAAATGTAATAATCCATTCCAACCCCCCTTTCTGGAGTAGTAAGCAGCTCCCCTCCAAAATCGTGCAAGAGAGCATGGCTGACCCTCTGGAGGTAGCAGTCAACCAAATGGGGTAGGGGGCAGCTGGGGCCAGACCCATGTCAGGGCTGTTTTTACCCTTCTTTCTCACCTTTCATTAAATGTTGTAGCATCAGGGTTCAGGGGAAAGAGAGCGCACGTTGATCAGTATCCTGGGTGTGTCAAAAAGGTGGTGGAGTCACACTGGTGGGCCCCTCAAAACAGCTGAGCAGATCTGTAGAATTTGGGCACGTCTGGAACGTGGTACCGGTACCGGGTACCGGTACCCCAACTCCAGTAGGTTTTGGGTACCGGTACCATTCTGCTTCCTTATCTGCAGCTCTTGATTCCTTTGCTCCCGAGCTATCCTCACACTATCTTTTCAATTCCTTTCAATCCAAGGGGTGTGGGAGGGTCTTCAAAGCACTGATTGTCTCCGTTCAACTGCAAGTACAACCACATGGCATTAAGACTTCAATTCTTATACTTTATATCATTTAAAATTTAAAAGCAAACAAAATGAGTTGATTAGCATTTCAGAATATAAAAAGTTGTGTGCTAATCACACCCCCCAACTTAAGTTTTGCTAGTCCCTTAGCAAAAGTATTCATTTTCTAGCACAATCAACACAACAATAGACACCCAAACAATTGAATTCAATCTACCATTCAACCAATTGAAAGGTAAAAATCAAAATGAAATTACAACATCGACAATGAGTATGATGGAACAACTGTGGATTTCAATTTATATGAGCAAGATTGGAGTACAAAATGGAGTTGGACATCAAAAAGAACAAAATAGCCTAAACTCCCTACCCCAACTTCAGCTAAACCCCCAAAAAGGAAAGAAATGAAATACAACAAACCACCAACTACATACACACATCCTACTCTCCCTCACTCTCATCATCATCATCTTCCTCCTCATCATCTTCATCTTCCTCCTCCTCATCATCTTCATCTTCCTCCTCCTCATGTGCTCTGGAGGATGATGGTGCAGCAGGACCTTCAGGGATGGCACGCCCCGGGAATGTGTGCAGATACATTTCTTTCAACATTGCTGCCATCTCCTGAACTGAGGCCTCAATACCATGCACTGTCTTTTCCATCGCATCAAGCCTCCGAGGGACTGAGCGTTTCGAAACGGGCTTGAATGGCCTGGTGGGTGTTGCGGGTACAACATCCTCATCAGAATCAGACTGAGCTTGCTCCGCACGGCTCATGGCCTTCCTCTTCTGGCTACTTGCTTTCCCAATAGCTCCAAACTCTGGTGGGGTGAGCTTCTTCAATCCATAACCCTTAACTTTAAAATGTTCACACAGTCGGGTGACCAAACTCTTGTATGGCAGATTTGAAATTGGCTTCTCAGTGGTGGCGAAGTCCTTCATCACATTCCAAATAACAAGAGCAAAATCAATTGTTTTGCCCGACACAAACGCATCTAGGAGGGCCAGTTTTTCCATATTTGGTTTTTTCTCTGCGGACTTTGGGAAGAGGTTAAAGGAGTTTGTTGAGAATCCCATAGACATGCTTCAATCCCCCACTATGAAAGGTTCCCTTAAACGTAGCGGGATCCTCGTACATTAACTCAACAAGCTCCACCTTAGTCTTTGCCCTACCTATGTTGCGAGGGTAGACGGAGGCTTGGGATGAGGGTCTTTGGTAACCCCCAAGTAATGTGGCTATGACATGCGGGGTTACCACAATTATCTTGCCCCGAACATTTGTTCTTAACACTCCCCCATCATCATCATCAACGAACTTCAACGACTGATAAAACTCTCTCACCCTAGCCAAAAGATACCCCTCAACCTCCTCAAACTAAAATCTCATTCCATGCTCCTCGACAATTCTCACAGCAGCATAAGCGGGGGAGAGGGAAAGTCTATCCAAAAATCGTTCACAGGTAACGTTCTTACCCTCAATCAACTGGTGGTGAGCATCCTTTCTGGCCTTCTTTCTCTGCGCCTCAGGGTCACCACTCGACCCTTCGTCACTTCTCTTGCGGTAGGAGGAAGCCATGGCCGGAGGATGAGTGCGCTGCGGTCCAACTCCCGCCATCTTTGTGCAAGGCATTGCTACCCTTGCAGTGAGGAAAATGGAGGAGCTTGGCTCTTAGGGGAGGGTAATCAGGAGGCAGGTCAAAGAACTAACCATGGATGTAGGGGTTTTATGGAATGAAAAGGAGAATTAAAGGATGAATTGAGGGTAGAAGAGGAGGTATCTTGGGCTCTTGGGGTGTATTCGGGTAAGGGGGAGGTAGGCAAGGCCAGATTAAGTGGGGGGAAATAAAGGATGAATCGAGGGTTTTAACTTAAAAAAGCCCTAAAATTAGTTTTTTTTTCTGTCAGGGACGTGGTACCGGTACTGGGTACCGGTACCTCGATTCCAGTAGGCTTTGGGTACTGGTACTAGGTACCGGTACCATTCTATTTTGTCTGCCAAAATACTCCTACTGGGACTTACCTCCATTCCAAACCAACTCAGGGCCTTCCTTGACACTCAATCACATTACCTATGATTCCAACTCCATTCAAGAAATTATATTTCAATTATAACCACAACTCGAACCATCATGCCCACGTTATGATTGAAATTTGCAAAGTGATTTAAACCTATGATGCAATCACCATTCAAAGATTGAATTTCTGTTCTCAACTATCAAAATGAGCACCCAAGGTATACATCATAAGGTTTAGAAAAGGTGTCCCTAAAATATGTCAAATATCAATAATTTGAGAAGTATTCCCCCATTCTTGCGAGTATGGGGCTGAATGACAAACTTTTCACATGAATGAACTGAGTGTACATGAGCAAAACTATAGTCATGAATGCTAGTCTGAAGTATGCACTTACAAATTACTTTTCAACTCGTGTGTATGTGGGTTTAAACAAGTAATTTAGGTATTTACAAGACAGAATTCACATTCGAAGGGCTAGACAATCTCAGCTTTGACGCAAAACTCACCAGGGGTCGCTCTTCCACGATGAAAACACTCAAGTTATCGTGGTATTCACTCCATGTGTACATGTGAGATGAAATCTTTGGTTCAAAACAAAGTGCTCACATGTAATCTAAAAATTTAAATTCGTACATGTAACCGAAACGACCTTGGCATAGTCTCATGAATAGAATGCTAGGGCATTGGATAGTAAGACACAACTCATCATTCTCTTTGAATTTATGCACCTCCCATGCTTCTCTAAATCACTTAGGACTTTTAAAGGTTATAATGGCGGCCTTGGGGTACGTATGGGTAAAAGAAATGAAGGATATGGGGAAACAAGAAGGGTTGTTCTGAGTGAAAGACTTTTAAGCTTGGAAAGACACTTCCCTTTTTATGGGATCATGATTTTCAATTCTTCACGGCTCCCTTGGCTTCCTTTCTTTCTTTTCTTTCTTGACATTTCCTTTTTTTTTTCTCTTTCTTTACTTCTTTCACCCATTTTTTCTTCCTTTTCTTGAGTTTCCATTCTTTTTCATTTAACATTTAAACTCCATAATATTCATCCCTTTTGTTTGAGTTCCCACACCATCCATCCTTCCCTTTATCAGTCACTCAATTTTAGCTCTAGGAACAACCAAGGAAAGGTATATATTTATCATTTTCATTGGCTTGGTTAAATGTATGGCATAGAAACGAATTCAAGTAAGGCTCAATCATGGCACTAGGGATAAGTTTTTCCAAGAAAAAGGCAAAGGCTCAAAATATTCAAAGATGGCCTAGGATCACTTCCAGGTCCGCATGGGAATGCATTGTATAATCAAGACAAATCAGTCTACTAACCCAATGCAACTAACCAAAACAAGCGTAATGAGACTATTGAAGAAATTTGACATTGAACAATTGTTCTATGAGTAATTGTAATTTCCCTCGGAAAAAGGTTTGGCGCTAAAGCTCTCATAGGTCCTTACTCATCTCCACTACTTATGTCAAGCTTAAAACATGAATCCAACCTGTAAATTTCCGAAATTACACCTTCAAAAATCGCATGCAGATGAGTTCGAAAATCAATACATATGTGATACTTGTGCATAGGATCCATCTCTATGGTAAGCTCATGTGCACAAAGTTCACAACTACAGTCAACGTGTCATTCAATTTATACACACTTCATAAGGAGATACAGGTCAAGTTATAGATATTTTTCATCAAGAATTTTCAAAATTCTCCCATACTTTGTACTGATGCAAGCAAACAAAAATTAAAATTTTCAAACAAACTTGGTGGATCATAAAATGGTGCACCACACCCCCCAACTTGAAATGTGCAGTGTCCTCAATGCAACAAACAGATGGCATATACAATGAAAGACAATAAGAGATGAGAAGGGTAAGAGAACACCTCGCATTCGGGCTTTTGATGACACACCAAGATCCGGATCAAGAAGCAATAATACTATCAAATGGTAAAGGGTAAGTGACATCAAATAAAATATGACATAAGTAAAATAAAAGAACTGTACATGTGAACAAGTAACCGATTGTTATTCCTCAACCACTTTCGGATACACCGGGTCGGTCAATTCCTCCTCCACCACTTGGTTTTCAAAACCCTCAAAGAATGGTTTAAGTCTTTGGCCATTGACCTTGAAAGTTTGGCCATCTTTGGGGTTGGTGATCTCAACAGCTCCATTGGGGTAGGCCACCTTGACGAGATAGGGGCTATCCCAACGGGATCTTAGCTTTCCGGGGAAAATGGAGAGGCGGGAGTTATACAAGAGTACCTTTTGCCCGTATGTGAATGATTTCCTCACTATGGAGTTATCATGAAAAATTTTCACCCGTTCTTTTGAAATTTTTGAACTCTCGCATGCATCCCACCGATCTTTTCCAATTCATTCATCTCTAACCTCCAATGTTCACC
Organism: Ilex asprella; assembly: GCA_023539305.1. Lineage (NCBI taxonomy): Eukaryota > Viridiplantae > Streptophyta > Magnoliopsida > Aquifoliales > Aquifoliaceae > Ilex > Ilex asprella. The sequence goes on along the minus strand of CM042190.1, from coordinate 7,944,751 downwards.
GGCTATTCTCATATTGAAAATTAAAGTCTTGATGGCCCAATAGGCCTTGTGTTCCATTTCTACCGGCAGATGGCAAGCCTTTCCATAGACAAGCCGATAGGGAGACATGCCCAAAACTGTCTTGTGGGCAGTACGATATGCCCATAGGGCATCAATCAATCTCTCAGACCAATCCTTCCTATTGGGGTTAACTGTTTTTTCAAGGATGTTCTTGATCTCTCTATTGGCTAGCTCGGCTTGGCCCTTTGTTTGTGGGTGGTAAGCAGTGGATACCTTATGTGTAACTCCATACTTGATCATTAATGATGCAACTGACCTGTTACAAAAGTGTGATCCACCATCACTAATCACAACATGAGCCATCCCAAACCTCGAGAAAAAATTTTTCTTCAAAAATTTGACTACAACCCGGTGGTCATTAGTCTTAGTGGAGATAGCCTCCACCCATTTGGACACGTAGTCCACTGCCAACAGAATGTATAGAAAACCGAACGACATAGGGAAGGGACCCATGAAATCAATGCCCCAACAATCGAATATTTCTATAACAAGTACATGCGAGAGGGGCATCATATTCCTCTGGGTCACACTACCCAGACGTTGGCATTTATCACATTCTTTGCAAAATGAAATACAATCTTTAATTAAAGACGGCCAGTAGAAACCTGATTGGAGAATCTTTATGGAGGTTTTCTTGGCAGAGAAATGGCCACCACAGGCTTGGGAGTGACAGAAGGCAAGGACGTTCCGCTGCTCATTTTCAGGCACGCATTGCCTCATGATTTGATCTGGGCAGTACTTGAACAGATGCGGGTTATCGAAATAGAAGTACTTCACGTCTGCCATAAATCTCCTTTTATCCTCAGGGCTCTAGTGTGGTGGGATTTGTCCTCTTGCAAGATAATTGTAAATGTCAGCATACCAAGGACAATGAGAATGAATGGACAATAACTTCTCATCGGGGAAAGAGTCTGGGATAGGGATGTGCTCATTTGTCTCTTGTGCCACCAATCAGGATAAGTGATCCGCCACTACGTTCTCAACTCCCTTCTTGTCCTTAATCGTCAAGTCGAATTCTTGAAGAAGGAGGATCCACCTAATTAGCCTTGGCTTTGCATCCTGCTTAGACAACAAATACTTCAAAGAAGAATGGTCAGTGAAAACAACAATAGGTGAACCGATGATATATGATCGAAACTTATCTAGAGCAAATACTACAGCTAGCAATTCTTTCTCAGTGGTAGTGTAATTCATTTGTGCCTCATTAAGTGTCTTGCTAGCGTAGTGAATGACATATGGTCGAGTCTCTTCCCTCTGACCGAGCACTGCGCCGACCGCGTAATCATTCGCGTCGCACATGAGCTCATAAGGGAGGTCCCAATTGGGTGGTCGCATGATAGGAGGCGTGACAAGCATGTTTTTTAGTTTCTTAAAAGATGCCTCACACTCATGCGACCACTCGAAAGGAACCTCCTTAGACAATAAATTGGTCAGGGGTCGGGCCAATGCACTAAAATTTTGAATGAAACGGCGATAGAAGCGTACATGACCCAAAAATGACCTGATCCCTTTGATAGCCGTCGGTGTGGGGAGGTTGGAGATGGCCTCCACCTTGGATTTGTCAACCTCTATGCCCTTTGCCGAGACTATGTGGCCTAGCACAATCCCTTCTGTCCCCATAAAGTGACACTTCTCCCAGTTTAACACAAGATCTTTTTCTTCACATCTTTTCAACACTCTCTCTAAATTTCCCAAACATCCGTCAAAGGAATCACCAAATACGGAAAAATCGTCCATAAACACCTCCACAATTTTCTCTACCATGTCTCTGAAAATGCCCATCATACATATTTGGAAAGTTCCTGGAGCATTGCAGAGTCCGAACGGCATGCGACGATACGCAAAGGTACTGTAGGGACATGTGAAGGTGGTCTTCTCCTGGTCTTGTAGGGCAATCTCGATCTGATTATAACCGGAGTATCCGTCTAGGAAACAGTAGAAGAGGTGCCCCGCCACTCTCTC
>CM042190.1:7918501-7937729 GCA_023539305.1 Ilex asprella | reverse complement strand
GGTGAAGTATGAGCTAAAAAGAATGTAATGGGGAAAAAAGTGTTGGCAAGTCCAAGAGGTTACTCCAATGGGTATGTCACCTCAACTTAGCCCACTCCTCTGATTGAGTATGAATGAATGTTTGATTCACAGAAAGCCGGGGATGATATCGGTGAGTAACTAAGCATAAATTGTGACTAAGCCTACGGGTTATCAAAGTCTCATCGAATCATCCACCTTCAATCTGGTCAAAACAAACCATTTGACTCTAAAGTGAGGGTCGATAAAGAGTTGAAATGGTGTGCCCAAAGAGAGATCCCCCTTGGTCTTGCCAGCTAGAAAATTTAGCTATTCATATTTGAAATGAGAATGACTATGTAGTGAAAGTGCATTGTAATGAGATGGAGGTCTAGAGTAACCAAATGCAATAACTCACCAGCTAAGTTTGAAAGAGATGAAAACCAATTTTGAATCAATGAAAAAAGAAGAACTAAAGAACATTAATGGTAGAGCATTGAAATGAGTATTAAACTAGGAACCAACATAAATGAACTAGCATTCATAGCATTCAAAGAAGTTCTCCAGATCCTTACAAAACATACCAAGCTAAAACAATGGAGAATACATGAAAAACGTCACTTTCTCTCTCTAGAATCCACTATTCATCTTCTTCTCCCCAGAGCTTCTCTCTCTATATTTCATACCATCAAAATGTAATAATCCATTCCAACCCCCCTTTCTGGAGTAGTAAGCACCTCCCTTCCAAAATCTTGCAAGAGAGTATGGCTGACCCTCTAGAGGTGGCAGTCAACCAAAAGGGGTAAGGGGCAGCTGGGGCCAGACCCATGTCAGGGCTGTTTTTACCCTTCTTTCTCACCCTTCATTAAATGTTGTAGCTTCAGGGTTCAAGGGAAAGAGAGGGCACGCTGATCAGTATCCTGGGTGTGTCAGAAAGGTGGTGGAGTCACACTGGTGGGGCCCTCAAAACAGCTGAGCAGATCTGTAGAATTTGAGCACGTCAGGAACGTGGTACCGGTACCGGGTACCGGTACCCCAACTCCAGTAGATTTTGGGTACCGGTACCATTCTACTTCCTTATCTGCAGCTCTTGATTCCTTTGCTCCCGAGCTATCCTCACACTATCTTTTCAATTCCTTTCAATCCAAGGGGTGTGGGAGGGTCTTCAAAGCATTGATTGTCTCCGTTCAACTGCAAGTACAACCACATGGCATTAAGACTTCAATTCTTATACTTTATATCATTTAAAACTTAAAAGCAAACAAAATGAGTTGATTAGCATTTCAGAATATACAAAGTTGTGTGCTAATCACAGAGTTCACATTCATTTTGTCTATCCAAATTTAGCTAAGATGCAAACTCACAATGGGTGTCTCTCAACCAAGAATCACGCATTGGCTATCTTGGCATGCTCTCCATGTGTATATGTGAGATAGAATCTTGTGCTCAAAACATAATGTACTCATACGTAATCCAAAAATAAAGTACATGCATAAAAATGAAACAACCTTGGCGTAATCTCATGAAAGGAATGCTAGGGCATTACATAGTAAAATCAACCTCTCTTGTTCTTTAAAAGTGTGCATCTCCCATGCTTCTCTAGATCATTTAGGACTTCAAGGGTTATCATGGGGCCTAAGCGTGATATTGAGGCAAGTGAAATGAAGGATATAGTATAACAAAGAGAGCTGTTCCAAGTGGATGACCTTTATTTCAAAAAGATCTCCCTTTTATGGGATTTCTAGGGTTACACCATCATTTCACTCTTTGCTTCTTTTTTCTTCTTCTCCTTAACATTTCCCTTTTCTTTTTCTTTGATCATTCATTCTTTCCTTTTTTTTTCTCTCTTCTTCCACCCCTTTTTCTCCTTTTCTTGGATTTTATCTTCGTTTTTCATTCAACATTTGTATTCCACACTATTCATCCGTTTTGTTGAGTTTTCATACCATACCTCCTCTTTTATGATTTCATTCATACTTAGCACAAAGAAACAACCAAGGTGAGGAATATATTTATCATTTTCATTGGCTTAGTCAGTTATATGGGATAAAAACGAGTTTCAATTAAGGTTCAATCACCGGACTAGAGATAAAATTTCACAAGAAAAAGGTTTAGGCTCAAAGCATTTCAAAGATGGCCTAAGATCATTTCTAGATAAGCATGAGAGAGAATTGTACACGTCAAGACAAAGTCAATTAGCTACCCAAAAGCACCTATCCAAAACAAGCATAATGAGATTATTGAACAAATTTGGAATTTGAAAAATTATTCCTTGAGTAAATTTAAGTTCCCTCCAAATAAGGATTGACATTAAAGCTCATATGGGTTCTTACTCATCTCCACTATTCATGTCTAGCACTAAAATATGAACTTAATCCGTAAATTGGAAAAATTACAAGTTCATGGTGCACTTATAGTTGATTTCAAAAGCAAATAAATATGTGATATTGTTAACAATAGGATAAACCTCTATAATGTGCTCACGTATTCAAAGTTCACAACTCCCACAACAATTAGGATAAGGGAATATTGTTCAATATTGGAACCAAAATTTTCAAAATTTTCACTTTTCCAACTTATTCTATACAAAAAGTGGTGGAACATGTAATTGGTGCACCTTACCCCCAACTTGAACTATGCATTGTCTTCAATGCACAAGGAATCATGTAATGAGAAAAATGAAAGTAAAATGGGAAATGAGATACCCCTTTTTTTCTTTTTATTTTTTTTTTCATTTTTTTTATATATATACATCAACAGACAAAATAAAACACAAAAAGCATGTTTACACCCCCCAACTTAGACTAGAATTTGATACCCAATAAGATTTGCTACAAAAATGCTTAAAGTGAGATGAGTCCAACTTAGGAAGAGGTAATCAACCTTCATGCTAAAATCTAAACTATAACATTATGAAAAATAAAAATATAACAATAAAAAAATCTAACTACTATGTACATGAAAACAAAACAAAAAGGGCACATGTCAATCCAGCTTCAATTCGGATATGAGCTTGTGCCCATTGATTTTTTTGATATTAATTTTTTTTGTTGTATAAATGACATTCCTATCCCATCTATCCAACAATACAAAGGATAAAGATTCTAAAATCTCAACCAAATAGATGTGTAGGCAAGTTTATGCAATTCCAACAAAGGAGTATACAATTTTTCTTTAAAAGTTTCTACATTTAACTCCATTGCAATGCCCTCCCCCAGTTGAAAAATTGTGAATCTCAACACCAGTCATAGATGGCAAAATGACCTTGGGTTCATTAGCCTCATGTGAGATGATATCCTCATTAAATGTTTCACAATCGAGAGTGTTGTGAGATTCAACATCAATACACATTTCATTGGTATAATCATCCTCAATACATTGACTTGCTCAAAATATAGTTCTTCATGCATAACAATTACAATATTAGTCAATGTATTAAGTTGTCCCCTAATTTAAGAAAGTTGTTGGGTTACTTGAGATGATGAGGGAAATGGGGCAATAGAATGGTGGAAATGAAATGTACAAAATGGAAAATGGGGGAACAAAAGTGCTCCTCAAGCGCAAAGAGTCTTTTACTTGTCGTGTTTTACTTGAAAATTATTTCAAGGTCATCTCCTCAGGAAAGGAAAGTTCAAGTGTGTGAAGGTGTTTTTCAAAACAAAAGAAAATGAGAAAAGTGTAAAATCTTTTGTTTGTGTTTTGGTGTTTGAAGTTTGTAAATGAAAATACAATAAAAACATTGGCTAATACAAAAGGTTCATTTCAATGGGAATGCCCAATCAACACGAAACTTTCCTCTGAGGGTTTATAGATGATCGATTGATTCGTGGGAAGCTAGGAAAGAGATGGTGAGTATCCAAGAGTAAACTATGACTAGGCCTACAGAATATCAAAGATGCACCACCACATCCACTCTCAACCAAGTCAAATCGAAACATCGTACAACAAGAAAGGAAAGAAAACGAGTTGAAATGAAAAATCCAAGAGGAGGTCTCCCTTGAATTAGGCAACTAAAAATCTAGCTAATCATATCTGCAAGAAAGAAATGCATAATATAAAAATACATGTAAATGAAAAGGAAATGAAGACTTAACTTAAATCAAGAAAACTTAAACTAAGAATAAAAATATTCAGTACACATTTTAAGCTAGGAGATGAAGAAAACTTGAAAGCAACAATGGTAAAATACCAAACATGCAGCTAAACATGAAGTAAATGACAATAAGGACTTTAAATGAAGATTACAAGAGTCTTACCATAAATTAGAAGTGAAATGATGGAAAAAAATGCAAAAACATAAACTTTCTATTTACTATTCATCATCTTCTTCCTAGGAACTATCTAAGCTTAGGTAGCCCACTCCCTTTGCAATGCTAAAGAATGCTGAGTATATGGAGTGTGTGAACTTCAATTTCATGCATAGGGGTCCCTAGGTCAGTGTGAGAGGCCTCCCATTGATTGTTTGAAAACCTTGTTTTCGCTTAACCCCTAAATGCTATCCCCCAATGGATGTGTGATGTTTGTTGGAATGGGGAGGGAGTGCCACGCTCCCTTGAGATAGTGTCGAAAGAAAGGGTAAGAGGAAAGAAAAGGGGGATGATATAAATATGATGTATGAATGCACAAAAATGCTCCTCAATCGCAAGGAGACTTTCGTTTGTCGGTGTTTTACTTGGAAAAAGTACTCCAAGGTCGTTTCCATGGGGAAGAAAGTAAACCAAAGTGAAGGTGATTGCGAATCAAACAAGGTGTAAAAATCTTTGTGATTGAAAGTTGTTTGGTGGAGTGTGTTTTGGGAAAATGCAATGAGAAACAAATGTTGACAAACCCAAGAAGTCACTCCAATGGAAATACCGTTTAAACTCCAATCCTTCCTCCGATAGAGCATGAATGAACGATTGATTCGGGAAAAGTTAGGGACAAGGTTGGTGAGTATCTAAGCATAAACCATGGCTAAGCCTATGGAATATCTAATGTTCACCAACTCATCCAGTTTCTACTCCGTCAAACCGAACCATTGAACTCATAAGGGAAGGGAGAAAAATGAGTTGAAATAATATTCCCAAGTGGAGGTTTCCCTTGGTTTTGCCAACTTTAATATTTAGCTACTAATGTTTTGTATGGAAATGACAATGAAATGATAGAGCATTGCAAAGATATGAAGTTCTGAAGCTATTAAGTGCAAGGAATCATAAGCTAAAGGTGAAGGAATTGAATACCTATTTTAAGCTAAGACAATGAGAAACTTTGATGCATTAATGGTAAAAACTAAAAGAGAGTGTTACACTAACAATGACTTGAAACAGAACAACATTAAATACATTAAATGATGTTTTACAAGCTCTTTCAGGGGGATCCAAGACAATGCATTGAAGAAAACATAAAAACTCAAGTTTTCACACTAGAAACACTATTCATCTTCTCCTACCCAGCTCCTTCTCTCTCAATATCTATCTCTTCCATAATGCTGAACTATGGAGAGCCTCTCCCTCCAAAACGTGCCTCTAGAGGTCTGGGGTAGCTTGGGATGTCCTCTCCATCCATAGGTTACAGGTGGCATGGGTTGGACAGGGGTGTGCAGAGCTTGTCTGCACACCCAACTTCTCCTTCCCTTCTCTCTCTTCATTTATCACCCAAGCTCCAAACTTCCAATGCATGGTGTAAAAGAGATGAATAGTATTGTGGGGGTGTCAGGGGAGCAAGGGAGAGCTGATGGTGGGCCCTGCAAAGCGATAGACCTTGAGATACAAAGATTTGGGAAAAAATTCGACAGACAGTACCGGTACAGTGTACCGATACCTCAAACTCCAGTAGCTTTGCGTATCGGTACTGCGTACTGGTACGATTTCTATTGTTTATGCTATTTCAGCAACCCTTGAGCTTTCCACTTCTCATTCTTTCATCTCCTTTTGTCTCAATCCTTGTTGAAGTGCCATAGGGAGTCTTATTTAACCCCTTTTAACTACAAATACAAAATGGCATCATTAATAACTCGACATATGTAACTCCTATCAATAACATCATAAAAACAGTCAATAATCGAATGGTTAGCACATAGAATTATGCAATGTTTTGTGCTAATCACCCATCCATAGGAGGTTGAGTTGATGACCCTTGATCGACTAGGAAGAGAATAGCTTGCACCCTACGTGGCTGCCCCTTCTCTCCTATCCATATTAATGTCATTGTCTTCAAAGTCTTCAATTGGGGTGTAGGAGGCATGCTCTTGCGTAAGGAATGTCAGGAAAGAAGTGGGAGAATAATTGGTGGGACCCCCAAGCAAGTGGAGGATTAATACGGTGTACCGATATAGTTTAGCTACTAGAGTTCGGGGCACCGGTACACACTTTCTATTCTGGACCAGTTTTCATAGAATTGCCATAACTTTTGATCCAACCGTTCGATTGAGCTAAAATTTGGACACAATACAGAAGACATCCAGATCTACAACTTTCATGTCTTTCACTTGTTTCAGATTCGAAGTGGATCATCGTTCAAATGGAGAAAAATCGAGGCTCTGCAACTAGATGTTGTGGGTGTTGATGCCTTTGTTACCAAACACCAATACCTCATTGATTTGTTCACTTTTAAGCCTCCAAATTCTTATGAAATGTGTCCATGCCCTCACCACACCTCCATACTTAGTAACAAGGTTCTAAAATTCATCATTTAAGCTATAATTACCTACAACATTAAAAATTCAACATTATTCATAATTTGGGCTAACTCAAAGTGCATAGATGCAAAGTTGAGTTAAAATACATGTAATGACGCCTTTAAATATGCAATATTATGTGCTTATCAAATACTTCCAAAAAAATTTCAACCATGTCACTAAACAAGTTTAGCATGCATCTTTGGAATGTTCCATGAGCGTTATAATGTACAAATGACATCCTTTTAAATGCAAAGGCGCCAAAGGTGCATGTGAATGTGGTTTTCTCCTAGTCATTTGATGTTATCTCAATTTGATTGTACTGAAAAATACCCATCAAGGAAACAACAAAATTCAAGACCTGCAATTATTTCTAGAACTTGATCATGAAAGGGAATAGGTAAATGGTCTTTCCTAGTCACCAAATTGAGTTTTCGATAGTCTATGCATATTCGTCATCCTGTGATGACTCGAGTTGGTACTTATTCATTTGCATCTTTATTAACACTGTGACCCCAAACTTCTTGGGCACAACTAGGGTTGGACTAACCCATTTTCTGTCGGACATGGGAAAGATTATTCCTACATCTAAGAGGTTGAGTACTTCAGTTCTCATAACTTCCATCATGTGAGGATTCAATCATGCCTGCACTTGATGAGAGGGATTTGAATCCTCTTCAAGGTATATAGCATGATTGTAGATTAACGGGCTTATACCTTTCAAGTCAATGATGGTCTACCCAATGGTGCTTTTATGGATTTTAAGAATTTCAATCAGTTTAGACTCTTGCAAGCCTGTGAGCTTAGAGGAAATTACCACAGCGTATGACTCGTCATTTCCTAAAAATGCATATTTGAGGTCAGATGGTAGAAGGTTCAATTTAGGCTTTGGTGGCCTGTCACTTAATAAGAATGGCTTTGTACCACTTGATGAAAGATCCTCAAGTTTGGGTCCCCTTGCCTTAACAACATGAGTAGGGCAACCTTGTGAATTTGGGTCATCTTATGTTGACTCAGATGAGATTGATTCCCACAGATATGATTTAGCAGATGATTTAGAGAAGGTATTATTCACATGTTCATGAACCAATGAGTAAATGAAATTTATTTCTCTCACTTCTTGGTCCTCTCCTAGGTGTGTGGGAACATTGAAAATATTCAGCTCAAGGGTCATATTCCCAAACGTTAATTTCAAAACTCCATTCCTATAATTGATTAATGCAATGGAGGTTGCTATGAAGAGCCAACCAAGAATAATGAGAATTTGGTTCTCTGAATGCATTACTAGATGAGTATCTAAAACAATGAAGTCTACAAGGAAGACAAAGTTGTCCATTTGGATGAATACATCTTTAACCATGCCCCTCGAAATTTTTATAAATCTGTCTGCCAGCTGGAGTGTGACACAAGTGGGTTTGAGTTCACCCAGACCCAATTGTTGGTAGACAGCAAAAGAAAGCATATTAACACTGGCTACAAGATCTAACAATGCTTGTTCTATTTTGAAATTTTCAATGACACATGACACTGTTGGACATCCAGGGTCCTTGAATCTTAGAGGGGTGTTGTGTTGAAGTAAGGCACTTGCTTGTTCCATCAAGAAAGCTCTCTTTTGAACATTTTCACTTTTCTTAACTATGCACAAGTCTTTTAGAAACTTGGCATAAGATGGAACCTATTTGATTGCATCCAAAAGTGGGATGTTGATCTTTACGTGCTTAAAAAGCTCCTAAATCTCAAGCTGGTTGCACACTTTTTGTATTGTTTTGAGTCTATGAGGAAAATGAGCTGGGGCATGAACAGTCATTTTCCTTTGATGGTTCGGGCTCTTTATAGATCGTAGGCTCTAGCTCAAGTGGTTCAGTCTCAACTTGTTTAGTGCATGGGATTTACCCAGGTCTTGGCCTTGGAATCAACATGTTTTTGATGGTTTTGTCAATCACCTTGCCACTTTTTAGTGTAGTGATAGCATGGACTTTGTCTTGGGGGGTTTCCCTGATTGAGGGATTTTCCACATGAAATTGGTCTTGTAGAGGTTTTGATTGGGCAGGAAACTTGCCTTTTTTGTGTGTGCTCATGGACTAGGTCAACTTTTGAATGTGACTTTTGATATCCTCAAAAAACTAGGTGGTCTGTGCTTTGAAATATGTGAAATCTTGGGTGAAATGAGTGTTGTAGTTCATTTGAGTTTGCATGAACTAGTTCAGTGTATCCTCAACACTCCTCTTGTGTGGTGGTTGGTATGGTTGGTAGACAGGTGGTCCTCGAGGTTGTGGTTGTGAACTTTGCAGTTGGTTGTGTGTTCCTCCAATTGAAGTTTGGATGGTTCTGCCAGCTTGGATTGTATGTTTCAGAGTATGGGTTAGAGTAGAACTTGTTTTAGTTCGACATTACACTTGTTCATTCCAACAAGATTTTCTTGAATGCTGGGATGGTAGGACATTCCCCAGTAGGGTGCCTTGTCAGGGCACAGATTCCACACACTTATGATGTGGAAGGGACAACATCAACTTGATGGTCTGGCTTCAATAGTGGTAGGAGAGGGTGAGACCCACATCTGAGAATTATCAAATATGGTGTAAAAGAAATAGAATGCCCCCTCTGGACTTTTACCAATAAACTCTCCTTGGTCCATTGATTAGTACTTAAAAGTAGCATTTTTCTATGCCTTTTTTAGACTAATTGTACTTAGATGGAGTTTAAGTGATGTGATTTCAGGTTCTAAAGTGAACAAGGGCTCAAGTATAACAAATATTATATTTGAGGGTAATGCTAGTACATTAGAGAACAAAATTGGAGAAGCTTGGAACTAAGCAACCACATTTGAATGTCAAATCATGTTCGAACGTACACTTGAACTCTATAAAAATCATAAGCAGTAATGGAGACCAATTGATTATAACCTTTGTGATTTAGAGTTGTGCGTTTTGGGGAGTTTTGCTGGACAAAATATAAGATTTTTTCCAAGACAAGTTTTCTAGACAAAAAATAAGATAAGCTCAAATACAAAGAAAGTCACTCTTTAGTTCGAGGATCTAGACATATAGTTAATCATCCAGTTTATTATATTAATGCTTGATAAATCAATTAACTCTCATATCAACGACAAGTTAATTGAAAGATAAAAAGATCGATTGTGAGAATTAAGAACATGGTTCCGATGTCTTTCTAGAATTTTACAAGAATTGCTTGTGTCAAAAATCAACCCATCTTTAAACAAGCAAGTATTTCTACTAGACATCCAACCATGACATTAATATTTCATTGTTTAAATGAAGCACAATAATGGAGAGGATTAAAGTGTGGTCATGAAGATCTAGCTGGGGTACTTGGCTTTAACCAATGATTATTTCTATGCAAGAGTCATCCATGTCATAGAAAGAACCAAGATTATACAATGTACCTTAGCTTTGCTAGATGCAATCATTCATCTAATAAGCAAGGGGATATAAACATTAAGCACAAGAACAGTGCACAAGTATATCTTTCGGATAATTTCTACATTCCCTTCACCTTTTACTAAAGAGTGAATGAGAAACTGCCCACTCTTCATGGCTTTGGTAAAGCAAGAAAAGTGAGGGATGCTCATCCCTCAAAGTAGAGGACTTACAAAATAAAAGAACAATAAAGTAGGAGCCAATTTTCAATGAAGAATGAGTGAATCACATTCCACCCTTCATAGCTTTGGTAGGGCTTTAGAAAAGTGGAAGAGTTTTACTCTTTTAAGAAGGAAGGAAGCTCAAGCAATGGAAGTGAAAGACATTGCCAATGAAAGTAGAAGAAAGCTAGTCATAATTGGAGGGTGGCTCCCTCAACCAAAAAATATAGGGTTGTTTCCTCAACCCAAAGTTGAAATATCTTTCTTCTTGCAAGAAATTGAAAGCATAAATTTAAGACTAATTTCATAACAAACTAAGAAGTGTTGGTCTAAAGCCAAACTAAGTTCAAGAACAACTACAAGTAAACATACAACAATTCTACAACTAGTTCTTATGAGTGGGAGTCTACAACTAGCCTCCATCAAACTCTCAACCAAGTCTCCTCCCAAGCACCCCCATAAGCCTCCCAAAGTGGGAGTATTTATAGGCTAGGAGGGGGAGCAAGAGAGGGGCGAATGAAAGTGTTAGCCGCCCAAGTCAAAGTAAAAAGCCAACCACTCTACATTCAATCTGTAGAGGACGTTCGAACGTGGTATAGGATTCAATTTTTTGTTTTGTTTTTGCATTATCGGCGTTCAAATGTTAGATGGCATTCGAACGTTTCTTCTATCTTTACTTTAATGGCATTCGAACGTCAGATGAGGCATGTCCTTCTCACTCAAGTGGTCTGTGATCTTCAGTGAAAACCTATTTCCACACTCAATTCAGATCCTGGCACTTTGCACTCATAATCGTTATCTTCAATTAAATCAAGTGGACGCTCAAACATAAGTTAGCGTTCGAATGTGGTTCTCAATTACCTTAGTTTTTCCTTCTTGACTGCAACACGCCATGACTCAGAGTCTGATTGAAACACCAATCAAAGTTCCGTATGGATTCGACTCTATACTCAAACTGGATTATTACTACAGCTTGACCATCTGCTCTTGGGTGTACAACCATCATTTTGACAAACTAACATGGTCTAGTGGGCAAGGGGTCATAAAAAATCCTATCATAATCCAATTCTCAAAAACATGGTCTGGGCAGGCTTAGAGCAGATCTTTGAATCTCTCTGAACTTTGGTAAAATGTTTTCCAGTCTTTTACCAAAAAATTCATGATTTGCCTTTTGAATGTATTGGTCAGATGTAAGGGAAATTTTTTTCCGAAAAGTTTATTCTAGAAGGCCTGCTAGTTAGGCATGGAAAGAGCTTTTAAAGAATTTAGTCATTGTTTAGATTTATCTCTTAGAGAGAAAGGAAATATTTTATCTTGGCTAGTTTAGAATTGTCTTGAAATGTTCCACACACTTGCTCGAAATCTTTCATATGCAGATATAAATTTTCTGTATCCAATCCATGAAAAACAAGTAACACTTGCATAGTCCCCGACTTTACAGTAAAGGGGGGAACATTGTCAAGAAATACAAAACAAGAGGGGACACTATTTCTTGTGGTATTTAAGTAATCCCTCAAATTTTGATTGTTTGGCACTTCCCCCTCCTCCATAAGGACTTCATCGTTTCGATCATTATTTTCCATATTATTCTCACAAGAGTATGCTACTAATCTAGGTGAATTTGGTTCGGCTAATTCACAGACCCAGAAGATTCTACCAACAAATTTTAATAGTGAGGAATGTCTTCAGACATAAAATAAACGTAAATAAAACCAAAAAAAAAATTATTTAAAGTAAACCAAAAAACATAAAATAAACGTAAATAATACAAAACAAAATTATTCAAAGTAAACCAAAAAAAAATATACAAAAAAGAAAGGACTTTTTACCTTTTACCTTAAAACAACTTTAATAATTCCTCGACAATGGTGCCAAAAACTTGACTTGATCTGAAATGTGTACAAACAAGTGCAGGCGTTCAAGCTGTAGCAGCAATTGGATTTGAGTTTGGAGTCGAATCTCTAAGGAACTCTTGTTGGTGTTCAATGTAAGCAGTAATCGAGACCCGTAGACTGTAACCTTTGTGATTTAGAGTTGTGAGTTTTAGGAAGTTTTGCTGGATAGAATATAAGATTCTTTCTGAGACAAGTTCTCTAGATAAAATATAAGATAAGCTCAAATGTAAAGAAAGCCACTCTTTAGTTCAAGGATTTGTACATGCAGTTAATCCTCTGATTTATTATATCTATACTTGATAACTCAATTAACTCTCGTGTCAATAGCAAGTTAATTGAAAGAAAAAGAAGGACTGTGAGAATTAAGAACATGGTTCCGATGTCTTTCTTGAAGTTTACACGAATTGTCTGTGCCGAGACTCAACCCATCCACAAACAAGCAAGTTTTTTTACAACTCACCCAACCATGACATTAATATTCCATTCTTTAAATGAAGCACAATAATGGGGAGGATTGAAGGGTGGTCATAAAGATCTAGCCGAGGTACTTGCCTTGAACCGATGATTCTTTCTTTTCAAAAGTCATCTGTGTCATACAAAGGGCCATGATTACACAAAGTACCTTAGCTTTGCTAGATTCAATCATTCATCAAATAAGAAATGGGATATAATCATTAAGCATAAGAACAATGCACAAATACAACTTTTGGGTAATTTATACATGTCATTCACCTCTTACTAAAGAGTGAATGAGAAACTACTTATCCTTCATGGCTTTGGTAAAGCTAGAAAAGTGAGTTATGCTCATCCCTCCAAGTAAAAGACTTAAAAAATAAAAGAACAACAAACAAGGAGCCAATCTTCAATGAAAAATGAGTGAATCACGTTCCACCCTTCACGACTTTAGTAAAGCTCTAGAAAAGTGATAGAGTTTCACTCTTCTAAGAAAGAAGGAAGCTCAAGCAATGGAAATAAAAGAGATAAACAGTGATATTTAAAGAAAACTAGTCACAATTCGAGGGTGGCTTCCTCAACAAAGAAATGGAGGGTTGCTTCATCAGCCAAAAGATGAACTATCTTTCTTCTTGCAAGCATTTGAAAGCATAATTTTAAGACTAATTTCATAACAAACTAAGAAGTGTTGGTCTAATGCCAAAATAACTTCAAGAACTACTACAAGTAAACATACAATAATTCTACAGCTAGCTCTTAGGAGTGGGAGTCTAAGCCTCCATCAAACTCTCTACCAAGCTCTCCTACCAAGCACTCCTTTCAACCTCCCAATGTGGGACTATTTATAGGCAAGGAGGGGGAGCAAGAGAGGAGTGAAGGAATAGCGTAGGCCGCCCAAGTCTAAGTAAAAAGTCAACCACTCTACTATCAGTCTGTGGTGAACGTTCGAACGAGATATAATGTTTGAATGTTGTATATGTTTTTGCTTTATGGGCGTTTGAATGTTTTTTGGCGTTTGAACATTTCTTTCGTCTTTGTTGTATGGGCGTTCGAACGTTGGATGGGACATGTCCTTCTCACTCAAATGGTTGGTGGTCTTCTGTGAAAACTTATTTCCACACTAACTTTAGATCCTTGCACTTTGCATCTTTCTGGTCTTCAATCAAATCAAGTGGATGTTTGAACATGAGTTGGTGTTCAAACGTGGTACTCAAGTACCTCATAGTCTTCCTTGTTGACTGCAACACACCATGGCTTAAAGTCTTGTTTTCTTAGAGTTCAAGTGAACGTTCGAACGTGATTTGGCATTCAAACGTGGTTTCTTTGTTCCAAGCTTCTCTAATTTTATTCCCTAATGTACTGGTGTTACCCTCAAATGTGGTATTTGTTATTCTTGAGCCCTTGTTCACTTTTGGACCTAAAATGACATCACTTAAACTCCATCAAAAGTATAATTAGTCTTAAAAAGGCATTAAAAATGTTAATTTTAAGTACTAATCATATTTTATTTTTTAAAGAATGTGATAGATTCTAACATTTGGGTAGTGTGGGCCAAAGGAACATTATGCCCCTCTCCCATGTACTTGTTATAGAAATATTTGATTGTTTGGGCATCGATTCTATGGGTCCCTTCCATATGTCGTTTGGCTATTTATACATTCTACTGGTAGTGGACTACGTGTCCAAATAGGTGGAGGCTATCCCAGCCCAGACCAATGACCAATGGGCCGTGGTCAAATTCTGGAAAGAAAACACCTTTTCGAGGTTTGGGATGCACTATGCAATGATAAGCAATGGTGGATCACTTTTTTGCAATAGACCATTTGCATCTTCGATGCGTAAATTTGGTGTCACTCACAAGGCATCTACCACATAGCGACCACAAACTAATGGCCAAATGATTCGCACCAAACTTTATATATTTTTAGGTGCTAATCATCTCATCT
This sequence comes from Ilex asprella, assembly GCA_023539305.1. NCBI lineage: Eukaryota > Viridiplantae > Streptophyta > Magnoliopsida > Aquifoliales > Aquifoliaceae > Ilex > Ilex asprella. The sequence goes on along the minus strand of CM042190.1, from coordinate 7,923,185 downwards.
TGGTTACTTTTGAAGATTAAATCACAGGAGTTATGCCATTGGAAGTCTTAACTTTGATATTTCATGTTTGCAGATTAAATGTGTTAGAAGAGGCTTCTTATGATTTTTCCTAAGTTGCTTGTGATGATTGGAGGTGAAAATGATGGCTTGTGGTGAGTTTTGGAGTGAAGAAATCAGGAAATCAAAAACTGGAAAATAATACAACAGAAACCCTACCGGTAGAGTAACCTACCGGTAGGGTTAAGCTACAGGAGTAAACCCTACCGGTAGACCCTACCAGTAAAGTCTGTCGTTCTGCTCCTCCTTCTACTGCTCAGACTTCCTGCTTTGAGGGTCCCACCAGCACTTTTCCCTCACTCTTCTGACACGCCCATAACACTGTACACTTGCCCTTGGACTTTAGAGCTATGGCATTCAATGAAGTGAGAGAAGATGGAATTTGCTGGGAGAAGATGGGATTTGCTGGGTGTGCAGACAGCTCTACAACCACCTGTGAAGACCATGCTGCTGCAGCCTAGGATGGAACTCACATCTCCAGGCTACCCCTTTTGCCCCCTCTGCACGTTTTTGAAAGAGGAAGTTCTCCAGGTGGTGGGCATAAAGAAAATATATGACAATAGTTATAGAGAGAGAGGCTCCAAGCGTAAAAGATGTTGAATAGTAGATTCTAGAGAGAGAAAGTTGTGATTTTCACTTATTTTTCATTGCATTGGCTTGTATTCTCCTGTAAGGATCTTGAGAACTTCACTTAATGTCATTAATGCTAGTTCATTTATGTTGGTTCTTAGTTTAATGCTCTTCTCAATGCTTTACCATTAATGTTCTCAAGTCCTTCATTTTTCATAGATTCAAAAATGGGTTTTCATCTCTTTCAAACTTAGCTTGTGAGTTATTGCATTTAGTTACTCTAGACCTTCATTTCATTGCAGTGCACTTTCATTACATAGTCATTCTCATTTCAAGTATGAATACCTAAATCTTCTAGTTGGCAAGACCAAGGGGGATCTCCCTTTGGGCACACCATTCCAACTCTTTCTCCACTCTCCCTTTAGAGTCAAATGGTTTGTTTTGACCGGATTGAAGGTGGATGATTTGATGAGACTTGGATATACCGTAGGCCTAGCCACGGTTTATGCTTAGATACTTGCCGATATCATCCCCGGCTTTTCGTGAATCAAACATTCATTCATGCTTAATCGGAGGAGTGGGTTGAGTTGAGGTGGCATACCCATTGGAGTAACCTCTTGGACGTGCCAAAATTTGTTTCCCATTACATCTTCATTAGCACACATTTCACCAACCAACTCTTAAGACAAAGGATTTTACATTTCCATTTTCACTAAATCACTGTTACTTGGTTTAAAACTTACTTCCCTGTGGATACGACCTTGGAATACTCTTTGAAGTAACAAACGACACACAAAAGTCTCCTTGCGATTGGGGAGCATTTTTTGTGCATACACATTCCATATCTACATCATCCCATTTCCCTTTCCTCATTGCCCTTTCTTTTGACACTATCCAAAGGGGAAGAATCCCTTCTTTCCGCTCATACATTGCATCATTTGAGGGATAGTATTAGGGGGTTAGTGGAGGTTAGGTATTTCAATCAATCACCAAGCCTAGTTGGCCAATAGGGAAATCTAAAATATCTTTGAAAAGACAGTGGACCCAAATAGAAAAGATTGGTGATGTAGACTGATTGATGCCCTATGGGCTTACTAATTAGCACAAAAACATTACATAATTATATGTGCTAACCATCTGTTAATTAAAGATTTTTATGATGCTATTGATAGAAGTTATATATGTCGAGTTATTAATGATGACATTTTGTATTTGCAGCTAAAAGGTGTTAAACAAGACTCGCTTTGGCACTTCAACAGGGATGGAGACAAAAGGGGATGAAAGAATGAGAATTGGAAAGCTCAACGGTTGCTGAAAAGGTAGAAATAATAGAAACAACAGACAATGTACCCTTACGCAGTACCGGTACGCAAAGGCTACTGGAGTTCGAGGTACTGGTACCGTACCGTACCGATATGCTGTACCAGTACTGTCTGTCGAATTTTTTCCTAAATCTCTACAGTTGAAGCTCTGTCACTTTGCGGACCCCACCATCACCTCTCCCCTTACTCCCATGACACACTCACAATATTATTTATCTCTTTCACACCATGGATTGGATTTTTGAAACTTGGGTGATAAATGAAGAGAGAAAGAGGAAGAAGTTGGGTGTGCAGACAAGCTCTGCACACCCCTGTCCAACCCATGCCACCTGCTACCTATGGATGGAAGGGACTTTCTATGCTACCCCTGACCTCTAGAGGCACGTTTTGGGTGGGAAGAAGGGGAGGAGTTCAGAATTATGGAAGAGAGGAGAAAGATATAGAAAGGAGTTCCCTAGGTAGAAGACGATGAATAGTGTTGTTAGAGAGATAAACTGATTTTTCTACATTTTCTTCATTACATTGCCGTGTAAATTCTTGTAAGGATCTTTAGAACTTTATTAAATATCATTAATGCCATTTTTCTTCATGTTTCTTGTTGGTTTAATGCTCATTTAAAGATTCTCCATTAATGCACCAAGTCTTTCATTTTCCTTAGCAGTAAAATGGGTTTGAAATGTTTTCACTTTTAGCCTTTAATTTCTTGCACTTAGTTACTCTAAATCTTCATAGTTTCTCGTGCACTCTCATTACATTGTTGGTTTCATTTCAAGCATGAGTAGCTAAATCATTAAGTTGGTAAATCCAAGGGAAACCTCCACTTGGGTAAACCATTCCAACTCATTCCCTTCCCTATCTTATGAGTTCCATGGTTCGATTTGACTGAGTTGAGAGTGGATGAGTTGGTGAGTCTTTGATATTCTTTACACCTAGTCACGGATTATGCTTAGATCCTCACCAATTTTATCCCTAGCTTCCCGCGAATCAATCGTTCATTCATGCTCAATCGGAGGAGGGTTTGGAGTTGAGATGGTATCTCCATTGCAGTGACCTCTTGGGTTTCACAAAATTTGTTCTCTCAATACATTCTCATTAATACACGCTTCACCAAACAACTTTCAACGACAAAGATTTTACACTTTCTTTTTCACCAAATCACCTTCACATTGGTTTACTTCCTTTCCCATGGAATCGAACTTGGAATACTACCAAGTAAAACACGAGCCACGAAAGTCTCCTTGCGATTAGGGAGCATTTTTGTGCATATACATCTCATATTTACATCATCCCATTTCCCTTTTTCCTTGCCCTTTCTTTTGATACTCTCCAAAGGAAGAGATATCTTTCCTTTTGTCCATACATTACATAGTCTAAGGGATAGTAATTAGGGGTTAACAGAGATAAGGTTTACAATCAATCATTTTTGGCACTGTTGCTGGGAAAGACAAGTGTCAAACCAAGAAGGTGATTTTTCGAACTACGAAAGTAAGTCCCGTGATCTTCATCATGGGCTGAGGTACGTGGTTCGTGTACATATCTTTGTTTGTGTATAATTTCAAAAGTTTTTTTAAGATCCTTTGTTGTATGTGGGGGCGGGACGAGCAACACCGTCCGGTTAGGCAATTCATGTAGGTGTCAATCCTAATGTCCAGGAGGATGAGGGATTTCAACAACCTAGAAGGCCTAACCCCCGAGTGCATTTTTTCCCACCTAGGAATGGGACAACATCCCACTTGACCCTCCGACTAGGTCAATGAGAGATTTCCTTCCACAAACCCTTCCTCCTTGCCTTCCTCCGAATAGTGTCATTGACACTATCCCAAGGGAGAGATATCTTTCATTTCGTCCATACATTGCATAGTCTAAGGGATAGTTGATTCACACTTTTTAGTGTGTCTGAATTATATTATTATATTACACCCAAGTATAAGTGGTCGAATTGTAGTTTTCTCGGTTTTAATTCCAAGTATCAATCTCACGAAGAGTTGTAGTAATTAGAACTTAAAATAAAATAAAAAACAAAAGTGTTGTTTGAAGCAGAATATTGTTTGATAGCTTGTGGTGTGAGCTTAGTTTGGTAACTAATTCAACTTAATAAAAATAAAGACAGTGCGTAAATAAAACAGATAACTGACAAGAAATTAAAAGATACCCTTCAGTTTAGGGATCCATATGCTTTGTATTGCTTAAGTTACTGGAAATGCTACCTCACAACAATTAACTTCCATTTTACTGGAAAGCAAACCAGCAGGTCTGATGTATATAAGCCATAACACAGCTGGATCTCAAGCTACACTGGTGGTAATATTTTGTAACACAGGTGCTTCTTAGGCCAAACTGGTTATAAATATGCCAATTGATTCATCTAAGTAAATTCGCAAGTTGTGTAAATTATCTCCCAGCAACTTGTCAGGTCAGCTGGAAGTAAGAAATCATAACACAGCAACTTGTCAGGTTAGCGGTGTTTAGATATGTCAACCAGACGGAATACTGGAATTATTCAATAGGTTCTCATGATTGCAAATGCGTACAAATAAGCCATAACCCAGTCGCTTATTAAGCTATGCTGGTGGTACTATATAGCATAACCCAACAACTTCTTAAGCAAGCTGGTTACATAACCGCCAGTTAAACAGCCTCAGTATTCCAGTGGAAGCAGAGCCATACCAGTAGGAATACCGTGGTTGTTAGACTGTCAGTAATATATATATATATATATATATATATATATATAT
>CM042190.1:7882122-7903501 GCA_023539305.1 Ilex asprella | reverse complement strand
CTTACTTCCAGCTAACCTGACAAGTTGCTGGGAGATAATATACACAACCTGCGAATTTACTTGAATTAATCAATTGGCATATTTATAACCAGCGTGGCCTAAGAAGTAGCTGTGTCACAAAATATTACCACCAGTGTAGCCTAAGAAGCAGCTGTGTTATGGTTTATATACATCAGACCTGCCGGTTAGCTTTCCAGTAAAATGGAAGTTAATTGTTGTGAGGTAGCATTTCCAGTAACTTAAGCAATACAAAGCATATGGATCCCTAAACTGAAGGGTATCTTTTAATTTCTTTTAATTTATCTGCTTTATTTATGCACTTTATTATATCTGCACTTTACTTCCGCCTGCCTTTTATTTTAAAACCAGTTAATTAGACTAAGCTCACACCACAAGCAATCAAACATCAAACTACTCCAAACAAACCATTTAACTGTATTTATTTATTTTATTTTATTTTTATTTTTCTTTAGCATTACTTAACTCTTCGTGGGATCGATACTTGGACTTAAAAACCGAGAAAACTACAATTCGACCACCTATACTTGGGTGTAATATTTTAATATAATTCAGACACACAAAAAGTGCGAATCACCCCCCTTAACGAAAGTTTCGTCCTCGAAACTTACCTCAAGTAGCGAACACATAGGGATAGTTATCCCGCATTTTCTTGTTCCGGTTCCCATGTAGCTTTCTCCACTCCATGGTGTTGCCACAACACCTTCACTAGTCAATTGATTTTATTGCGGAATACCTTCTCTTTGGTGTCGAGAATCCTCACTGGTTGTTCTTCATACGTTGCTCCATCTTAAACCTCTATATTTTTCAAGTCCACGACCGGCGTTGTATCCGATTGACATTTCCGTAACATTGAAACGTGGAATACGTCGTGTACCCAAGACAACTGAGCTGGTAACCGTAATTGATACGTCGCTTTGCCCACAACTTTGATCCCTTCAAATGTCCCGATATATCTGGGCGCTAACTTTCCCTTCTTGCCAAATCGAAACACGCCCTTCTTGGGTGACACCTTGAGAAATACGTAATCTCCCACCTTGAATTCTAAGGGTCTTCGTCTGTGGTCCGCATAGCTCTTCTGTCTACTTTGTGCCATCCGTAGCCTCTCCCAAATGGGTTGTATCTTCTCTGTAGTTTCTCGAACAATGTCCAGTCCTAACAAACTACTCTTGTCGGCTTCTAACCAACACGTCGGTGATCGGCAAGGCCTTCCATACAATGCTTCATACGGTGCCATCCCGATACTTGCTTGGTAGCTATTGTTATACGCGAATTCCACCAACGGTAAAAGATCACTCCAACTCCCCTTGAGGTCCAACTCGCAAGCACGTAACATGTCTTCCACAATCTGAATCACTCTCTCGGATTGGCCATCGGTTTGAGGATGAAAAGCGGTGCTAAAGTGTAACTCCGTCCCTATAGCTCGTTGTTAACTTTGCCAAATTTGTGCCACAAACTGCGAGTCACGATCTGACACAATAGAGAGCGAAACTCCATGCAACCTGAAAATTTCACGGAGGTAGACTTGTTCAAGTCTCTAAGTTATCTGTGGTCTTCTTACTCAAGAAATGGGCAGACTTGGTGAGTCTATTCACAATAACCCATACTGCATTATGTCCGCGCTACGTCCTTGGTAAACCGGACAGGAAATCCATGGTGATGTGATCCCACTTCCACTCTAGGATAAGCAAAGATTGTAGTAATCCTCTGGACTTTTGATGTTCGATCTTCACCTGTTGGCATACCGTGCACTTTGAAATGTACTTCGCCACATCTCGCTTCATTCCTCTCTACCAATACTGTCGCTTCATGTCCCTATACATCTTTGTGCTACCGGAGTGGATAGAAAACTTAGAGCGATGGCATTCTCCCAGTATCTCCTCCTTTAGGGACGAATCATCGGGAACGCATAGCTTCTCCCCAAATTTTACATCCAAATCCACATACTTTTTTTTTAACGAAATAATTTAAAAAAGATTTAACATAATATCATCGAAATTACCATTTTATTGGTCAATACCAATCACTAGAGTTTTGAATTAAGGAACAAATAAATAATCAAGTTGTGGAATTAAGAACAAAGTAACAATCGAGTCTTGGAGTCAATAACAGATGCATATCAAGCTTGTAATCAAGAACTAAAGATTATCAAGTTTTGAACTCAAGGGCACGGAGGAATTAAGTGTTGAAATCAATAATAAATGAATATCAAGCTTGAAAATCAAGAGCAAAGGAATATCAAGTTTAGATCTCAAGAACAATTGAATATTAAGGTTAGAATTCAATAACAAATGGATATCAAGTTTAGATTTCAAGAACAATCGAATATTAATGTTTGAATTCAATAACAAATGAATATCGAGCATTGAATATCAAGAATAAATGAATCACAAGGGGTACAATCAATAACAAATGAATATAAAATTTAGATATCAAGAACCAATGGATCATCAAGCTTGGGAAATTAAAAATAAAGGAACAACCAAGTCTTGAAATCAATAATAAATGAATAATCAAGCTTGGGAATTAAGAACAAGGGAACGATCAAGTCTTGAAATCAAAAACCAAGGAATGTCAAGTATTGAATATCATTAATACATGAATTACAATAGTTAGAATCAATCAAACGAATATCAAATTTGGCTATCAAGAGCAAATGAGTATTAAGCTTAGAAATCAAGAACAAATGAACAATCACTTTTTGAAATCCCTAACAACGAATATCAAGCTTAGAATTCAAAATAAAGAGACAATCATGTATTGAAATCAATAACAAACAACTATCGAGGTGTGAAATCAAGAACAAAGAATTATGAAGCTTAGAAATCAAGACCAAAAGAATACTCAAGTCTTGGAACCAAGAATAAAGAATATCAAGTATTGAATATCAAGAATAATTGAATCACCGAAATTAGAGTCACTACCCAGTGCATATCAAATTTAGATCTCCAGAACAAATGAAGAAATTAAGAGAACACACAATTCCCTTGAAAACAAGGGTTTCGAAGGCATAAGAAAACATTTAGGGTTCACTCAACCATAATATATCTTAGAACAAGGTAATATTAACAAGAATTGTAAGACATGAGGATATCATAGCAAATAGATATAATTTAGAGTCGAGAAATACATATAAGTAAGCCTACTGGTAACTGAAATGTAATTCGCTTGCACGTAACCCTTACAGACCCGCCTGGTATCCCCCTGTTCTCCCGTAGGCAAGTCAACATATAAAGCATGTTCTAGCTCCTCGAAACCCAATCCCAATTCCAAAGCGTCTGCAGTACGTATAGAAGAATGGGTCACATAGGACTCCAATAAAATTTGAGCCCAAGAATTGTAGAGGAGAACAATACCTTTCACAACGGCGATTGAGGCATCTCCCTCCGGTTGAGTCAAAACAAAAACCCTTCCTTGATGGGCGTCACCGGGGGCTTGAGCTTGTAACGGTCTCTGTGGTGGTCTTGGCTGTCGTAACAGTGGCATATTTTCATTCACTCGCCCAGTTGCTGGGTTGGTCTTGGTGAAAAGCAATGGACAATTATCTTTGAAGTGTCCAACACCTCCACAGGCAAAGAGTCGGCATGCATCCGTGCCTACTCTCTCGGGTACGCCTCCCGCTCCTTGAGCTACTTGAGGTCTCTGCTGTGCTGGCCTTTGTAGAGGTGGTTTGTTTGTTGGTACTTGCTCAGATGCTTGTTTGGTCCTTAGGGGAAACAAGGGGCATCTATGCTTGAAGTGCCCATACTTTCTGCATGCAAAGCATTGGCGTGGGTCACTGTTTATTCTAGCCTGAGTCACTTCATCTTCTCGAATTATCGGAAGTCTCTGTCCAATCATGTCCACGTCCGCGTTCAATTCCACGTCCACGAGATACTTGTATTCTCGAATTCAAGGTGTCACCATCTTCTCGCGAAGGGAAGGCCTCAAATCTTGTTCGAAGCGTTTAGCCCTCTTTGCATCAAGGGCCACAAACTCGATTGCATAGCAAGACAACTCATCAAATTCGAACAAATAATTAACCCCTATCCTAAATAAACAATAAATCTTACCTATGTGATAAACACATAACCACAAACAAATTCAAGACTAAGGTTTCTTCAACCTAGTCCTACCTTTCTAGTGGAAATCCATAACCTACAGATCCCATGTAAGACCTAAAGCCTAAGCTCTGATACCAAATCTGTAACGCCCCAAAATACACGCTGGACGGCATTACATTCAATAACCATTCATACCATGAGAGCACTAAGGTAAACCATCAATAAAGAAGACTTCATAACAATGATTCATAACATTTACATCAATATCCCAAAAGAAAATGCCATCATTGGCCTTTACATTCCCAATGAAAATTTACTATTATAACGCAGCGAAAATTACAAAAGAAATCTAGACTATACAGTGTTTCAAAATAATATTCTAGTCTAGAACAAAAAATAAACGACATCTCTAGATGTCCCACTCGGGGTCCAAGTATCCCTCTAGTGAAGCCTCTCCAAGGTACAACTCGTTAGCACCGAGCTCATCCTCTGGCCCAACATCTAAAAAAGGTTCAACTGGAGGGGGTGAGCACGAAGCTCTGTAGAAAAATTCTCCCAAACCCATACAAGGTTTAGAAAAGCATATAAAACGGTCGGTCTCATTTTTAACATAACATAAATGCATAATTTTGGAATAAAGCAGGGACATAAAAAAAAGATCTCAAGTTTATTTCAAACATTACTTAAATGAATAACGAGCAATCACACACCAATAATAATAATCAATAATGGTTAGAAACAATTCCCAAAAATCCTTTAGGTAGGTGGCATACTTTGTGGTAACCTCCACCTCCTTTTAGGTCACCTTGGATTCACAAACATCCTTACCGGGAACCTCTTGAGAATGGATGAGCATCCTTACACGGAACCTCTCACCAATCATTACATTGTTTTCCCAAACATCCTTACCGAGAACCTCTTGGGAAGGGGTGAGCATCCTTATAAGGAACCTCTCACTATAACGGCTTATTTCTCAAGCATCCTTACCGGGAACCTCTTGAGAAGGGGTGAGCATCCTTATAAGGAACCTCTCACTATAACGGTTTATTTCTCAAGCATCCTTACTAGGAATCTCTTGAGAAGGAGTGAGCATCCTTATGAGGAACCTCTCACTATAACGGGCTTATTTCTCAAGCATCCTTACCGGGAACCTCTTGAGAAGGGGTGAGCATCCTTATAAAGAACCTCCCACCCATGTGCATCACCAACAGCCCAACTAAGCATACAATTCCATAATTATCCCAATTTACAAGCATTTATCTAAAATCCCAAAATATAACATGTAACCATTTCACAACCAACCAAGAAAAGTACATGAGATCCCAATAGCATCATTTTATGGTTCGATAAGAAACACTAAGGTTTTGAAATCAAGAATTAAGAACAATTTAGAGAAAAGTTCATCTATCTTGAAATCTAGGGTTTTTAATCAAGAAAAAAGGATTCAATGGTTAATCCAACAATAATACTGTTTAAATCATGGTAGGAGTCACAAGGGTAATAAGAAACAATGATATAATTTAGAGTGAAAAGATTACATATATATAGGCCCTAGCCTCAATGTAAGTGAGTGAGAGAAAACCCCTATCTTGAATCCAAGAGTTTTAAGCTAACCCAAGCTCCAAAGATCTCCTTCTTGTCTTCTCTTTTGGGTTCCAAGAGGTGTGGGTAAAGGTATAGTAAAAGTGTAGAAGAAGAGAGGAGAATAATGGTGTTCTTGAGAAATTTTGGTTTTGATTTCTATAAGCGGTGAAGCTATCTAGATCTTGGTGTTTTTCCCTTTCTTTATCTCTTCCTAGGGCTCTAGGATGGTTGTGGTGAGAATGAGATGAAGAATGGGGCAAATAGGGCTTGGAATGGGATTTTACAACCTAAAATCCTGACTTTTTAACTGTTCGAAAGGCTTCAGATAAGCGGTACCGGTACTGGGTACCGGTACCGTTTAGCTACTGGTTTTGGGGTACCGGTACCATTTGACTATCTCGACGTCCAGTGCCGTTTTGAGCCTTTTAGAGGTCGAATTGAAAACTTCTCATTAGAGACATTTTTGTATCCTTGGATGTCTACTCTCTAATATCAAAATTTCAGATGAATTGCATATAAGGATAAAAAGTTATGGATAAAATACTAAGAGGTGTCCAAAATATTTTATACCCGAAATTTACGAAATTTGTGTTTTTATTCCAGAGTACTTCTAAGCCTCCAATGCACCTCATATTACCTCTCCCAAGGTTTTTCGACCTTCCGGATTCAATGGAAACATTATTTGGACCTAAAAACATTTAGAAACTTATCTAATAACAAATTCCAATCTCAAACGTCTTTGAAACTTAAACTTCCCAAATCCATTTATCTCCCAATTATTCATTTCTAATGTTTTAACCTATGTGATTCATTCTTACATCATTATACATATCTTCATTTTCACAATAATTATCTATCATATAACTATATACATTTATAAAAAGAAAAATGCGGGGTGTTACAATAACCGATAAGGAGACATTCCTAAGATAGTCTTATACGTGGTACAGTAAGCCCAAAGCGCATTAGTCAATCTTAAAGACCAAACCTTGCGATCTAGATTCACTATTTTTCTAAAATGTATTTTATCTCCCTATTATCTAATTCATCTTGTCCACTTGTTTGTGGATGGTACGGAGTGGAGATTTTATGAAAAATCATGTATTTTTTTATCAGATTTTCAAAAACTTTATTACAAAAATGTAATCCGCCATCACTGATGATTGTTCGAGGAATCCCAAATCTAGATAGAATATTTTCTTTTAAAAACTTGATCACTGTTCTGTGATTATTATTTCTACCTGGAATTGTCTCTACCCATTTAGAAACATAGTCGACTGCAACCAAAACATACAGATATCCAAAGGATGAAGGAAATGGACCCATAAAATCGATGCCCCAACAATCAAATATTTCAATAACTAAAATGGGGTTTAAAGGCATTATATTTCTTTTTGAAATATTTCCCATTCTTTGACATCTGTCACAGTTTAAACAAAAGATATGAATATCTTTAAAAAGAGATGGCCAGTGAAATCCACACTGCAAATTTTTAGCAGCGGTTTTCTTTGTAGCAAAATGGCCTCCGCAAGCTTCAGAGTGACAAAACGGAATTACCTGATTAATTTCATGATTGGGTACACAACGTCTTATTATTTGGTCCTTACAGTATTTAAACAGATAAGGATCTTCCCAGAAAAAATTACGTACTTCCCTTAGAAATCTATTTTTATCAGACCAAGTGTAATTAGAAGGAATAGTACCAGTAGCTAAATAATTAACTATATCCGCATACCATGGTAATTCGGTTATGGCTAAAAGTTGTTCATCTAGAAAGGTTTCTCTAATCAGAATTGGTTCTTCCTTTATATCATAGTTTAACCTTGACAAGTGATCTGTTACTACATTCTCTACTCCTTTCTTATCTTTAATTATAAGATCAAATTCTTGTAGTAACAAAATCCAACGTAAGAGACGTGGTTTAGCATCTTTCTTAGTAAATAAATATTTCAAAGCTGCATGATCTGTAAATACAACAATTGACGATCCAACCAAATATGAACGAAATTTATCTAATGCAAACACAACAGCAAGCAATTCTTTTTTTGTGGTTGAATAGTTCATTTGTGCATCATTTAAAGTTTTGCTTGCATAATATATAACATACGATTTTTTATCTTTCCTTTGACCTAATACAGCTCTTACTACATAATCACTTGCATCACACATTAGTTCAAAAGGTAAAGACCAGTCAGGAGGTTGCATGATATGTGCAGAAATAAGCGTGTTTTTTAACTTATCAAATGCTAATTGACCTGCATCATTCCATTCAAATGTTATATCTTGACATAAAAGATTACAGATTGGTCTTGATATTGAACTAAAGTTTTTTAGAAATCTTCGATAAAAACCAGCGTGACCTAAAAAAGACCGAACATCTTTTACGATTTTTGGTGAAGGAAGATTAACTATTAAGTCAATTTTGGATTTATCGACTTCAATTCCTTTTTCAGAAACTATGTAACCTAGAACAATACCTTGTGTAACCATGAAATAACATTTTTCCCAATTTAAGACAAGGTTTGTTTCTTCACATCGAATAAGCACTTTTTCCAGATTTTCTAGACATAATTGAAATGAATCTCCATACACTGAAAAGTCATCCATAAAGACTTCTAGATATCGTTCTACCATATCACTAAATATGCTTAGCATGCAACGCTGAAAAGTAGCTGGGGCATTACATAACCCAAAAGGCATTCTTTTATAAGCAAAAGTTCCAAATGGACATGTAAATGTAGTTTTTTCTTGATCACCAATTGCAATTTCAATTTGATTATAACCAGAATATTCATCTAGAAAACAATAGTATGCATGCCCAGCTATTCTTTCTAATACTTGATCTAGGAATGGTAATGGAAAGTGATCATTTTTGGTGAGAGAGTTTAATTTTCGATAATCAATACATACACGCCAACCTATGACTGTACGCATTGGGACTAATTCATTTTCTTAATTTTTTATTATAGTAACACCAGATTTCTTTGGAACTACTTGTGTAGGACATACCTATTTACTATCAGATATAGGATAGATAATATTAGCACCTAATAGTTTAAGTATTTCTGTACGAACTACTTCTTTCAAGTGTGGATTCAATCTTCTTTGCATTTGACGAGATGGTTTAGCATTTTCTTCTAAATAGATACAGTGAGTACATAGAAGTGGACTTATCCCTTTTATATCTGCAATCGTCCATCCAATAACACTTTGGTGTTTTTTTAAAACTTCTGTTAATTCTTTTTCTTGATTTTTAGACCACTTTGATGATATAATTACCGGATGGATCTCATTTTCTTTTAAAAAGACATATTTTAGATTGGTTGGAAGGGGTTTAATTCTTTTTTGAGAACTTTGACATGTGATTCTACAAGCTTTGGTAACAACTCTTCACATTGTAGATTCTTTATAGATTCATTTTCAGATTTAGAGTCAGTATCAGATATTGATTCTAATTTAAATAACTCTTTTTTTCAGAAAATTCTTTTCAAAATAACTTTGAGTTAATGTTTCAACACAATTTACTTCGTACGGTTCTTCTGCTTCTCTAGGTTGTTTTGTACCTTCAAAAACATTTAATTCTAAAGTCATATTTCCAAATGAAAGTTTCATGACTCCATTCCAACAATTAATCAATGCATTTGATGTAGCTAGGAATGGTCGACCTAAGATAAAAGGTATGTATTGAGATGCATACATCTAATAACTTGGTTCTGTTTCTATAACAATAAAATCAGCTGGAAAATAGAATTGATCCACTTGGACAATAACATCTTCCACAATTCCTCGTGGAATTTTTATTGATCGATCTGCTAGTTGTAATGTAATACTGAAAGGTTTTAACTCACTTAGTCCTAGTTGTGTATAGACTGAATATGGCATTAAATTGCAACTAGATTGAAGATCTAACAGAGCTTGTTCAATTTGAAAATTTCCAATGAGGCATGAAACTGTAGGACTACCCGAATCTTTGTACTTAAGAAGCGTATCATGTTGTATAATAGTATTAACTTGTCCAGTTGAAAATGCTTTCTTTGGTACATTAGTTCTTCTTTTTATTGTGCAGAGATCTTTTAGGAGCTTAGCACAAACTGAAACTCTTTTTATTGCATCTAATAAAGGAATATTGATCTTTACTTGTTTGAATAGCTCGAGAATGTCAGATTGATCTTTTTCAGTTTGTAGTAGCTTGACCCTTTGAGGGAAAGGTAAAAGGATAGGACATGGAGGATCTTTTTCACTTTGTACTCCTGGTTCAGATTCAAGTGGTTCATTTACAGAAATTGACTCACGTATTTTCTTTGTAATCTTAGGTTTAATGGTTTTATCAATTACCTTACCACTTCTTAGTGTTGTAATTGCTTGTACTTGACTTGACGAAGGTTCAGAGGATACAGAATTGACATGACTCTGACTTTGTGGAGGTTTGGTTGAGAAGGAAACTTTTCTTTTTCTGACGTACTCAAGGATTGGGTTAACTTAGCAAGATGACTCTTAATATCTTCAATACTCTGGGAAGTTTGAGATTTAAATTCATTGAAAGCTTGAGTTGATTGAGTATTAAAATTCATTTGACTCTAAATAAATTGATTCATAGTGTCTTCCAGAGTTCTTTTCTGAGGAGGTAAATATGGTTGGTACTGTTGTTGATTTTGTTGCTGTGGTGGACCTCGTGTTTGATTTGTAGGCTGTGTATTTCTCCAACTAAAATTTGGATGATTTCTCCATCCTGGATTGTAAGTTTCAGAATATGGATTTGAATACGGTTTATTATAAGTTGGAACAACATTTGATTGTTCAATTAGGACTTCTTTAAAAGCAGGTATAGTTGGACATTCCCCAGCAGGATGTCCTGACAACGCACAAATTTCACACACTTGATCAGTAGAAGAAACAACAGATACTTGTTTAAGTTTTTTCATTTTCAAGGCTTCTAATTTTTGAGATAAATTAGCTATTTTTGCTCTTAAATCATCATCGTCCTTTAATGTGTTTTCCTCTTTCAGATGTAGATGACTTAGTTTTCACAATTTTTGAAGAAGTCGAGTCCCACATCTGGGAGCTCTCAGAAATAGTATCAAAAAATTGAAATGCTTCTTCAGGGTTTTTATTCATAAATTCTCATTGAGCCATCATTTCAACCAATTGTCTCATTGCAGGTGGAAGAGCATCGTAAAAGAAACCAACCAAAGTCCAGTTTTCAAATGCATGATGTGGACAAGCTTGGAGAAGATCTTTAAATATTTCCCAACATTGATAAAAAGTTTCCCCTTCTTTTGTAGTAAAATTCATTTTTTTACGTCTTAGTGTATTTGTACGATGCACAGGAATTTTTTTTTAAAAAAACTCAGTTTGTAAAGCTTGCCAACTTGTAATTGAATTCGGTCTTAAGGCATTAAGCCAGAGTTTAGCTTTATCTTTTAATGAAAATGAAAAAATTCTTACTTTAATCATTTCAGAATTATCTTGCAAAGTTCCACAGACTTCCTCAAATTCTTTCATATGAAAATAGGGGTTTTCATCTTCTAAACCATGAAATTGGGGTAATAACTGTATTGTTCCTGGTTTAATATTGAGGTTCAAAGTGTCTGTTGGAAAAGCAAAACATGACGGGACATTAGTTCGTGTAGGATGTAGATATTCTCTTAATGGTCGAATATTTTGAACTACTTCCTGTTCTCTAGCCTCTTCCTCCCTAGGTACGTTTTGAGCCATACTTAAGTCAAATGATTCTTGTGTAGATGCAGATGAAGAAGATGAAGATGAAGGAGTTGACTGATTTACAGAACCTACTGATGAATGAACAGACATAGACTATTGAAAACACACAAACAAAAACAAACTATAAACATATAAAAACAAACAAACAACTATATATTAATTTTTTTGTATTAATTTTTTTTATTTTTGTATTTTATTATTATTATTTTTTAATTTTTTTAATTACCTTAACTCCTCAACAACGGCGCCAAAAACTTGATTCGCACTTTTTAGTGTGTCTGAATTATATTATTATATTACACCCAAGTATAAGTGGTCGAATTGTAGTTTTCTCGGTTTTATGTCCAAGTATCAATCTCACGAAGAGTTGTAGTAATTAGAACTTAAAATAAAATAAAAAAAAAGTGTTGTTTGCAGCAGAATATTGTTTGATAGCTTGTGGTGTGAGCTTAGTTTGGTAACTAATTCAACTTATAAAAAATAAAGACAGTGCGTAAATAAAACAGATAACTGACAAGAAATTAAAAGATACCCTTCCGATTAGGGATCCATATGCTTTGTATTGCTTAAGTTATTGGAAATGCTACCTCAGAACAATTAACTTCCATTTTACTGGAAAGCTAACCGGCAGGTCTGATGTATATAAGCCATAACACAGCTGCATCTCAAGCTACACTGGTGGTAATCTTTTGTAACACATCTGCTTCTTAGGCCACACTGGTTATAAATTGGCCAATTGATTAATCCAAGTAAATTCACAGGTTGTGTAAATTATCTCCCAGCAACTTGTCAGGTCAGCTGGAAGTAAGAAATCATAACACAACAACTTGTCAGGTTAGCGGTGTTTAGATATGCCAACCAGACGAAATGCTGGAATTAATCAATAGGTTCTCATGATTGCAAATGCGTATAAATAAGCCATAACCCAGTTGCTTATTAAGCTATGCTGGTGGTACTATATAGCATAACTCAGCAACTTCTTAAGCAAGCTGGTTACATAACCGCCAGTTAAACAGCCTCAGTATTCCAGTGGAAGCAGAGCCATACCAGTTGGAATACTGTGGTTGTTAGACTGTCAGTAATATATATATATATATATATATGTATATATATATATTGAACAACATATATAACCGCCAGTACAAACTGTCAGTCTATTATTTAAATTGAACAGCGTACATAACCGCAAGTTAAACAGCCTCAGTATTCCAGTGGAAGTAGAGCCATACCAATAGGAACACCGTGGTTATTAGACTGTCAGTCGATAATATATATATATATATATATATATATTAGTATATATATTAATATAAACATATAAATAAAGCATCAGCATTTCCAGAACTCAAGCAATATTATACATATGTATACCCTAGGTTGAACGGTATAAACGACTACTCACGCTCCATTGCTATAGAAAAGCTAGAAGTGTGGGTAGTATTCATTATAATAGAAATTAAAATATAGCTTCTTTCACAAAGAACACTTGAAACACAACCACTTTTATTATCATTCAAGACGCAAGAGTGGCGGCAGTTCAATTATCCGAATAGAAAGATTACAACAGAAATGTAAAAATACGAAAAATGTATCACACACACCGGCTATTTCTCTCTTTTCTCTCTTTTCTTCTTTTCTTTGGTGCTTAGAGGCCGGCTGGTTTTTGGATGATAAGGGGCTGATTTTTTTTGTTGGAGAATATAGGAAATTTAGGTGGAAAGGTTAGGCATTGTAAAGGGTATGTTGAAGTGTGGAGGAGAAAGGCTTGGAAAAGAAGTTTTTTTTGAAAAGAAGGAAATCAGCCCCTATTTACAGGGGAGGGGTGCACGGCTAGGGGGGCTTTAGGAAGGTCTTTACAACCATTAGGAAGGTCATGTCTTGCAATAGGGTTAGGTGTCGTTGTCTGGAGCTGCCACTTCGCAACCTTTCAGAAGGTTGTGCCTTGCAGTGATGCTAGGTGTCGCTGTCCGGAGATGCCACTTGTCTTGCTTCCTTTGGTCCACATGTTGTCTCCTTATTGGTCCAAGTGTCGTGCTTCCATTAGTCCACGTGTTGTCTTCTTATTGGTGCAAGTGTTGTGCTTCCATTGGTCCACATTTCTTTATTGCTCTTTAGTCCTTCGTCATTTCCAGCTTTGCAAAATTGTCTTGTATTTTTTCAGTATTTCTGCTTTTGACCCTCCAATCTTGAAAATAAACTATTAAAAACTTTAATTCACACCCTAAATATAATTCATAATATTTAATTATTTCATTTTTACAAAAGTGAGTACTTATCATTTTAATTTACACATAATTTAGGGTTAATCAATAGTAATTCAGGGTTAATGGAGACAAGGTTTACAATCAATCACTTACTTCTTGCAAGATTGTCTTAGGCATGTCTCCATATTGGTTCGTCTATGGAAAGGCTTTCCATTTGTCAATTGAGATAGAGCACGAGGCTTATTGGGTCATAAAGACTTTGAACTATAATTTGAGAATGGTTGGAGAGCATAAGAAGCTAGAGTTGAATGAATTGGAAGAGATTCGCAGAGAAACGTATGAGAGCTCAAAATTTTCAAAAAAGTTGGCTGAGATCTTTCATGAAAAATACATCATGAGGAAGTCATTTGATCCCGGCCAAAAAATGCTCTTATACGACTCTTGTCTCTTGATTTTTCAAGAGAAACTCCAATCCCGTTAGAATGACCCCTATCCTGTCAAGGTGGCCTACCCCAATGGAGCAGTGGATTTCACAAATTCGGAGGATGGTAGTACATTTAAGGTCAATGGCCAAAGACTCAAGCCATTTTTAGGGTTTTGAAGAACAAGGAGTAGAGGAGGATTTGGCGGATCTGGTATATCTGAAATTGGTGGAGGAATAATTGTTCTTAGGATTCTTAATGTACAGTCGCTTTTATTTACTTTAATTGTTTATGTACTTAGCTTATTTTTTCATATAATGTTGTTTTTTTCGTAGTTTTAGATGTTGGTGTTTCGGTCAAAAGCTCCAGTGCGATGTGTTCTATAACCCTACTCATCTTTTTACAGTCCTTCATAGCATATCATATCTTTTTTTGTTGCAATGAAGACAATGCATGGAACCATTAGGGGCTGAAGTGCACCATTTGTATTATACACTAATGTTTGAGGAAATATCTTGTGGATAATAGCAATTTTTGCTATGAAAATTCATCTTTCACATATCATACAGATTTTTGTTTGCATTAGTGCAAACTATGTGAAATTTTGAATTTTTTTGTGAAAATATATGAATGTTGATATGTATTCCTTTATCAAGAGTGTTATGAGTTTCTTAATATGTTGATCTTTGGTTTGAATTAGGAATACATGAGAACATTATAGAGATTCGTCTTATGCTTGAGTATCACATATGCGTTTGCTTTTAAAATCATTTTTTATTGACACTTTGAATGAGTAAATTTGGCACCTTACGGATTGAGTTCGCATTCTAGTGTTTGACATGAATATTAGAGATAGATAAGAACCCATGAGAGCTGATTGATATAAATACCTAACCCCAACTAACCCCTAATTACTCTCCCTCAATTGATGCAATGTATGGCCGGAGCAGAAAGATTTCTTCCCCTAGGGATAGTGCCAAAAGAAAGGGCAAGGAGGTAAGGGAAATGGAATGATGTAAAATGGGATGTGTATGCACAAAAATGCTCCCCAATCGCAAGGAGACTTTCGTGAGTCGTGAAATACTTGGAAGAGTATTCCAAGGTCGTATCCACAGGGAAGGAAGTGAGACAAGTCTGAAGTTCTTTGGTTAAAAACGGAAATGTAAAATCTTTTGTCTTGAGAGTTGGTTGGTGAAATATGTGCTAATGAAAATGCAATGGGAAACAAATGTTGGCAAGTCCAAAAGGTCACTCCAATGGGTATGTCACCGTAACTCAACCCACTCCTCCGATTGAGTGTGAATGAATGTTTGATTCACGGAAAGCCGGGAATGAGATCGATGAATATCTAAGCATAAACCGTGACTGGGCCTACGGTTTATCAAAGTCTCATCGACTCATTCACCTTCAATCCGGTCAAAACAAACCATTTGACTCTAAAGGGAGGGTGGAAAAGGAGTTGCAATGGTATGCCCAAAGAGAGGTTCCCCTTGGTCTTGCCAACTAGAAGACTTAGCTACTCATACTTGAAATGAAAATGACTATGTAATGAAAGTGCATTGTAATGAAATGAAGGTCTAGAGTAACTAGATGCAATAACTCTCAAACTAAGTGTGACAAAGATGAAAACCCATTTTGAATCGATGATAATGAAGAACTTGAGAGCATTGATGGTAAAGCATTGAGAAAAGTATTAACTAGGAAACAACATACAATAAAAAATAGCATTCATAACATTCAAAGAAATCCTAAGAATCCTTACAAAAGCATTCACAGCTGAAACAATGGAGAATACATGTAAAACGTCACTTTCGCTCTCTAGAACTCACTATTCATCTTCTTCTACCTTGAGAGCTTCCTTCTCTATATTTTTTTTTACAAAAATGGTATCTCTCTCCAACCCCCCTACTCCCTGGAGAAGTAAGCTGCACCCTCCAAAAACGTGCAAGAGAGCATGGCTCTCCCTCTGGAGGTGACAGTCAACCAAAAAGGTAAGGGAAGCAGGCTAGGGCCAGACCCATGTCAGGGGTTGCTTCTTTTTCCCTTATTTCTCACTCCTCTTTAAATGCTATAGCCTTAGGGTTCAAAGGGAGGAGAGGGCACGCTGATCAGTACTCTGGGTGTGTCAGAGACGTGGTGGAGTTGCATTGGTGGGGCCCTCAAAGCAGCTGAGCAGATCTGTGAAATTTGGACATGTCAGGAACGTGGTACCAGTACCCCAACTCCAGTAGGTTTTGGGTACCGGTACCAAATCTGCATCCTTTTCTGCAGCTCTTGATTCCTGTGCTCCCAAGCTATCCACACACTATCTTTTCAATTCCTTTCAATCCAAGGGGTGTGGGAAGGTCTTCAAAGCAATGATTGTCTTCATTCAACTGCAAATACAACCACATGGTATTAAGACTTCAATTCTTATACTTTATATCATTTAGAACTTAAAAACAAACAAAATGAGTTGATTAGCATTTCAGAGTATACAAAATTGTGTCCTAATCACACCCCCCAACTTAAGTTTTGCTAGTCCCTTAGCAAAAATATTCATTTTCTAGCACAATCAATACAACAATAGCCACCCAAACAGTTAAATTCAATCAACCATTCAACCAATTGACAAGTAAAGATAAAAATGAAAATACATCATAGACAATGAGTATGATGGAACAACTGTGGATTTCAATTTATATGAGCAAGATTTGAGTACAAAATGGAGTAGGACATCAAAAAGAATAAAATAGCCTAAACTCCCCACCCCAACATCAGCTAAACCCCCAAAAAAGGAAAGAAGTGAAATACAACAAACCATCAACTACATACACACATCCTACTCTCCCTCACTCTCATCATCATCATCTTCCTCCTCATCATCTTCATCTTCCTCCTCCTCATCATCTTCATCTTCCTCCTCCTCATCTGCTCTGGAGGATGATGGTGCAGCAGGACCATCAGGGATGGCACGCCCTGGAAATGTATGCAGGTACATTTCTTTCAACATTGCTGCCATCTCCTGAACTGAGGCCTCAATGCTATGCACTTCTTTTCCATCGCATCAAGCCTTCGAGGAACTGAGCGTTTCGAAACGGGCTTGAATGGTCTGGTGGACGCAGTGGGTACAACATCCTCATCAGAGTCAGACTGAGCTTGCTCCCCACGGCTTATAGCCTTCCTCTTCTGGCTACTTGCTTTCCCGATAGCTCCAAACTCCGGTGGGGTGAGCTTCTCCAATCCATAATCCTTGACTTTAAAATGTTCACACAGTCGGGTGACCAAACTCCCATATGGCAGATTTGAAATTGGCTTCTCAGTGGTGGCGAAGTCCTTCATCACATTCCAAATAACAAGAGCAAAATCAATTGTTTTGCCCGACACAAACGCATCCAGGAGGGCCAGTTTTTCCATATTTGGTTTTTTCTCTGCAGACTTTGGGAAGAGGTTATAGTGAAGGAGTTTGTTGAGAATCCCATAGACATGCTTCAATCCC
Source organism: Ilex asprella (assembly GCA_023539305.1). NCBI lineage: Eukaryota > Viridiplantae > Streptophyta > Magnoliopsida > Aquifoliales > Aquifoliaceae > Ilex > Ilex asprella. Next base: position 7,886,031 of record CM042190.1, on the reverse strand, counting down.
CCACTATGAGAGGTTCCCTTAAACGTAGCGGGATCCTCGTACATTAGCTCAACAAGCTCCGCCTTAGTCTTTGCCCTACCCATGTTGCGAGGGTAGACGGAGGCTTGGGATGAGGGTCTTTGGTAACCCCCAAGGAATGTAGCTATGACATCCGGGGTTACCACAATTATCTTGCCCCGAACATTAGTTCTCAACACTCCCCCATCATCATCATCAACGAATTTCAACGACTGATAGAACTCCCTCACCCTAGCCAAAAGATATCCCTCAACCTCCTCGAACCAAAATCTCATTCCATGCCCCTCGACAATTCTCACAGCAGCATGAGCGGGAGAGAGGGAAAGTCTATCCAAAAATCGTTCACAGGTAACGTTCTTACCCTCAATCAATTGGTGGCGAGCATCCTTTCTGGCTTTCTATCTCTGCCCCTCAGGGTCACCACTCGGCCCTTCGTCACTTCTCTTGTGGTTGGAGGAGGCCATGGCCGGAGGATGAGTGCGCTGCGGTCCGAGTCTCGGCATCTTTGTGCGAGGCATTGCTACCATTGCAGTGAGGAAAATGGAGGAGCCTGGCTCTTAGGGGGTAATCAGGAGACAGGTCGCAGAACTAACCCTAGAATGTAGGGGATTTATGGAATGAAAGGAAGAAAAGAAGGAGGAATCGAGGATTGAAGGGGAGGTATCTTGGGCTCTTGGGGTGTATTCGAGTAAGGGGGAGGTAGGCAAGGGCAAAGTAAATGGGAGAAATAAGGGATGAATTGAGGGTTTTAACTTAAAAAGCCCTAAAAAAAAAATTTTTTCTGTCAGGGACGTGGTACCGGTACCAGGTACCGGTACCTCGATTCCAGTAGGTTTTGGGTACCGGTATCTTTCTGTTTTGTCTGTCAAAATACTCCTACTGGGACTTACCTCCATTTCAAACCAACTTAGGGACTTCCTAGACACTCCATCACATTACCTATGATTCCAACTCTATTCAAGAATTTATATTCCAATTATAACCACAGCTCGAACCATCATGCCCACGTTATGATTGAACTTTGCAAAGTGATTTAAACCTATGATGCAATCACCATTTAAAGATTCAATTTCTGTTCTCAACTATCAAAATGAGCACCCAAGGTAAACATCATAAGCTTTAGAAAAAAAAGGCGTCCCTAAAATATGTCCAATATCAATAATTTGAGAAGTATTCCCCCATTCTTGTGAGTATGGGGCTGAATGACAACCTTCTCACATGAATGAACTAGGTGTACATGAGCAAAACTATAGTAATGAATGCTAGACTAAAGTATGCACCTATAAATTACTTTTCAACTCGTGTGTATGTGGATTTAAACAAGTAATTTAGGCATTTACAAGACAGAATTCACATTCGAAGGGCTAGACAGTCTCAGCTTCGACGCAAACTCACCGGGGGTCGCTCTTCCACAATTAAAACACTCAAGTTATCGTGGTGTTCACTCCATGTGTACATGTGAGATGGAATCTTAGGTTCAAACAAAGTGCTCACATGTAATCTAAAAAATTGAAATTTGTACATGTAACCGAATGACCCTGGCATAGTCTCATGAATAGAATGCTAGGGCATTGGATAGTAGGACACAACTCATCATTCTCTTTGTATTTATGCACCTCCCATGCTTCTCTAAATCACTTAGGACTTTTAAAGGTTATAATGGGGCCTTGGGGTACGTATGGGTAAAAGAAATGAAGGATATGGGGAAACAAGAGGGGTTGTTCCGAGTGAAAGACTTTTAAGCTTGGAAAGACACTTCCCTTTTTATGGGATCATGATTCACAATTCTTCACCGCTCCCTTAGCTTCCTTTCTTTCTTTTCTTTCCTGACATTTCCTTTTTATTTTCTCTTTCTTTTACTTCCTTCACCCATTTTTTCTTCTTTTTCTTGAGTTTCCATTCTTTTTCATTCATCATTTAAACTCCACAATATTCATCCCTTTTGTTTGAGTTCCTACACCATCCATCCTTCCCTTTTATCAATCACTCAATTTTAGCTCTAGGAACAACCAAGGTAAGGTATATATTTATCGTTTTCATTGGCATGGTTAAGGGTATGGCATAGAAACTAATTCAAGTAAGGCTCAATCATGGCACTAGGGATAAATTTTTTTCAAGAAAAAGGGCAAAGGCTCAAAGCATTCAAAGATGGCCTAAGATCACTTCCAGGTCCGCATGGGAATGCATTATATAATCAAGACAAATCAGTCTACTAATCCAATGCAACTAACCAAAACAAGCGTAATGAGACTATTGAACAAATTTGACATTGAACAATTATTCTATGAGTAATTGTAATTTCCCTCGGAAAAAGGTTTGGCGCTAAAGCTCTCATAGGTCCTTACTCATCTCCACTACTTATGTCAAGCTTAAAACATGAATCCAACCTGTAAATTTCCGAAATTACACCTTCAAAAACCGCATGCAGATGAGTTCGAAAATCAATACATATGTGATTCTTGTGCATAGGATCCATCTCTATGGTAAGCTCATGTGCACAAAGTTCACAACTATAGTCAACGTGTCATTCAATTCATACACACTTCATAAGGAGATACAAGTCAAGTTATAGATATTTTTCATCAAAAATTTTCAAAATTCTCCCATACTTTGTACTGATGCAAGCAACAAAAATTAAAATTTACAAACAAACTTGGTGGATCATAAAATGGTGCACCACACCCCCCAACTTGAGATGTGCAGTGTCCTCAATGCAAAAAATAGAAAGCATATGCAATGAAAGACAATAAGAGATGAGAAGGGTAAGAGAACACCTCGCATTCGGGCTTTTGATGACACACCAAGATCCGTATCAAGAAGCAATAATACTATCAAATGGTAAAGGGTAAGTGACATCAAATAAAATATGAAATAAGTAAAATAAAAGAACTGTACATGCGAACAAGTAACCGATTGTTATTCCTCAACCACTTCCGGATACACCGGGTCGGTCAATTTCTCCTCCACCACTTGGTTTTCAAAACCCTCAAAGAATGGTTTAAGTCTTTGGTCATTGACCTTGAAAGTTTGGCCATCTTTGGGGTTGGTAATCTCAACAGCTCCATTGGGGTAGGCCACCTTGACGAGATAGGGGCCATCCCAACGGGATCTTAACTTTTCGGGGAAAATGGAGAGGCGGGAGTTATACAAGAGTACCTTTTGCCCGGACGTGAATGATTTCCTCACTATGGAGTTATCATGAAAGATTTTCGCCCGCTCTTTTGAAATTTTTGAACTCTCGTATGCATCCCGCCGAATCTCTTCCAATTCATTCATTTCTAACCTCCTATGTTCACCGGCCATTCTCATATTGAAATTTAAAGTCTTGATGGCCCAATAGGCCTTGTGTTCCATTTCCACCGGCAGATGGCAAGTCTTGCCATAGACAAGCCGATAAAGAGACAAGCCCAAAATTGACTTTTAGGCGGTACGATATGCCCACAGGGCATCAATCAATCTCTCAGACCAATCCTTCCTATTGGGGTTAACTGTTTTTTCAAGGATGGTCTTGATCTCCGTATTGGCTAGCTCGGCTTGGCCATTTGTTTGTGGGTGATAAGCGGTGGAGACCTTATGTGTAACGCCATATTTGGACATTAGAGATGCGACTGGCCTGTTACAAAAATGTGATCCACCATCACTAATCACAGCATGAGGCATCCCAAACCTCAAGAAAATGTTCTCTTTTAAGAATTTGACTACAACCCGGTGGTCGTTAGTCCTAGTTGGGATAGCCTCCACCCATTTGGACACGTAGTCCACTGCCAGTAGAATGTATAGAAAATCGAACGACATAAGGAAGGGACCCATGAAATCAATGCCCCAACAATCGAATATCTCTATAACAAGTACGGGGGAGAGGGGCATCATATTCCTCCGGGTCACACTACC
>CM042190.1:7833848-7879009 GCA_023539305.1 Ilex asprella | reverse complement strand
GAAACAATTTGGTCCCAAGACAACATAGTCCGGGACGGCATGGAATCGAGCCAATCCTTTGCCTTATCACCCAATGAGAAAGGAAATAATTTCATCCTAGCTATTTCCTCCATGTTGTAATTTGGGATAAATGTTGCAACCACCTCCTCATAAGTCCTTATGTGATTGTATGGATTCTCATCTAATATCCCACGAAATTTGGTGATTAGTTGCAACATCCATGGTTTAACAACAAAGAGGTGAGCTTGGACGGGAAGGAGTATGCATGATGGTGTGGTGCTACGGGTCAGTTGAAGAAACTCCCGCATTGTCCTAGCTGGAGGATCAAGTAGGACGTTCCCTTCATTCCTAGGTGGGAGAAAATGGACAGGCGGGATGGGCATCCTCGGTGGTTGCAATCCCCCACCCCCTTGCATGTTAGGGTTGACATTTGCATGATCAAATTGATCGGGGGAAGGATATTGCATTCTTTGGTTAGGCATCCTAGGTGGTTGCAATCCCCAACCCCCTTGGTCATTTTGGTTTGCACCATCATAGTCAAAATTTCCACTCCCTTGGATGTTTGGGTTTACACCCACATTGTCAAAATTGTCACCCGCATCCTCGGGTGGATTTTGGTCTACGTTCATGTTGGGAGCTAGGTTATGTCTAACTAGTCGGTGATGGGTATCCCTCTCCCACATGCAACAAGATGTGCACAATAGAAATTAAAAACAATACAAGAATATGTACATGAGACAACGTACCTCAGCCCATGATGAAGATCACGGGACTTACCTCCGTTGTTCGGAAATCACTTCCTTGAATTAGCACTTGCCTTCCCCGGCAATGACGCCAAAAATGGTTGATATAAATACCTAACCTCAACTAACCCCTAATTACTCTCCCTCAATTGATGCAATGTATGGCCGGGGGAGAAAGATTTCTTCCCCTAGGGATAGGACCAAAAGAAAGGGCAAGGAGGTAAGGGAAATGGAATGATGTAAAATGGGATGTGTATGCACAAAAATGCTCCCCATTCGCAAGGAGACTTTTGTGTGTCGTGAAATACTTGGAAGAGTATTCCAAGGTCGTATCCACAGGGAAGGAAGTGAGACAAGTCTGAAGTGCTTTGGTTAAAAACGAAAATGTAAAATCTTTTATCTTGAGAGTTGGTTGGTGAAATATGTGCTAATGAAAATGCAATGGGAAACAAATGTTGGCAAGTCCAAAAGGTGACTCCAATGGGTATGTCACCGCAACTCAACCCACTCCTCCGATTTAGTGTGAATGAATGTTTGATTCACGGAAAGCCGGGAGTGAGATCGATGAATATCTAAGCATAAACCGTAACTGGGCCTACGGTTTATCAAAGTCTCATCGACTCATTCACCTTCAATCCGGTCAAAACAAACCATTTGACTCTAAAGGGAGGGTGGAAAAGGAGTTGCAATGGTATGCCCAAAGAGAGGTTCCCCTTGGTCTTGCCAACTAGAAGACTTAGCTACTCATACTTGAAATGAAAATGACTATGTAATGAAAGTGCATTGTAATGAAATGAAGGTCTAGAGTAACTAGATGCAATAACTCTCAAACTAAGTGTGACAAAGATGAAAACCCATTTTGAATCGATGATAATGAAGAACTTGAGAACATTGATGGTAAAGCATTGAGAAAAGTATTAACTAGGAAACAACATACAATGAAAAATAGCATTCATAACATTCAAAGAAGTCCTAAGAATCCTTACAAAAGCATTCACAGCTGAAACAATGGAGAATACATGTAAAATGTCACTTTCTCTCTCTAGAACTCACTATTCATCTTCTTCTACCTTGAGAGCTTCCTTCTCTATATTTTTGTTTACAAAAATGGTATCTCTCTCCAACCCCCCTACTCCCTGGAGAAGTAAGCTGCACCCTCCAAAAACGTGCAAGAGAGCATGGCTCTCCCTTTGGAGGTGACAGTCAACCAAAAGGGTAAGGGGAACAGGCTAGGGCCAGACCCATGTCAGGGGCTGCTTCTTTTTCCCTTATTTCTCACTCCTCATTAAATGTTATAGCCTTAGGGTTCAAAGGGAGGAGAGGGCACGCTGATCAGTACTCTGGGTGTGTCAGAGACGTGGTGGAGTTGCATTGGTGGGGCCCTCAAAGCAGCTGAGCAGATATGTGAAATTTGGACATGTCAGGAACGTGGTACCGGTACTGGGTATCGGTACCCCAACTCCAGTAGGTTTTGGGTACCGGTACCAAATCTGCATCCTTTTCTGCAGCTCTTGATTCCTTTGCTCTCGAGCTATCCACACGCTATCTTTTCAATTCCTTTCAATCCAAGGGGTGTGGGAAGGTCTTCAAAGCAATGATTGTCTTCATTCGACTGCAAATACAACCACATGGCTTTAAGACTTCAATTCTTATACTTTATATCATTTAGAACTTAAAAACAGACAAAATGAGTTGATTAGCATTTCAGAATATACAAAATTGTGTGCTAATCAAGAGCATTAGTGTCAATCCTTGTTGGAGGAGACTTACATTCACTCAAGGAACAATTCTTAAAATTTTCAAATTTGTTCAATAGTCTCATTATGCTTGTTTTGGTTAGCTTCATTTGTGTAGTAATTGACTTGTCTTGAAACGTATAATGCACCCTCATGCTTTTCTAGAAAAGATCTAAGACCGTCTTTGTTTTGCTTTGATCCTTTGTCCTTTTTCTTGTGAAAATATTATCCCTAGCCCCGTGATTGAGCCTTAATTCAAACTCATTTTTATGTCACACATTTTTCCAAGCTAGTGAAAAATGAAAAATATTTATCTCATTTGGGTTGTTCGTAGAGCTGAATACGAGTGATCGTCAAAAAGAAGGAAGTATGGTGTGGAAACTTAGCCAAAAGGGAGGAATGATGTTGAAACTCAAAGAGTTTGTTTGAAAATAATGAAAATCTAGGAAAAAGAAGAAAAGGGGTGAGAAGAAGAATAAAATGATCAAAAGAAGAGAAAAAGAAAGAAAAGAAACAAACAGTGTGGTGATGGTGTAGGAATAAAAATTTCATGAGAAGGGAGGTGTTTTTGAAATAAAAGTCTTTCACTCGGAATAACCCTTTTTGTTATCCTATATCCTTCATTTCATTTACCTAGATATCACCCCAAAGGCCCTTTATAACCTATGAAGTCCTAAATGAGATAGAGAAGCTTGGAGGATGCATACTTTTAAAGAAAAAGAGAAGTTAGTTTGCTATAAAGTGCCATAGCAACCCTTTCATGAGAGTATGCCAAGCTTGTTTCAGCTTCATGCATAAACTTCATTTTTTTGATTATATGTGAGCATATTTGGATGCCAGGATAGCATGTGTAATGGAGAGACTCCCTAGGTGAGGTTGTGTCGAAGCTAAATTTGGATAGCCAGTGTGAATTGACTTGATCCGAAATGTGTACACCCAAGTGCCAGCGGTCAAGCTGTAGTAATAATCCGTTTTCAGTTCGGAGTTGAATCTACAGGAAGAAAGTATTATTGTTTCAATGTAAGGAGTAATGGAGACCAAATGATTGTGACCTTTGAGATTTAAAGTTGTGAGTTTTAGGGATTTTTTTCGGGATAGAATATAAGATTCTTTCTCATAAATTTTGCTAGACAAAATATAAGATAAGCTCAAATGTAAACAAAGTCAATCTTTAGTTCGAGGATCTGGACATATAATTAATCATCCAGTTTATTATATTTATGCTTGATGGCTCAATTAAATCTCGTGTCAACAGTAAGTTAATTGAAAAATAAAGATGGACTGTGAGAATTAAGAACATGGTTCCAATGTTTTTCCAAAATTTTACAAGAATTGTCTGTGTCGAGACTCAACCCGTTTACAAACAAGCAAGTGTTTCTACAAGACATTCAACCATGACATTAATTTTCCATTTTTTAAATGAAGCACAATAATGGGGAGGATAGAAGGGTAGTCATGAGGATCTAGTCGGAGTACTTATCTTGAACCGATGATTCTTTCTATGCAAAAGTCATCCGTTTCATAGAAAGAACCAAGATTATGCAAAGTACATTGGCTTTGCTAGAAGCCATCAATCATCCAACAAGCAAGGGGATATAAAACATTAAGCATAAGATCATTGCACAAATATAACTTTCGTATAATTTATACATGCCCTTCACCTCTTACTAAAGACTGAATGAGAAACTACTCACTTTTCATGGCTTTGGTAAAGCTAGAAAATTGAGTGTTGCTCATCCCTCCAAGTATAGGACTTACAAAATAAAAGAATAATAAACAAGGAGCCAATCTTCAACTAGGAATGAGTGAATCATGTTCCACCCTTCACGATTGAGGCAAATCTCTAGAAAAGTGGAAGAGTTTCACTCCTCTAACAAAGAAGGAAGCTCAAGCTATGGAAGTGAAAGACATAAACAATAAAAGTAGAAGGAGGCTAGTCACTTTTGGAGGGTGGCTTTCTCAAACAAAAGATGAACTATCTTCCTTGATACAAGCAAATCTAAAGTAATACTACAATCTATACGAGTGGGAGTCTAAGCCTCCATTAAACTCTCTACCTAGCTCCTTGAAGGCTCCCAAAGTGGGAATATTTATAAGAAAGGAGAGGGAGCAAGAGGAGGGTGAAGGAATAATGTATGCTGCCCAAGTCCAAGTGAAAAGCCAACCACTCTATAGTAAGTCTATGGAGGATGTTCGAACATGATATGGCGTTGGAACATTTTGTCTGTTTTTGCATTATGGGCGTTCAAATGTTGGATGGTATTCGAATGTTTCTTCTGTCTTTGTTTTAAGGGAATTCGAACATTGACTGGCGTTCTACCCTTTTCACTCAAGTGCCCTATGATCTTTAGTGGAAACTCATTTCCATACTCAATGCATCGGTCTAATCTTCAAATGATTCCTGGGGACGTTCTAACGTTGATTGGCATTCAAACGTGGTACTCAAGTACCTCAGGGTTTTCCTTCCAGACTTAGAGTCTTCTTCCTTGGCTGCAACACACCATATCTCAGCAGACTGATCTTTAGATAGTTCACATGGAAGTTCGAACGTGAGTTGGTGTTTGAACGTTCTCTCTTTGTTCCAAGATTCTTCAATTTTGTTGCCTAATGTAATGGTGTTACACTCAAGTGTGATATTTGTTGTTCTTGAGCTCTTGTTATGTTTAGGACCTAAAATTTCATCAATTAAACTCCATCAAAGTACAATTATTCTAAAAAAGGCATAGTAAAATGCTAATTTTAAGTACTAATCACACCCCCAACCTAAATATTGTTAGTCTCTAGTAATGCAACAACAATTGAATACAAATCTATTTCTAATGTCTTTTCGTAGTTAATCCGCTCGCATTCAGAATATGAAACAAGCTGTTGAACCACTAGGTTCACCCTAGTGGACGAGTGTTGTCTCGTTAAGGTTTCTAGGGTAGCTACCCACAAACTTCAGTCGAACAGATGTGTATGTGGGATTGTTGACTAAAGTAAATTAGCATCATAGTCGTTGAGACCCCCAACCCTCAATTTTGACTTATATTCAGCATGCTCCTCTTCCATTGGTACTTAGTCTATGCATAAATTAGCATATGTTACACCAGCATTTGAAATCCCCTAGGTAGTATGAATGGTCATTCTAGAAACAAGAATTATTATATAAGAAACATTCCACTTTATCACCTTTCATTGATAGCTTTGATTTCACTAACCTCTCTTAGCAATGCCCTCTGCATGAATTCACTCTGAATATAGTGACTTGTATCTCAAGGGGCATGTAATCAGAAGATGGCCAATTGAAAATTTACATGCACAATTAGAAAAGCAGCGAAGTTTTGAGAAAACAAACTAATCATGTCCTTGGCATAATCTCATGAAGGAATATTGATGCAAGTTAAAGAAATATTATTTATCATAGCCCATCTTTTGAATGACAAGACACATATGCATCAGACTTGAGATCAACTAGGGCTTTTCATAGGTTATAATGTGGCCAGAGGTCAGTGGCTAACGAAATGACGTCAATGGTATTCAAAAGCTATCCTCTGTTTATGTAGCACACCTCTTTCTTTTCGACATTGTGCCGAGAAATGGTATTTTTTTTCTCTCTTTTTTCACTTTCTTGGAATTCCCTGTCTTTTTGTTCTTTTTATTGTTCGGTTGTTCTCACCAACTTTTCTTTTCATTGAATAGTAGTTGACATAGTCTTTTTCCTTTCTCTCACATTTTTGTATAATATTGATTTATAAAAGGGTGTAAGAAAATTAGATAGCAAAGGTATGTTAAGCAAATTTTTTGTGGCTTGGTTTTCGTATGGGTTTCTTGGAAAAGAAATCATTCTTTGAAGGCTTAGGCATGGTTAACTAGGAATATAATTTTTAAAAAGAAATGGTTAAGGCTCAAAGTTATATCAAAAGATGGCCTAAAATCATTTCTCAAGCATGTGCATATGTACATGTTATATGCACATATTTTCTATGGAATATGTCAATAGATCACTTTAGTTGTGACAATCAAAACAAGGTTAATGAGATCATTGATTAGACCAAAACTTTGTATATTTTTATGTGCTAATCATCTCATTTTCAATTGCTTTAGGATATTAAATGGTAGGAGTTATGTTAATTGAATTCTTAACAAAGATATTTTGAGTTTGTAGTTAAAAAGAGCTAAATTTGGCTTCTTAAGGCCTTCCCAAACCAGTTGAGATGATTGGGGATGAAAAGATAAATTAGGGATAGCTCTGGAGAGGAAGAAATCATAAAATTAGAAAAGCAGTCAAACCGTACCGGTATGCGTACTGGTATGCTGAGGCCACTGGAGTAAACTGTACCGGTACGCTTACTAACTCTATCCGAAATGTGTACACCCAAGTGCAGGGGGTCAAGTTGTAGTAATAATCTGGTTTGAGTCCGAAGTCGAATCCACAGGGAACTAATAGTTTTGGTATTTCAAAGTAATCAGTAAAGGAGACCAATATATTGTTACCTTTGAGATTTTAAAGTTGTGAGTAGTGGGTGACTTCTTGAACAGAATATTGAATTCTTTTCAAAAAAAATTCTAGACTAAATATAAGATGAATTCAATTGGCAGGAAAGTTACTCTTTAGTTCGAGGATCGGGACATGTGGTCAATTATGCGGTTTATTATATTTATGCTTGATAACTCAATTAACTCTCGTGCCAACATCAAGTTAATCGGAAGATAAAGATGGATTGTGCAAATTAAAATCATGGTTCCGATGTCTTATTAGAAAGTTACAAGAATTGTTTGTACCGAGAGTTATCGTGTCGACAAACAAGCAAGTGTTTCTACATGACATCCAACCATGGCTTTAATATTCCATTCTTTAAAATAAAGCACAATAATGAGGATGATTAAAGGGTACTCATGAAGGTCTAGTCGGGGTACTTGCCTTAAAGCGAGGAGTTTTTCCATGCAAGAGTCATCCGTCTAATAGAAAGACTTTTGATTATACAATGTACCTTAGCTTTGCTAGATGCAATCAATCATCCAATAAGCAAGGGGATATAAATATTAAGCATTAGAACAAAACATCATATAAATTTCGAATAATCAATATATGTCCTTCACCTCTTACTAAAGAGTGAATGAGAAACTACTCACTCTTCATAGCTTTGGTACATCTAGAAAAGTGAGTGATGCACATCCCTCTTAGTTGAGGACTTCGCAAAATAAAGTACAATTATCAAGGAGCTAAACTTCAAAAAATAATGATTGAATCACGTTCCACCCTTCACGGCTTTGGCAAAACTCTCAAAGAGTGGAAGAGTTTCACTCCTCTAGGAAAGAAGAGAGCTCAAATAATGGAAGTGCAAGACATAAATGAAAGCAAGTATGAAATAGCATAAATGTAAAGACTAAAAGTAAATAGAGACATAAATGTAAAGACTTAAAGTACATTTAGAACATAAATGTAAAGACTTAAAGTAAATAAAGAAACTATAGCTCTTAAGCAAATGCAACTGTAAACATTAATATAAAGAAATGAGTGGGAATCTAAACTTCCCAACTCTCTAGCAAAGATGAAACTAAGCCAAAGAAGAGGAATTAGAAGTGCTACAAGTGCTACCCAAGTGCCTCTCATGCCAAGTGCTCCCTTTCTCCTTACAAACTAAGTGTATTTATAGGCTAGGAGAAGGTAGGGGAGGGGTAAATGAATAGAGCCTGGCGCCAAAGTCAAAGTGTCTTTACTCTCCGTTGTTCAAACGTTAGATGGATTTAGTCACTGCCATTCGGGTCAGAAGACACATGGTTCTCTATGGAAATCTCCCTTCAAGTCCTTTGTGCAAATCTCCCTCTAGAGTCCATGCAGAGTCTGACTACTCTATCTCTCCAATAATTCTAGGGACGTTCAAAGGTAGGTTGTCGTTCGAACGTGGCACTCATGTGTCTGAGCCTTTTGACTGCAAGTCTGCAAAACACCATGTCTTCAATCAGTCTGATCTTGTCATTGCTCCAGTGGACGTTCGAATAGTGTATGGCGTTCGAACGTAGTGCTCAAGTCTCTAGGGCCCTGGTTCTTGCCTACAACACACTTTGTCTCATCTGCCTAGTATTTCATTAGTTCAGGGGAGCGTTCGAACGTTATTTGTGTCCTCCAAGCTTCTCCACTTTTGTTCATTAATGTGTTGTTGTTACTTTCAAATGTAATTTTTGTATCCCTTGAACCCTTGTTCACTTTAAGATCTCAAACATCATCACTTAAACTCCATCAAAGTACAATTAGTCCAAAAAGGGTATAATAATATGTTATATTTGAGTACTAATCCCCAACCTAGATATTGCTAGTCCTTAGTAATACAATAATAATTAAATGTAAATTTATTTCTAGCACCTTTTTCGAAGGTCATCCGGTTGCATTTAGCTAACAAGCTGTTAAACCTCTAGGTTTACCCTAGTGGACGAGTGTTGTCTAGTGAGGGTTTCTAGTGAAGCTACCCACAAACTTCGGTCGAGCAAATGTATTTGTAAGATTGCTGATTAAAGTAAATTATCATCATGGTCATTGAGATATCCATCCCTCAATTTCTACTTTTTATCCCCCACGCTCTTTACCCTTGGTACCATCCCTATGCGAAAATTAACATCTTTCACATTAGCATTTGAAATATCCTTTGTAGTAGGATGTTCATTCTAGAAATAAGAATTGGTATATAACAAGCATTCCACTTTTACCACCCTCCATGGATAGTTTTGATTTCACAAATATCTCATAGGAACTCTGTCAGCAAAGGATTCACTCCGAATATGGTGACTTGTTTCTCACTGAGCATGTCATCAAAAGATGACCAATCAAAAATTGCATGCACAATTTAGTAAAGGAGTGAAACTTTTTAACAAATAGACTAATCATGTTCTTGGCATAACCTCATGGAAGAATATAGATGAAAATAACGAAATGTTATATAACATACCCCAACTTTTGATTGACAACATGCGTATGCATCAGACTTGAGAGCAATTAGGGCTTTCATAGGTTGTAATGTAGCTAGAGAGGTCAGTGGCTAATGAAATGACGTCAATGGAGTTTAAAAAACGCTATCTATTTTATGCATTTTAACACACCGACATTTTTTCTGGGAATGAGATTTCGTTCTTTCATTTTTCCCATTTTTCACTTTCTTGGCAATTCCCTGTCTTCCTATCTCTTTTCCTTTTTCAGTTGTTTTCACCGATTTTCTTTTCTTTCATGGAACAATATCCACAATTATCTTTTCTATTTTCTTTGCTTTTCTGTATCATTCTGATTTATACGAGGGTGCAAGAAAATTAGATAGCGAAGTAAGTCAAGTATATTTCCTTGTGGCTTGGTCATCATATGGGCTTTTTGGAAAAGAATTCATACTTTGAAGGCTCAATCATGGCTGACTAGGGTCATACTTTTGTGAAAGGATTAGCTAAGGCTCAAAGTTGATCCAAGATGGCCTAAGATCCTTTCTCAAGTATGTGCAAATGTATGTGTCATCTTGTATATACATCCTGTGGGATATGTCAATAGATCACTTTAGTTGCATAATCAAAACAATATTAATGAGAGTATTGAAAAATAGAAAGTGAAAAACGTTTCTTGAATAGATAGATCCCCATGGTATCCTTTCTTATCTCCACTGGTTATGTAGGGTTTTCCGGGGAATGTTGGTTATATACCAATTCTATTTTCGAGTCTGATCACCGTGTACCTTAGGAATAATGAATACTCATGTACATTTGATAATTTAATCATAAAGATGACATCAGTTAGAAGAGCTCTGGTCTTAGGTCAAGATTGCCAAGTTGTGTGTCAAACTGATCATGTGATTAGTTACTTTATAAAACAATCTTAACATCCACATGTGTTTTTATCAACAAAATTACTAAAGTGCTAATTTTACAAGTGCCTTTAAATAGATAAAAATGACAAATTCAATCATTCCATTCACAGAATATGATCATTTGATACACCAATCATTAATGATCCAATATTTCCAAAACACTTGAAAATATTCATGAAAACACACAAACAAACTAAACAAACAAACAAAAGAACAATCATTTCCTCTCAATCTCCTCTAACTCCACTCCTCAGATAGCCAAGAATCTCCTCCTGTTGTTTGAGGATCTCAGCTTGCTGTCGGAGAATCGCAGCTTGATTGGTCTCAATCTCAATCATGACATCCCTAAGTGATCTCCGAGTACTCGAGATAGGTCCTGCCTGATCTGGCTGTGCTCTCTCCTCCTCTACCATCTCTCTCTCTATCTCCATTTCTTCCTCTCTGTCAAGTTCCTATTGAACATCGTCTATTCCTTGGGCTGGTGGCATTTCTTGCCATCTTGTTGGGGTATCACTGTGTCCCTGACTTCTCTTGAACGAGCCCTTGTTGAGTGGTCCCATTGGCAACTGTATCTCCATCTCTGGCCTCTCCTATACTCCATTTTCTAGACAAATCTTCGTCATCAAAGTGCCAAAGGGCAATGCACTTTTCTTCACATTACACCCTTTCTTCATTTCGTTTAGGATGAGAGAAGGGAGGTCAATGCTATGTCTTTTTCCTATGGCATAGAAGAGGCGAGCCATCTCCAGCAAAATCTCATTTTTTCTTTTTAGAGGGGTTAAGTTGGAGACTATAATCAAGTTAAGCATTTTGTATTTATCGATCAATTCCCCTTGTTAAAAAAAATTCCTCTTCCCCCATGCAAAATCCGCAACCCAGTCAATTCCTTGCCTACCTTATCTAACTCAACATTTTTCTTTGGGGGTATCTGGGGTTGCCCACTTGAGTCAACTCTTGTCTAATCTCTTTGAGAAATGTCTCATACACATTGATGTGGTTACCCCGTACCTAGGTCCGGATAGTGTCGTTGATGATTTCAGTGTTCGAGTAAAACTCCTGCACCAAATCAACAATGGCCCTCCCTCCGTTTTTCAAATGCCACACCCACTCTCTTCTATCCATCTCAGCAAAGTCATAGACTACAACGTCTCTCTCACATACCCCAACTTGATTTTAGAAGAAATTCTCATACCTTCCCTTTTTCAGGGCGTTTGGAAACCTGGTACGGTCGTACAACTTTCTCATTTCCTTCACTTTTCCTTCTTGGATCACATCCTCAAACCAGTTCAGCTCTTGGTTCACTGGTGGATAACGCCTAGCAGGTATCTTCATCTGAGGCATGGCGTTCGAACGTTGGCAGCTTGGAGGAGGTTCTGAAAATTTAGGTTTCTGGTATGGGGTTGATGTTTTTTGATTTGGAGATGAGTTAGAGAGGGTCGAATTAGGGTTTCTTGGGGTTTGACGATAGATTTAGGTGTGGGAGTGAGAAACGAGCTCTAGGGTTTGAGAGCTCTAGGGGATTTTGAAATGAATCAGACGTTCAGGCTTTTATACTCTACATCGCACTGTTCGAACGATGGAAACGTTCGAACGTGAAATAAAGAATTTAAATTAACGTTCAAACAGTCAAGGGTCTTTCGAACAATGCTAGCTCCCAATACTTTGTGTTTTCAACAGTGTTTTAGTAGAGAAGACATCAGAGGCAAAGTACTGCAAGCATCACACGTTCGAATGGACCTCAACGTTCGAACGTTAAACCAAAAATAAAATGTTTCTCTATTACACTGTACACAATCAGAGAAGGCTAAACATCACAAGTTCAAAACAAAAATTCATGGCGTCTCAAGATAAATCCCTATCCGCACTTGAGGTTGACATTTTGGACGTTCCTTTACTCAGCCCATTTTTTCGTTGTAGCAATTTCAAAGCAGAAAAGTATGTATAAAAATAAAAAAGATTTTCACACTATTCAGAAAAATTCGAACCATTGACTTTCATTCCCCAAAACACAAATTTTCACAGTTTGTTAGAAAACAATCTAATTCGAGTCATCCTCTATGTGGTTCGAACAACCACTGACTCTTCTAATCTCTTGTCGCACAAACCAGTTAAGCAAAGTACTGGAATAGGATGACGTGTCAAGATAATCCTTACTCTTTCCATTCACTATCCAGTCTAATCGATCAAGTGCGTGACCAGAAATTGGTTTAGAGCACTGATTGTATCTTTTATCATGAAAAACCTGGCCACAGTGTTTATAGATACCAAGTCTCTTGGCACGACGGCGTTTAGCAGAAGTGCTTCTACCACAGAGGGGTTTTGCTTGCTGTTCTCGGATCTCATTTTTTCTTACCAGTCTTGCTTTTCTCTTGATCACAGTATGCACATCTGATGGAAAAGTGCATAAAACTCCTAGACTAAACCAAAAATTTTTAACATCCATGATTCCTAAGCTTTAAGACTCACTATCTGATTTTTTAACGTCTGCCAGTCACAAAGACAGTTTACACTGACCCACATATATACAATAAACAAGACACATTACACAATAAAATCATAACAACAACAACAACAACAAAATTTTAAATTTTATGGTATGGGCACAAAAACAAAATACGGACAAAATATGAACTGTAGGTTCTCACACCCCAAACCTAAACTGAACATTGTCCCCAATGTTTCGAATTTACCAGTATGGATCTTGTAAATGAGGTTTGAAAGTCAGTGATCCATGCTTCTTTAGATACCTACAAATTCAAATGCAACCATTAATCCTTTCGGTTCAGATCTTGGCCTCGGTTAGGCTTGTACGTGATTGGGAAAAGCAGCAGTGTATACACATAAACAACTGGAGTAAAACATTATAAAACATGAGAATAATGATTTCATCTTCATGATATATGGACATGATTTCGCTTGGGTATGGTCGAATTTGTAGAAAGAAAGAATAGAAAAACTAAGAAGAAAAAAGAACGAAGCAGAACCGAAAGCGAGGGAGAAGAAGAAGAAGAAGAAGAAAAAGTAGAAAGAAAGAAGGAAAAAGGCGGTGGTAGGGGGCTCAATGGAGATATATGGGAAAAGATAGAAAAAGTGGTGGAGGTCTCATGATGGTGTCTCCTCGGGTCGGGTTTTTACCTGATCCGACCCTTTTGAGTGTCGGCAGGCGTGATTCTCTGAGGGGTATTCTGGTTCTATTAAAATAATGATTTTCACATTTTTAACAAAATCCTCCAAAAACGGTTTCAAACTCTGACCATTAATATTAAAGATATTTTGGTTTGATGGGTTTTCCACTTCTATTGCTCCATGATCAAACAACTTTTTGACAATGTAAGGCCCAGTTCATCTTGATTTTAACTTACCAGGGAATAGGCGGAGTCTTAAATTAAACAACATGACTTTCTGAGAAGGTTCAAAAGACTTTCGCACAATGTTCTTATCATGAAAAATTTTCATCCTGGTTTTAGCAATCTTAGCATTCTCATATGCTTTATTTCTCAATTCCTCCAATTCATTTATCTGAAGTTTTCTTGATAGTCCAACTTTGTCCATGTTAAAATTCATTGCTTTAATGGCCTAGTATGCCCTATGTTCTAGTTCCAAACTTATATGGCATGGTTTTCTATAGACTAATCGATAGGGAGACATGCCCAAATTTGTTTTAGAAGCAGTACGATATGCCTAGAGTACATCAATCAGTCTTGACGACCAATCTTTGCGATATGGGTTTACCATTTTTTTTTAAAATTAATTTGATCTCTTGATTAGCTAATTCGGCCTGTCCACTAATCTGTGAGTGATAAGGGGCTTCAATTTTGTGAAAAATTAAATATTTTTTTATCAAATTCCAGAAGGGACGATTGTAAAAAAGAGAACCCCATCACTTATGATTGCTTTAGGAATTCCAAATTGGGACAATATTTTCTTTTAAAATTTTTATCACCATTTGGTGATCATTTTTTTGGCATGGAATTGCCTCAACCAATTTGGAAACATAGTCTACTGCCACTAAAACGTATAGATAGCCAAAAAAAGGTGGGAATGGTCCCATAAAATCGATGCCCTAGCAGTCAAAAATTTCAATCACCAGAATTGAGTTTAAGGGCATCATATTTCTTTTTGAAATGTTTCTCAATCTTTGACATCTATCACACGTTAAACAAAAGGCATGGACGTCTTTAAAAAATGTGGGCCAGTAAAATCCACATTGCAAGATTTTTGCAATAGTTTTACTTGATGAAAAGTGGCCACCACATGCTTCAGAATGACAAAATGATATTACATGTCTGCTTTCATGAGTTGTGATGCAACGTCTTATGATCTGATTCTTACAGTAATTGAATACATAGGGATCTTCCCAAAAGAAGTTACGAACCTCCCTCAAAAATTTCTTTTTGTCCATGGGAGTGAATGATGGAGGGAGTGTTCTAGTAGCTAGAAAATTAGCAATATCTGCATACCATGGGGTCTCATTAATTATGAACAGTTGTTCATTAGGGAATTTTTCATTGTTTGGCAGTCCATCCTCATGAAAGTCATAAGTAAATCTGGACAGATGGTCTGCCACCACATTTTCAACCCCTTTCTTATCTTTAATGATCATATCAAACTGTTGGAGTAAGAGTATCCATCTTAAGAGCCTCGGTTTGGCATATTTCTTTGTTAGCAAGAATTTTAGGGCTGCATGGTCAGTGAATACTATAACAGAAGACCCAACAAGAAAGGAACGAAATTTTTTCAAAGCAAAAACTACAGCAAGCAATTCTTTTTTAGTTTTTGAATAATTTATTTGAGCATCATTCAAAGTTTTGTTTGCATAGTATATTACATGTGGTTTCTTATCCTTTCTTTGCCCCAATACAGCACCTACAACATAATCACTTGCGTTACACATTAGTTCAAAGTGTAGAGTCCAGTTAGGGGGTTGCATTATTGGGGCAGAAATTAACATGTCTTTCAGCTTGTCAAAAGCTTTCTGGAAAGCTTCATTCCAATCAAAGATTATGTCTTGACTCAGAAGATGACACATAGGTTTGACTATGGTATTGATGTCTTTTTTGAATCTCCTATAAAAACTTGCATGTCCCAGGAATGATCGGACATCTTTTATAGTCTTGGGTGCTGACAGATTTCCTATTAGATCAATTTTTGTCTTGTCAACTTTCATGCCCTCAGATGATACAATGTGACCTAAGACAATGCCTTGTGTTGCCATGAAATTACATTTTTTCAAACTAAGCACCAAATTGGCTTCTTTACACCTTATGAAAACTTTGTCTAAGTTTGCCAGACACAAATCAAATGAGTCACCATAGACAGAGAAATTGTCCATAAATATTTCCAAAATTTTTTCAACCATGTCACTAAACAAGCTTAGCATGCACCTTAGGAATTTTGCAAGAGAGTTACAAAGTCCAAAAGGCATCCTTTTAAATGCAAAGGTTCCAAAGGGACATGTGAATGTGGTTTTCTCCTGATCATCTAAGACAATCTTAATTTGATTATACCCGAAATATCCATCCAAGAAACAGTAAAATTCATGGCCTGAAATTCTTTCTAGAACTTGGTCAAGGAATGGGAAGGGGAAATGGTCTTTCCTAGTTATCAAATTCAGTTTTCGATAATCAATGCACATTCGTCATCCTATGACGACTCGAGTTGGCACTAGTTCATTGGCATCATTTTTTACCACTGTAGCTCTAGAATTTTTGGGCACAATTTGGGTTGGACTAACCCATTTGCTATCGGATATGGGAAAGATTATTCGTGCAACTAAGAGTTTGAGTACCTCAATTCTTACCACTTCCTTCATGTGAGGATTCAGTTGTCTCCGCATTTGACGAGAGGGCTTTGAGTCCTCTTCAAGATATATTGTATGATTGCAGATCAACGGACTTATACCTTTCAAGTCAGCGATGGTCCACCAAATGGTGCTTTTATGACTTTTAAGAATTTCAATCAGTTTAGACTCTTGCAAGTCTGTAAGCTTAGAGAAAATTACCACTGGGTATGACTTGTTTTCTCCTAAAAATGCTTACTTGAGGTCAGATGGGAGAGGTTTTAATTCAGGCTTTGGTGGCCTGTCACTTGATGAGATCAATTTTGTACCATTTGATGAAAGTTCCCCTAAATTGGGTGCCCATGTCTCAATAGCATGAATAGGGCAACTTTGTGGATTTGACTTAGATGAGTTAGACTCTATCAAAGATGATTCAGTCAGACGTTCATAGAACGTGTCACTCAAATGTTCTTGTATCAAAGATTCAATGGAGTTTACTTGCTCTTCCTCCTCATCCTTTCCTGGGTGTTTAGCAATATTGAAAATATTCAGCTCAAGAGTCATATCTCCAAAAGTTAATTTTATGACTCCATTCCTACAATTGATTAGTGCATTGAAAGTTGCTAGGAAGGGTCGACCAAGGATGACAAGAATTTGGTTCTCTAAATGTAATGATGGTTGAGTATCTAAAACAATGAATTCAATATGGAAGAAAAAATTATCCACGTGAACAAGCACATCTTCAACAATGCCCCTAGGGATTTTGACATACCTGTCTGCTAACTGGAGTGTGACATAAGTGGGTTTGAGTTCACTCAGACCCAACTATTGGTAGACGGAGTAAGGTAGTAGATTAACACTAGCTCCAAGGTCTAACAATGCTTGTTCTCTCTTTAAATCTTCAATGACACATGAGACAGTTGGACAGCCAGGGTCCTTGTATTTTGGAGGGATTTGAGTTCGAAGTCGAATCCATAGGGAACTAGTATTTTTGGTGTTTCAAAGTAATCAGTAAAAGAGACCAATTGATTGTAACCTTTGAGATTATAAAGTTGTGAGTAGTGGGTGACTTCTTGAACAGAATATTGAATTCTTTTCAAGAAGTTTTCTCAACAAAATATAAGATGAATTCAATTGGCAGAAAAGTCACTCTTTAGTTCGAGGATCGGGACATGCAATTACTTATTTATTATATTTATGCTTGATATCCAACCATGGCTTTAATATTCCATTCTTTTAAATAATGCACAATAATGGTGATGATTAAAGGGTAGTCATGAAGATCAAGTCGGGGTACTTGCCTTGAAACGAGGAGTCTTTCCATGCAAGAGTCATCCGTGTCATTGAAAGACTTTCGATTATACAAAGTACCTTAGCTTTGCTAGATTCAATCAATCATCCAATAAGCAAGGAGATATAAACGTTAAGCATTAGAACAAACATCATATAACTTCTGGATAATCAATACATGCCCTTCACATCTTACTAAAGAGTGAATGAGAAACTACTCATTTTTCATAGCTTTTTTAAACCTAGAAAATTGAGTGATGCTCATCCCTCTTAGTTGAGGACTTCGAAAAAAAAGTACAATTATCAAGGAGCAAATTTTCAACAAAGAATGAGTGAATCACGTTCCACCATTCACGGCTTTGGCAAAGCTCTCGAAGAGTGGAAGAGTTTCACTCCTCTAAGAAAGAAGAGTGCTCAAATAATGGAAGTACAAGACATAAATGAAAGCAAGTATGAAATAGCCTAAATGTAAAGACTAAAAGTAAATAGAGACATAAATGTAAAGACTTAAAGTAAATCAAGAACATAAATGTAAGGATTTAAAGTAAATAAAGAAACTATAACTCTTAAGCAAATGCAACTGTAAACATTAATATAAAGAAATGAGTGAGAATCTACTTCCCAACTCTCTAGCAAGATGAAACTAAGACAAAGAAGAGGAATTAGAAGAGCTACAAGTGTTGCCCAAGTGCCTCTAGTGCCAAGTGCTCCCTTTCTCCTTACAAACTAAGTGTATGTATAGGCAAGGAGAATGCAGGGGGAGGGGTAAATGAATAGAGTCTGGCGCCAAAGTCAAAGTGAAAAGCAAACCACTTTGCAGGCAGTCTTTCAAGGCCGTATTAACGGTTAGGGCGTTCGAACGATTTTTCTTTGTTCTTCGTTGTTCAAACGTCAGAGGGAATTAGTGCTTGCTATTCAGGTCAGAAGACACGTGGTTCTCTGTGGAAATCTCCCTCCAAGTCCTCTGTACAAATCACCCTACAGAGTCCATGAAAAGTTTGACTTCTCTATCTTTCCAATAATTCCAGGGATTTTCGAATGTAGATTGTCGTTCGAACGTGGCACTCAAGTGCCTGAGCCTTTTGACTGTAAGTCTACAACACACCATGTCTTCAGTCTGTCTTATCTTGTCATTGCTCTAGTGGACTATCAAAAAGAGTATGGCATTCGAACGTAGTGCTCAAGTCTCTAGGGCCTTGGTTCTTGCCTGCAACACACTTTGTCTTATCTACCCTGGTGTTTCATTAGTTCAGGGGAGCGTTCGAACGTTTATTGGCGTTAAAACATTATTTGTTTCCTCCAAGCTTCTCCACTTTTGTTCATTAATGTGCCGTTGTTAGTTTCAAATGTAATTTTTGTATCCCTTGAACCCTTGTTCACTTTAAGACCTGAAACATCATCACTCAAATTCCATCAAAGTACAATTAGTCCAAAAAGGCTATAATAATATGTTATATTTGTGTACTAATCACTTATCCTTTGGAGTTTGACGACCAGTACACTTTGCCTGAGATGCCCAAATTCTGCTTCCTTGAGGGTCCCACCAACATTTCTCCCTCACTCTTCTGACACGCCCACAATATTGTTCATCCCTTTCACACATGTCTTTGGACTTTGGAGTCATGGTGATTAATGAGGAGATAGAGAGAGAAGAGAAACTGGGTGAGCAGACAATGTCTGCACTCCCCCTATCCATGCCATTCTTCCTCCAGCCTATTGCTGGAGGTTACTTTTGGATGCTAGGCCACCTCTCCATGCACGTTTTTGGCAAGAAAAGCTCTCCATGATTCAGATTACCAAGGAGATGAAAGAATATAGATAGATATGGAGAGAGAAGGTCTGAGGAAGAAGAGGATAAATAGTGTTCTAGAGAGATAAAGTGAGATTTTTGCATTTCTTTCAATACATTGTCTTGTAATCCCCTGTATGAATTTTAAGAACTTCATTTTAATGTCATGAATGTTATTCTCTTTCAAGTTCAATGCAAGTTTAATGCTCTTTTGAAGCTTTTACCATTATTGCATCGAAGTTCTCCATTTTCTTAGACATTAAAGGGGTTTTCATTGTTTCATTTATAGCTTATGTTATCTTGCAATTAGTTATTCAAGAACTTCATCCCTTTGCAATACATTCTCATTGCATAGTTAATTTCATTTCAAGCATGAGTAGCTAAATCTTTTAGTTGGCAAAGCCACGGGAAACCTCCATTTGGGTATACCATTTCAAAACATTCTCCTCCGTCATTTAAGAGTACAATGGTTCGGTTTGACTGGGTTGAGGGTGGATAAGTCAGTGAGTCTTTGATATTTCGTAGGCCTAGTCATGGTTTATGCTTAGATACTCACTCATTTTATCCCTAACTTTCCCCGAATTAATCGTTCTCTTATGCCCTATTGGATGAGGGATTCGAGTTGAGATGGAATCACCATTGGAGTAAATTCTTGGATTTGCCAACATTTGTGTCTCATTTCATTTTCACCAAAACACACGTCACAAAATAACTTTCAATCCCAAAGATTTTACACTTTCATTTACCCAAAAATCACATTCCTCTTGATTTACTTCCTTCTCTGTGGAATGACCTTGGAATACCACTAAGTAAAAAACGGCCTGCAAAAGTCTCGTTGTGCCTGGGGAGCATTTGTGTGCATTCTCACATCACATTTACATCATTTCATTTCTCCCATTTCCTTGCCCTTTCTTTTGACACTATCCCTAAGGGAGAGTGACACTCCCCTTCATCCATACACTACACATTTTAAGGGACGATTTTTATAGGTTAGGAAACAACTAGGTTTTTTGACCAAGCATTTTTGGTGCCATTGCCGGGGAAGACAAGTGTCGAATCAAGAGGGTGATTTTTGGACAACGGAGGTAAGTCCCGTAATTTTCTTCATGGGTTGAGGTACTTTGCTCTGTGTATATATTTTTGTTTGTGTATAATTTCAATTGTACATATTTTGTTGCATGTGGGGAAGTGACAACCAAGGTCGACTAGTTAGACAACTTTTAGGCCCCAACATGAATATTGACCAAGACCCACCCGAGGATGTGGGTGATAATTTTGACAATGTGGGTGCTAGTCCAAACATTCAAGGGGGTTGGGGAGTGCAACCGCCTAGAATGCCCAACCCACGAGTGCATTTTCCTCTTTCTAGGAATGAAGGAAACAATATCCATGTTGACCCTCCGGCAAGGTCAATGCGGGAGTTCCCTCAACCAAGCTGTAGCACTACACCTTCATGCATCTTCCTTCTAGTCCAAGCCCAACTTTTCATAGTTAAACCAGGGATGTTGAACCTACTCCCAACTTTTCGTGGAATCAAAAACGAGAAACCCTAATAACTTATAAGGGATTTTGAAGAGATAGTTGTAACCTTTCTCCCAAATTATAATATGGAAGAGATAGCATGGATGAAATTATTCCCTTTCTCCCTGAGTGATAAGGCGAAAACATGGCTTTAGTCCTTGAGATCCCGAACCATAACATCTTGGGATCAAATAATTTATGTGTTTTTGAATAAATTTTTTCCGGTGCATAAAATCACCACTCTAAAAAAGCAAATTCAGAACTTCATGAAGAAACCCAATGAACAATTCTACCAATGTTGGGAACGGTACAAGGAAATGCAACAAACCTTTCCACACCATGGCTTTGAACTATGGCAATTGGTGAGTTTCTTCTATGAAGGGATTACACCGGGCTATCGGCAATTCATCAATATTATGTGCAATGGGGAGTTTATGAGAAAAAAACCCGACGAGGCTTTAGGCTATTTTGATACATTGGCCCAAAATGCATTATCATGACACACCACTAACCCGACCGATGTACCAAGGTCTTTGCCTCGTGAGAGTGGCCAACTTCAAGGGAGAGGGATAGGGAGGAATTACTTTCAAAAATTTCCAAATTGTCTAGGAAGGTGGAAAGTCTTGAACTCAACCGAAGACATGAGGTGTCTAACGTGTCTAAGATTGAGAAGGGGTCTGCGATTTGTGAGAGCGTAGAGCATTTCATATTGGAGTGCCCTAACATTCCATCACTTAAGGAGGTATATTATGAACAAGTTCATGTCTTTAATCAAATGAGGCAATTTTTTTCTCCTAACTCGAACACCTACAATCCGGATTGAAGTAACCACCAAAATTTCAGTTGGAGAAATGACAACCCAATTCCTCATGGGACAAGTGCATATTCATCTCCCATGCCTCTCAAGCAAAATCGATACCATGGCCAAGGGCAAACGTCTAGCTCCCAATACCCCTGGTCCAATCCACAAGGGTATTCTCCCAATCTATCCCCATAAAATTTCTCTCAAAGTCCACCACTACAAAGGCTTTAACCAATAGGGACCATCAAATTCGTCCACCTGCCAACCTCCCCATAAAAGGAACTTCGAGGATGAGCTCTATAACCAATTCAAAGCCAAACAACCTTTAATAAAAATATTTCGGTCCAACTCACCAAAATCACCAATTGCATAGGGTTGTCTCAACTAGAAAAAGGGAAATTCCCCACTCTACCCCAAGAAAACCCTAAAGGCCAACATGTGGTTGAGTTGGCCGAGCCCACCAAAGGGAGTTATAAGCAACTCAAGGTGGTCACCACCCTTCATAGTGGCAAACAAAATGAAAAGACCATGATGCCAAAGGTTTTACCCAAAGCCGCATTGTCACTAGAAGAAGAGAAAGATAGTGAGGCAAAAGAGGGTGAGTTGAGTGAAGATAAAGAAAGGGAGACTGTTGAGAAAGAAAAATTGACTAATGATTGTGTAATTATTCCTCCCATGCCTGCCCCTTTTTCGAGTCGTTTGAAGCCATCTGTCAAGATGGCTAATTATACTGATATTTTAGAAATGTTTATGCAGGTTAAGATTAACATCCCACTCCTTGAAGTAAATACCATCGTGTGCCAAAATCTTGAAGGATTTATGCACAGTAGAAAGGAGATTGAATGTCTTGAAGAAAGCATTCTTAACCAAACAAGTGAGCTCAATTTTGAAAATCAACACTCCTTTAAAATTTAAAGACCCCAGTTGTCCAACAATTGCCATTACTATATGCAATTTTCGGGTAGAACAAGTATTGCTCGACTTGGGGGCAAGTGTCTATCTCCTTCCCTATTCAGTGTATCAACAACTTCAGCTTGAGGAGTTGAAGCTCACCTGAATCACGCTTCAATTGCCAGATTGTAGCATTTGCACACCAAGGAGAGTGGTGGAAGATGTCTTGGTACAAATTGATAAATTTTACTTTTTTCGTCGATTTTATTGTGCTAGATACGCATCTTGTTGCTAACCTTAGATCAAAAATTCCTGTAATACTTGGAAGACCCTTTCTTGATACATCTAATGCCTTTATAAATTACAAGAACAGTCTCATGAAGTTGGCATTTGAGAACATGACAATAGAGCTCAATGTATTCAATTTGGCAAAGTAACCGGGTGATGATGAGGAAGTAAGTGAGGTCAATATAATCGACACCTTGGTTGATGAGCACTTAGAACTGGAGGCGTTGTTGAAATTCAAGGAAGAAGGATTTGTGGATCTTGAGGAATTGGATGAGTAAGAGGAGGTAAAAGATTTAAAATAGGTGGAAAGATGGACCCCTACATTCGAGGAGTTACCCCACCAAGAAAAGAAAATATTCTCATCGGATAAACAAAATCCAAACTTGGAGTTGAAGCATTTACCCTCCCATTTGAAGTATGCGTATCTTGGTGAAGGAGAAACTTTTACGGTAGTCATAAACTCAACCTTGAATGCGGAATAAGAAGAAAGACTCTTAAGGGTATTGAGAAAGCACAAAGGGGCAATTAGGTGGACAATTGCGGATATCAAGGGAATAAACCCTATCATTTGCACCCACCACATTTACCTTGAGGAGGATGCAAAACCTTCCCAACAACCACAAAGGAGATTGAATCCCAATATGAAGAAGGTGGTGAGGGATGAGGTGTTGAAACTACTTGATGTGGGCATCATCTTTTCGATTGCTAATAGCAAGTAGGTAATTCCCACACAAGTAATGCCAAAGAAATTCAGAGTCACAGTGGTTAAAAAGAATGAGAATGAGCTTATACCTACAAGAGTAATCACTAGATGGAAGGTATGCATTGATTATTGGAAGTTGAACTCATACACTAGAAAATATCATTTCCCAATGCCATTTCTTGATCAAGTCTTGGAAAGAGTAGTAGAGCACCTATTCTATTGCTTTCTAGATGGCTACTTTGGCTATAATAGAATAGAGATTGCATTGGAGGATCAATAGAATACCACTTTCACCTGCCGCTACTGTACCTTCACCTACCGCCGCATGTTGTTTGGACTATGGAATGCTCCCGGCACATTTCTACGATACATGATGAAGATTTTCAGTAATATGGTAGAGAAGATAGTGGAGGTCTTCATGGATGACTTTTCAGTGTTTGGGGATTTAATCGACAGATGTTTGACAAACTTGGAGAAAGTTCTAATAAGATGTGAGGAGAAGAATCTAGTATTGTGCTTGGCCATATAGTGTCAGCAAGGGGAATTGAATTCAATAAATCCAAGGTTGAGGCCATTTCCAACCTCCCAACGCCAAGAGCCATCAAGGGCATCTGGTCGTTTTTGGGCCATACAGGTTTTTATCGCAGCTTTATAAAAAAATTCAATGAGTTGGCCCTACCCTTGACCAACCTATTGTCTAAGGAAGTCCCCTTTTAGTGGTTGGATAACTGTGAGACATCTTTTAAAAAACTTAAGAGCATACTTGTCACGCCTACTATCATGCAACCACCTAGGTGGGATCTACCTTTTGAGCTTATGTGTGATGCAATTTATTATGTGGTCGGTGCAGTGCTCGGTCAAAGGAATGAAAATAGGTCGTATGTGATACACTATGCTAGAAAAACACTCAATGATGCTCAGATGAATTACACCACCACCGAGAAAGAGTTGCTAGCAGTAGTGTTTGCCTAAGGAAAATTTTGCTATTACATCATTGGTTCGCCTATTGTTGTCTTTATTGACCATTCTGCCCTGAAGTATTTATTGTCTAAGCATGATGTGAAACCAAGACTCATTAGGGGGACACTCATACAAGAATTTGACTTGACAATCAAGGACAAGAAAAGAGTTAAGAACATGGTGGCAGATCATTTATCCTCGCTTATGGTGCAAGAGGCTGATGATCATATTCCTATTCCTGACTCTTTTACTGACGAACATTTGCTTTCAATTCATTGTGTATGTCCTTGGTATGCTGATACATGTAATTACCTTGCAACAGTACAAATACCACCACAATAAACCCCAGAAGATTGAAGAAAATTTACGGCAAATGCGAAGTACTTCTACTTCGACAACGGGATGTCCATATATTCTGCCACTCTCAAGCTTGTAGTGGACATTTTCCAGTGAAGAAGACTTCCGCTAAAATTCTTCAATCAGGCTTCTACTGGCCCTCTTTTATCAAAGATTGTGTTTCATTTTGTAAGGTATGTGACAGATGCCAATGATTGGGTAGTGTGACCCAGAGAAGAATGATGCCCCTCTCCCCTATGCTTATCATAGAAATATTCAAATGTTGGGGCATCAATTTCATGGGTCCGTTCCCTATGTCATTCGGTTATTTGTGCATCCTTCTAGTAGTGGACTATGTGTCCAAGTGGGTGGAGGCTATCCTGACTAAGACTAATGACCACCGAGTCGTAGTCAATTTTCTCAAAGAGAATATATTTTCAAGATTTGGGATGCACCGAGCAATGATCAGCGATGGTAGAACCCACTTTTGTAATAAGACATTTGCATCTCAAATGTTCAAATATGGGATCACTCACAAAGTATCCACTGCTTATCACCCACAAACAAATGGTCAAGCCGAGCTAGTGATGATCACATAATATTGCATATTTGAAGGACTCATTACTTGCATTTCAACTCAACTTTTGCCTCTAAGCACTTAGAGTTAGGCAATTTTATGAATAATGTTGACTTTTCTATGTTGCATGTATTTATAGCTTAAATGAAGGATTTTAGGACCTTGAAACTATGTTGGATGTGTGGTGAAGGCATGGACACAATACATGAAGATTGGGAGGCTGGGAGGGTGAAGAATTCAAGGAAAAAGGCATTCGGAAGGTTGTGCCCGCTGGAGTGAAGGATTTTGACATAGTACCGCTGTTGTTTCCTTTTTTGACCATGATCCACTTCGCATGTGAAACAATCCAAAACATGAAAGTTTTAGATCTGGATGTCTTCTGTATTGTGTCAAAATTTCAGCTTAATCCAACGGTTGGATCAAAAGTTATGCCAATTCTACAAAACCTAGTCCAGAGCCGAAAACAATACCGGTACTTCGAACTCTAGTAGCCTTAGAGTATCGGTACGTAGTACCGGTACGCTCCCCTAAAGCAGCCCCGAACCTCCTGCAACTCATCTCCACTTACTTGGGGTCCCACCTACACTTCCCCGAACCTACCCAAAATTTCCTTACACATTTACATGCCTCCCTTACACAATTTGAAGAATTTTGAGGCTTGGCATTTATTGAGGATGGGAGAGAAGTGGGCTGCCATGTGGGTTGCTGGGTAGACTTGTCCTATCCTATCCAAGCCATCATTCAACCTCCCATTGATGGGAGGCCTACACACTCATGCTAGGGGACCACCATGCACGAAAATTAAAGGCTCTCCAACACTATATTTAGCATTTACAAGCCATTCAAAGAGTGTGGCAACCTAAGCTTAAAAAACATCCAAGGAAGAAGATGATGAATAGTGTCATAGAGTGAGAAATTTATGTTTTTGCATTTTCTTCCATCTTATCACTTGTAGTTTAGTGTAAGACTCTTGTAGTCCTTAACTCTTGCACTTTAATCTCATTCATTTCAAGTATATTGCAAGTTTAGTTACATGTTCTTGTTTCTACCATTGTTGTGTTAATTTTTCTTTATTTTTAGTTTTGAAATGGGTATTGTATTTCTTTCTTCTTAGTCTAAGTTTTCTTGTATTAGTTCAAGTTCCATGCTTCATTTCCTCATTATGTCCATTTAAATTATGCTTGTCTTTCCTTTATGCATGAATAACTAGATTTTAAGTTGGGTAATCCGAGGGAGACCTCCCATTGAGTAATCTATTTCAACTCTTCTTCTTTCCTCCACTCGGTGTACGGTGGTTTGGTTTGACTGGGTTGAGTGTGGACATAGTTGTGAGTCCTTGATATTCCGTAAGCCTAGTCACGGTTAATGCTTGGATCCTCACAATCTTGTCACGAGCTTCCCACAAATCAATCATTCACCTTTGCATCATTGGAGGAAGGCTTTGAGTTGAATTGGCATCCTCATTGGAGTAAACCTTTGGATTGGCCAACATTTGTTTTATTTCAATTTAGTCCAAACTTCAATCACCAAAACACAAACCAAAAGATTTTACACTTTCTCTTTTTGACAAAATAACCTTCACACACTTGAACTTTTCTTCCCTGAGGAGACGACCTTGGAATAGTCTTCCAAGTAAAACACCGATATACAAGAGACTCCTTGCGATTGTGGAGCACTTTTGTTCACCACACACACATTTTATTTCATTGTACATTTTGTTCATTTCATCACCACCATTTCGTTGTCCTTTCTCTTGCATGAATTTGAGTGAGAGTGACACTCACCCACACACATAAGCCATGTACATATTTGATGGTTCATGTTAGGAGCTTAGGAACAACAATATTTTCACCATTCATTTTTGGCGCCGTTGCTGGGGAAGGTTAAGCGTCAAATTCGAGTGTGATTTTGGGTGACATAGGTAAGTCTCGTGATTTACACAATGGGCCAAGGTATGTCGTCTCATTTGTAAATAGTTTGTTTTAATTTGTGTTGTGTGTAATGTTTTCTAATTATTTTGAAAATGTATCGAATGCCTCTTATTTTGAAAATGTGTGTGAAACTTATGATGATTATGGGCTCATCAATTGTGTGTGCCCAATAAATTAACCGGTTCAAGACTTTCCATACGAAGATTCAAATTCAATTTTGGCCTCCGAAAATTTTTACCCCAACCATTATGCTTCACCAACTTATCCGAGTTATGGTTGGGAGAATGAACCTCATAATTTTTCATCCAATCTCACACCACCAAATGAATTTTTTCATTGTCCAACATATGAGGACTCAACCGAACAAGAATTGAAAAATACTCTTTACGAGTTTATGCAATACCTAATGGAATTCAATGCCCAAATAACGAAAGACCTTATTATATTGACTCAAGCTATAACTACCACGTGTGAAGGGCAACATGTTGAGCATAGTCAATGCATTAAGCATGATCACCCCAAATGGAATGCAAATTGATGTTAAATCTCCCACCATTCTTGATTGTGAAAAGTTTAATGAAGTTATTATCTCACATGAGGCTAATGAGCCCAAAGTCATTTTTCCATCTATGAGTGGTGTTGAGATTCAAATTTCTCAACTTGGGGAGGGCATTGCAATGGAGTTAAGTGAAAAAAATTTAAAAGAAAAATTGTGTACTCCATTGTTTGAATTGCATAAACTTGCCTACACATCTATTTGGTTGAGAATTTTGAATCAACATCCTTTCTATGTTTGGACAGATGGCTTAAGAAGGGCATTCATACACCAAAAAAATGTTAAAACCAAAAAAATCAATGGGTGCAAGCTCATATCCGAATTGAAGCCGGATTGACATGTGCCTTTTTTTGTTTATTTTCATGTACATAGTAGTTAAATTTTATTTTATTGTTATATTTTCCTTCTCTTAATGTTGTAGTGTAGATTTTAGCATGAAGGTTGTTTACCTCTTCCTAATTTGGACTCATATCGCTTTGAGCACCATTGTAGCAAATCTTATTCAATATCATGTTCGAGTCTAAGTTGGGGGGTGTAAACAAGCTCTTTTGTGTTTCATTTTCCCTTTAATGTTTATATCAAAAAAAAAAGAGAAAAAAAGGGGATATCTCATTTTCCATATTACTTTCATTTTTCTTATTGTATGATTTTTTGTGCATTAAGGACAATGCATAGTTTAAGTTGGGGGATGAGGTGCACCATTCACATGTTTCACCACTTTTTTGTATAGAATAATAGAAAATTTGAAAATTTTGAAAAAATTGTGATTACTTGATCTTCATTTTGATCTTTGAATATATGAGCACTTTATAGAAGTTTATCCTTTGCTTGAGTATCACATACTTGTTAGATTTTGAACTCAACTATAAGTGCCATGAACTTGTAATTTTCACAATTTACAGATTGAGCTCACATTTGAGTGCTTGATATGAAAAGTGGAGATGAGTAAGAACCCATGTGAGCTTTAATGTCAATTATTGTTTGGAGGGAACTTACACCTACTTAAGGAACAATTTTTCAAATTTCAAATTTGTTCAATAATCTCATTATGCTTGTTTTGGTTAGGTGCATTTGGGTAGTTAATTGACTTTGTCTTGGTATGTACAATGCTCCCCTATGCTTATCTAGAGATGATCTTAGGCCAGCTTTGATTTACTTTGAGCCTTTTCCTTTTTCTTGTGAAATTCTATTCGTAGTGCCATGTTGAGCCTTGTAGAAAATTCATTTCTATGCCACACATTTGACCAAGCCGATGAAAATGAGAAATATCTGTCTTACCTTGGTTGTTCCTCAAGTGAATATGAGTGATCGCAAAAAGTAAAGGAATTTTCCTGTGCAAATTCAAACAAAAGGGATGAATGAAGTTGAACTCAAATGGTTAAATAGACAAGAATGAAAAATTCAAGAAAAAGAGAAAAAGGGGTGAAAGAAGAAAAGAAAGAGAAAAAGAAAAGGAAAATGTTAAGGAAAAGAAAGAAAAGAAACAAAGAGTGAAGTGATGGTGTAGACTAGAACTCCCATAAAAAGGGAGATCATTTTTAAAATAAATGTCATTCACTCGGAACAACCCTCTTTGTTATCCTATATCCTTCATTTCACTTGCTCCAATATCACCCCAAGGTCCCATTATAACCCTTGAAGTCCTAAATGATCTTGAGAAGCATGGGAGATGCATACTTTTAAAGAATAAGAAAGATTGATTTTGCTATCTAATGCCCTAACATTCCTTTTATGAGATTATGCCAAGGTTGTTTCATTTTTATGCATGTACTTCATTTTTGGATTATATGTGAGTATACTTTGTTTTGTGCACAAGATTCCATCTCACATATATACATGGAGAACATGCCAAGATAATCATAGTGTTATTCATTGTGAGAGACACCCTTGGTGAGTTTTGCATCAAAGCTTAATTTGGATAGCCCAAGTAAATGTGAACTTCGTTGTATAAATGTTTAAATTGCAAGTTCATTTCACACACACACGAGTTTTGAAAGTAAATGTGTAGGTGAATACTCTAAAATAGCATTTACGGCTATGATGTGTTACATGTGTGATTGGTTCGGGTTTTAAACAATGCTATTATTGACATCCCAGTGCCAGTTAAAATAAGGGAATATATTTTAAATATTTTATACTAAGCAAGGAAGTTTGTAGGTACCTTCACTGCAAACCTTCACGAGACAAAACTCGTCCACTAGGGATCATCTAGGGGTTTAAAGGCTTGTTGCATATGCTAAATGTAATAGCGGAATTAGTATATGTTATTTGGTTTGTTTTATTTTTACATTTTGTTTGCTAGGGACTAGCAAAGCTTAAGTTGGGGGCTGTGGTGAGCACATAATATTGCATATTTGAAGGCCAAATTACAAGCATTTCAACTCAACTTTTACATCTAAGTACTTAGAGTTAGCCAATTTTATGAATAATGTTGAATTTTCAATGTTGCATGTATTTATAGCTTAAATGATGGATTATAGGACCTAGCAACTATGTTGGATGTGTTGTAAAGGCATGGACATATTACATGAAGATTGAGAGGCTTGGAGGGTAAAGAATTCAAGGAAAAATTCATTCAGAAGGTTATGCTCGCTAGAGTGATGGAATTTGACACAGTAGTACTGTTGTTTCCATTTTTTACCATGATCCGCTTCGCATATGAAAAAGTCCAAAACATGAAAGTTGTAGATATGGATGCCTTCTGCATTGTATCAAAATTTCAACTGAATCCAACAGTTATGTCGATTCTACGAAAACTAGTCCAGAACAAAAAATAATACCAGTATGGTACAATACCGGTATGTAGTACTAGTACTTCGAACTCCAGTAGCCTTAGAGTACCTGTACGCTCCACTGAAGTAGCCCCTGAACCTCCTGCAACTCATCTCTAATTTCTTGGGGTCCCACCAACACTTCTCCCACTTGCCTCCAACATTTCCTTACACATCTACATGCCTCATTTACACAATTTGAAGACTTTTGAGGCTTGACATTTATGGAGGAAGGGAGAGAAATGGGTTGCCATGTGGGTTGTAGGGTAGACTTGTCCTGGCCTGTCCAAGCCATCATTCAACCTCCCATTGATGGGAGGCCTGCACACTCATGCTAGGGGACCACCATGCACAAAAATTGAAAGCTCTCCAACATTATATTCAACATTTACAAGCCATTCAAAAAGTGTGGCTACCTAAGCTTAGAAAGCTCCCAAGGAAGAAGATGACGAATAGTCATAGTGTGAGAAATTTATGTTTTTGCATTTTCTTCAATCTTTTCACTTGTTGTTTATTGTAAGACTCTTGTAATCCTTAACTCTTGCACTTTAATATCATTCATTTCAAGTATATTGCAAGTTTAGTTACATGTTCTTGTTTCTACCATTGTTGTGTTAATTTTTTTTATTTTTAGTTTTAAAATGGGTATTGTATTTCTTTCTTCTTAGTCTAAGTTTATTGTATTAGTTCAACTTTTCTTCTTTCCTCCACTCGGTGTACGGTGGTTTGGTTTGACTGGGTTAAGTGTGGACATGGTTGTGAGTCCTTGATATTCCGTAGGCCTAGTCACGTTTTATGCTTGGATCCTCACAATATTGTCCTGAGCTTCCCACGAATCAATCGTTCACCTATGCATCTCTGGAGGAAGGCTTTGAGTTGAATTGACATCCTCATTGGAGTAAACATTTAGATTGGCCAACATTTGTTTTATTTCAATTTAGTCCAAACTTCAATCACCAAAACACAAATCAAAAGATTTTACACTTTCTCTTTTTGACAAAATAACCTTCACACACTTGAACTTTCTTTCCGTGAGGAGACGACCTTGGAATACTCTTTCAAGTAAAACACCGATATACAATATACTCCTTGCGATTGTGGAGCACTATTGTTCACCACACACATATTTCATTTCATTTTATATTTTGTTCATTTCATCACCACCATTCCGTTGCCCTTTCTCTTGTATGAATCTGAGTGAGAATGACACTCACCCATACACATAAGCCATATACATATTTGAGGGTTCATGTTAGGAGCTTAGGAACAACAACTTTTTCCACCAATCAGCTAGCCAGTAGGTAGATCAAGACCATTCTAAAAATATAGTTAACCATAAGAGGAAAGATTGGTCCAATTGATTGACTGATGCCTTATAGGCCTATTGTACTGCCTATAAGATGATTTTGGGCATGTCTTCCTACCGTCTTGTCTATGGAAAGGCTTGTCATCTGCCTGTCGAAATAGAACACAAGACCTATTGCGCCATTCAGACGCTAAACTTCAATTTGAGAATGGTTGGTGAACATAATAAGTTAGAGCTGAATGAATTGGAATAGATTCGACGAGATGTGTACGAAAACTCCAAAATTTCAAAGGAAAGAGCTAAAATCTTTCATAATAATTCCATCATACAAAAATCATTTGAGCCCTAGAAAAATTTTCTCTTATACAATTCTTGCCTCTCAAATTTCCAAGGAAAATTACGATCCCGTTGGGATGGCCCCTATATTGTCAAGGTGGTCTACCCCAACGAGGCCGTTGAGGTGACAAACCCTCAGAAAGGTCAGACATTCAATTTCAATGGCCGAAGACTCAAGTCGTTCTTCGAGGATTCTGAAAGGCAAGAAGCAGAGAAAGAGTTAATAGATCCCGTGTATCCATAGTTTGTGGAGGGTTAACTAGTGTTTATGCTTTCATGTACAGTTCTTTTGTTTGCTTATAATTTTTTTATTTCATGTCACTTAATTTCTTTGGTTGTACATCATTATTTCTTTGAGATATAGATCCTGGTGCTTTTGTCAAAAGCTCAATTGCGAGGTGTTCTCTTATCCTACTCATCTTTTTACTGTCCTTCATTGCATATGATATATTTTTGTTGCATTGAGGACAATGCATGATTCAAGTTGGAGGTAAGGTTCACCATATGTTTGATACACCAAGGTTGTTTGAAATTTTTTATTTTTTGCTTGCATTAGTGAAAAATATATGAAAGTTTTGAAAATTTTTGATGAAAAATATCTGGTTGGTGACCTGTATTCCTTTATGAGGAGTGTGCGAGTTGGACGACATGTTGATCTTTGTTGTGAACTTTGTACACATGAGCATTCTATGGAAATGGATCCTATACATGAGTATCACATATTTATTGATTTTTGAACTCAACTGTATGTGACTTTTGAATGTGTGATTTCAACAATTTATGGATTGGATTCATGTTTTTTTTGCTTTACATAAGTTGTGGAGATGAGTAAGGACCCATGATTGCTTTAGTTTCAAATCCTTTTTGGAGAAAACTTACAATTCCTCAAAAAAATAAATTTTCAATGTCAAATTTGTTCAGTGGTCTCATTATGCTTGTTTTTGTTTGGTGCATTGATGTGGTTGGTTAACTTAGCTTAAACATACACTGCTCTCCTATGTGTATTTGGAAGTGATTTTAGGCCATCTTTTAATGCTTTGAGCCTTAACCGTTTTCTTGTGAAATTATTATCCCTAGTGTAGTGTTTGAGCCAAATTTAAATTCGATTCTATGCCACACATTTGACCAAGCCGAAGAAAATAATAAATATCTACCTTACCTTGGTTGTTCGTAAAGCAAAATGAGAAATTGCAAAAGAAGGAAGTGTGGTGTGAAGATTCAAGCAAGAGATAATGAATGCAAAAAAAAAAAAAATTATTGAAAGAGAAGAAAATGTTAAGGAAAAGAAAGAAAAACAAAGGGTATGGTGATGGTGTGAAAATTAAAATCCCATGAAAAGGGAAGGTTTTTTTCTAAAATAAAAGTCTCTCACTCGGAACAATTCTTTTTGTTATCCTATATCCTTCATTTCGTTTACCTAGATATCACCCCCAAGGCCCCATTATAACCCTTAAAGTCCTAAGTGATCTAGAGAAGCATGGGAGGTGCATAATTTCAAAGGGCATGATGAGTTATGTCTTACTACCTAATGCCCTAGCATTCTATTCATGAGACTATTCCAAGGTCGCTTCATTTTCATATATAAACTCCCTTTTTGGATTTCATATGAGTGTACTTTATTTTGAACACAAGATTCTATCTCACATGTACACATGGAGTGCATACCTGAATAACTTGAGTGTGCTTCATTGCTTAAGAGTCACCCTTGGTGAGTTTTGCATTAAAACTGAATTTTTCTAGCTATTCGAATGTGAATCCCGTTGCATAAGTGCTCAAATTACTTGTTAAAAATCACACACACACGAGTTGAAAATAAATTTGTAGCTGCATAATTTAGTCGAGTGTCTAAGACTATGTTATTGCTCATGTACACTTAGTTCAATCATTTGAGAAATTTGTTAAATAGCTCCATGCCTGCAAGAATGAGAGAATATTTCACAAGTCTTGGATATTTGAAAAGAGTTAGGAATGCTAGTTTGAACTAAATTCATGTTTTACAATTTGATGTGCGTTTTGATATCTAAAAGTAGGAGTCTTTGTTTTGTGAATTTAGTACATCAAAGTTAGAAATCACATTGCAAATTCAATAATGATTTGGCCATGATGGTTCAAATGATGATTTACAAGTGGAATATATGTTTAGGGTGGAGTAGTGGTCATAAAAAGGTGTTGGAATGTGTAGGGGAGGTCCTAAAATGAAAAGGAGTGGTGAAAGATTGTTCAGAAGAAGAATTTTGCATCTAAGGCCAAACCGCACCGGTACGTGTACCCGAATGCTTGATGAGTGCATAATGTTGCATATTTAAAGGCCTCATTGTCTGCATTAAAACTTAACTTTTGCATCTAAGTACTTAGTGTTAGCCGATTTTATGAATAATGTTGATATTTCGATGTTGCATGTTTTTATAACTTAAATAAATGATTTTAGAAGATTGCAACAATAATGGATGTGTGGTGAAGGCATGAACACAATACATGAAGATTTGGAGGCTTAAAAATGAAGAAATAAAGGAGGTATTGGTGTTTGTGAACAAAGGCACCAGCTGACACATCATTTAGAAGAAGAGCCTTGGTTTTTCTCCATTTTTACCATGATCCACTTTTAATCTGATAAAGTTCAAAACATAAAAGTTATAGATTTGGATGTCTTCTATATCGTGTCAAAATTTCAGCTCAATCCAACGGTTGGATCAAATGTTATGCCGATTGCACTAAAAGTGGTCCAGAACAGAGAAGGAACCGTACCGGTACATGATACCAGTAGCCAAACCGTACCATTACGCTCCACTGAAGCAACCCCAAACCTCCTGCAACCCATCTCCACTTGCTTCGGGGCCCACCTCCACTTCTCCCACTTGCCCCCCAACATTTCCTTACACATTTACATGTCTCCCTTAC
The DNA here is from genome assembly GCA_023539305.1 of Ilex asprella. Lineage (NCBI taxonomy): Eukaryota > Viridiplantae > Streptophyta > Magnoliopsida > Aquifoliales > Aquifoliaceae > Ilex > Ilex asprella. Next base: position 7,843,973 of record CM042190.1, on the reverse strand, counting down.
ACAAATGGAAGACTTTTGAGGCTTGACATTGATAGAGGATGGGAGGGAAGTGGGTTGCCTGACTGGTTGATGGGTAGGCTGCTCCTAGCTTGTCCAAGCCATCGTTGAACCTTCCATTGATGGGAGGCCTGCGAAATCATGCTAGGGGACCACCATGCACGAAAATTAAAGGCTCACACTCCATTATATTTAGCATTACACATCCATTTTGAGGGTGGCTACCTAAGCTTAGAAATCCAAGGAAGAAGATGATGAATAGTGATTAGAAAATTTATGTTTTAACATTTTCGTCTCCATTCCAGTTGTAGTAAGCTTTTAATCTCTTGTAATCTTTAACTCTTAAACCTTAATGTCATTTATTTTAAGTATATTGCAAGTTTAATTACATGTTCTTCATTTCACCATTGTTGTTCATGTTTTTCTTCATTTCCTAGTTTTAAAATGGGTATTGTATATTTTTCTTCATAGGTTAAGATTTCTTTCTTTAAGTTAAGTTCCATGCTTCCTTTCTTCATTATGTCCATTTATATTATGTATTTCCTTCTTGCTTTCATGAGTAGCTAGATTTTAGTTGACTAATCCAAGGGAGATTTCCTCTTGGGTGTGCTACTTCAACTCATTTTCTCTCCTCCCCTTGGTGTACGATGGTTCGGTTTGACTGGGTTAAGAGTGGACATGGTTGTGAGTCTTTGATATCCCGTAGGTCTAGTCACGGGTTATGCTTGGATCCTCACCTCCATTTGGTTGTGAGTTCTTGATACATTGTAGGCATTGACACAGTTTATGTTTGAATCCTCACCTCCATCTCGTCTCTAGTTTTCCACGAATCAATCGTTCATCTATGCACCATTGGAGGAAGCTTTCTAGCTGAGTTGGGTTTCCCATTGGAATTAGCTCTTTGGATTAGCCAACACTTGTTTTCATGTATTTTCATTAAGAACACAACTCTCCAAAACACAAACAAAACATTTTACATTTTCTCTTTTTGACAAAATCACCTTCACCCAACTTGAACTTTCCTTCCCTGACGAGACGACGTTGGAATTCTTTTTCAAGTAAAACACCGACTCTTGCAAGAATCCGAGTGAGAGTGACACTCACCCACACACATAAGCCATATACATATTTGAGGGTTCATGTTAGGAGCTTAGGAACAATAACTTTTTTCAACAATCATTTTTCTCGTCGTTGTCGGGGAAGGTTAAGCGTCGAGTTCAAAGGTGATTTTGGGCGACATAGGTAAGTCTCGTGACTTTCATCATGGTCCTATGTATGTTGTCTCTAACTTGATCCGAAATGTATACACTCAAGTGCAGGCGGTCAAGCTGTAGTAATAATCCGGTTTGAGTCCGGAGTCGAATCCACAGGGAATATGTTTAGGTGTTTTCAAAGTAAGCTGTGATGAAGACCGATTGATTGTAACGTTTTTGAGTTTTGTGAGAAGTGGATGGTTTCTTGAACAAAATATTAAATTCTTTTCAAGAGATTTTTTTTTCTAGACAAAATATAAGATTCCAATATAATTAAAGTTACTCTTTAGTTCGAGGTTCAGGATATCTAATGAATTATCCAATGTATTACACTTGTGCTTTATAACTCAACTAACTCCCATGTCAACAGTGAGATAATTGGAAGATAAGGATAGACTGGGTTAAAGCTCCATCCTTTTTATGAAGTGCAATAGTGGTGGAGATTGAGGAGTTTATCTTTAAAGTTCTATCCCAGAAAGTTTGTCTCACATAACGGATCTTTCTAGAAGGAGTCATCCATTTACCATAGAAAAGATCCATTGGTTATACAAAATACTAGCCGGGGTTCTTTGCTTTAAATCAATGAATCTTTCTAGGAGTCATCCACTTACCATAGAAATACCCATTGATTACAAAAAGAACCAGCTAGGGTACGGGCCTTAAACCAACGGATCTTTCTATGTAGGAGTTATTCGGATCATAGAAATATCCTTTGGTTGTGCAAGTTACCCTAACTTTGCTTAACTTATCTAGTCTCCTGCTAAGCAAGTAAATAAAGCATTGAAGTGTGAAAGAAATGCACAAGTATAATATCTGGATAGTTATTACATATCTATCACCTCTCCCTAAAGAGTAAATGAGGACTACTCACTCTTCATGGCTTGGATAAAGCTAGAAAAGTGAATGGTACTCATCTCTCCAAGTAGAGAAACTATGAAGTTGATCTTCAAGAAAGAATGAGTGAATCACATTTCACCCTTCTTGGCTTTGGGAAAGCTCTAGAAAAGTGGAAGAGTTTCACTCCTCTAAGAAGAAGATGCTTAAGCAATAAAAGTGAAAGAAAGTAAAAGAAAGCTAGATCTTCAACAAAGAATGAGTGAATCACATTCCACCCTTCTTGGCTTTGGTAAAGCTCTAGAAAAGTAGAAGAGTTTCACTCCTCTAAGAAGAAAATGAGCTCAAATAATGAAGGTGGAAGACTTAATTGAAAGCAAGAAAGTAAGAGCATTAATGTAAGGGCAAGAACATAAAGTACATGAATTTAACAACAAAAGTAGGGAATTTATCTTCCCAACTGAATAGAAATAAAGACAAGTAGGGAATTAACTTCCCAACTGTAGTAAAGACTTGCAGTAATTGAAAGGAGCATAAATGTAAAAGACTTGAATTAAAGAACTAGAAAGTAAACACTAGAATTAAAGTGAAACACTAAAATACATATAAAGACTAGGTATTCTTCAAGAGGAGAGCTCTTAATCTCTCTCCCCAAGTGTGTCTTCAAAGCTCCCAAAAGGGGAGTATTTATAGGCAAGGAAGAGCAAGGAAGGGGGTGAAAGAGCAGTGCTGGACGCCTAAGTCAAGGTGAGAATCAGAGGCTCAATCAAAGAATGAGACGATCTGCAATCTGTCTGTGGGATCCGTTCAAACGGTACCTTCCGTTCGAACGTGAAAGCTGTTTTTGCTTGTATATTTGTGTTGATTTCCAGGCTTCACGTGGGTTGTATTCTTCTGTCAGGCCATTCACCCACTCTCTGCAGCACTCAGGGTTCACAAATAACCCCAATGCAGTCGATCATGGCACCATGTGCCTGAGGGTCCTTCTTCGGGCAATAGAGGTCTTCACACCCTATGTATTTCAGTCAACCAGATCGTGTCAGTGCTCCCAGTGGCATTCAAATGTGGGTCAGCGTTCGAACGTGATGTTGCGTTCGAACGTAGCATGGTATTTCTTTGTTGATCAAATACTGCAGTTATACTTAAATGTTGTATTTGTTATCCTTGACCCTTTTTCTCACTTTAGCTCCTGTAACATCATCATTTGAACTCCATCAAAGTATAATTAGTCCATAAAAAGCACAATAAAATGCAATAATTGAGTGCCAATCGCACCCCCCAACCTAGATATTGCTAGTCCCTAGTAATACAACAATAAATCTATTTCTAATACCTTTTTCATAGGTTATCCGGTTGTATTTAGCTTATGCAACAAGCCGTTAAACCCCTAGGTTTACCCTAGTGGACGAGTGGTGTCTCGTGAGGGCTTTCAGTGAAGCTAGCCACAAACTTCGGTAGGACAGATGGGCATGTAAAATTGTTGATTCAAATAAATTATCAACATGATCACCGAGACACCCATCCCTCAATCATGACTTATCCCCCATATTTCTTTTCCAGTGGTATTAATTATATGCAAAAATTAGCACTTGTCACATTAGCATTTGAAATTTCCTTAGGAATGGGATGATCGTTCTCAAAACAAGAGTTGATATATAACAAACATTCCGCTTATCACTCACCATTGATAGTTTTGATTTCACAAATCTCTCTTAGGTATGCCCTCAACAAAGAGTTCGCTCCGATTACAGTGACTTGTTTCTCACAGGGCATGTAGCCCGAAGACGGCCAATCGGAAGACTGCATACGTGATAAATGAAGCTTTTTGGAATCAAACTAATCCGATGTTGGTATAACCTCATGAAAGAATATTGATGCAAATAAAGTAATGCAGTAACATACCTCACTCTTAGTCGGAGACATATACATGCAACGAACTTGAGATCACCTAGGACTTTCAGTAGGTTGTAATGGGGCCAGAGGTCAGTGGCTAACGAAATAACGTTAATGGAGTTCAAAAGTTATCTCTTTTATGCATTTTAGCATACCTCAATTTGGCTTTTCGACATTTTGCCTGGTCATGGGACTTCTTTCTTTCATTTTCTCATTTTTTCACTTTCTTTGCAAGTCCCTATCTTTTGGTCCCTTTCCCCTTTTTGTGGGTTGTTTTCTCCGATTTTCTTTTCTTTCTTGGAATAGAAGTTACCATTGCCCTTTCTATTCTTCTCACATTTCTGTATTATTTTGCTTTAAAAGAGGGTGTAAGAAATTTAGATAGCAAGATATGTCAAGTATGTTTTCTTGTGGCTTGGTCACTTTTCTGGCTTTTTCGAAAAGAATTCATTCTTTTAAGGCTCAATCATGGCTGAAGAAGGTCATTGTTCTGCGAATGAAAAAGCTGAGGCTCAAAGATGGCCTAAGGTCCTTTCTCAAGTAAGTGCATATGTATGTGTATGCAAAAATTTCCTGTGAGTTATGAAAATAGATCACTTTAGTTGCATCAAACAAAACAAAATTAATGAGATTATTGAAGGATGGAATGTGAAATAACCTTTCTTTGAGTAATCATTAGCATCCTCTCAAAAGCATCAGAAGGGTCAAATCTTACCATGGTTTCTTTGTCATGTCCACTGGTTATGTTGAGTGTTTTGAGGAATATCGGTTATATACCAATTCCATTTTCGAGTTTGATCACCTTTGCTCCTTCTAAAAATGACAAACATTACTGCACATTTGGCAATTTAAACATAGAGAAAACACCATTTATCAAGAGGTGAGTGGAGATCAGGGAAGATGAAGGGTTTCTCGGGTTTTTGAGTTTTCAAGGTTTTTTTGAAAATTTTAAACTGAGGAAGATGACTGGGGTTTTTATAGTCTGAGAGGCACGTTCGAACGCAACTTCATTGTTCGAACGCTGATGAGCAAGCCAGTTACGTTCGAACGTGGAGTTGCGTTCGAACGTTGAGCCAAAAACTCAAAAATTTTCCTATGCTATATACAACTGAACTACAGGAACAAAATACTAAATTTTCAATCCAAACATCATGGCGTCTCTAGAACGATCCCTTCCCACACTTGAAGTTGGCATTTTTGGACATTTCTTTACTCAGCCCATAAATTTGGTCAAAAATTTATGCAGAAATAAAAGCATGCAAAAAGTGAAGCAAAGAAAAAAAGAAAATTTTTACACTTATTCACAAAAAATTCGGACCGTTGGCTTTCATTCCCCAAAAACATTTTTCCATAGTTTGGTTAGGAAATAGTCTAATCCAAGTCATCTTCTGAGTAGTTCGATCCCCTAGTGACTCTTCCAATCTCTTTTCGCACAAACCGGTTAAGCATAGCATCAGAATAGGATGTCGTGTCAGGATAATCCTTACTCTACCCATTCACTATCCAATATAATCGATCGAGTGCACGACCAGAGATCGATTCAGAACACAGATTGTATCTTTTCTCATGAAATACCCGGCCACACTGTTTACAGGCACCAAGTCTCTTGGCCCGTCGGCATTTAGCATAAGTGCTTCTGCCACAGAGGGGTTTTGCTTGCTGCTCTCAAATTTCATTTTTCCTTACCAGCCTTGCTTTTCTCATGATCACATTATGCACATCTGATGAAAAATTGCGTAGAGCTCCTAGACTAAACCAAAAAAGTTTAACATCCATAAATCTTAGACTCACTATCTGGTTCTTTAACGTCTACCAGTCACAAAGACAAATTAAACTGGCTCACAGACATGATTATCACAGTACATAGAACTACAACAACAATAACAATAATAACAAAAAATTTAAAAATTTTACAGGCAATGCCACAAAAATATGAACTTTAAAACTTTAGTTCTCACCCCCAACCTAAATTGAACATTGTCCCCAATGTTTCGAATTTACCAGTTGAAGATCTTGGAGATGAAGCTGAAAGGTGCAGACTAGTTCATTTGCCAAACCCTACAAACCAACACGCACCCATTAATCATCTTTGTGCAGATCAGAATCTGTAACACCCCAAAATACACCCTGGACGGCATTACATTACATCACCATTCATACCATGAGAGCACTAAGATAAACCATCAATAAAAGACTTCCTAACAGTAATCCATAACATTTACATCAATATCTCAAAAGAATATGCCATCTTTGGCCGTTACATTCCCAATGAAAATTTACTATTATAGCACAGCGAAAATTACAAAAGAAAACTAGACTATACATCGTTTCCAAAATAGTACTCTAGTCTAGAACAAAAGTAAACGACATCTCTAGCTGTCCCACTCGGGATCCAAGTATCCCTTGAGTGAAGACTCCCCGAGATACGGCTCGTTCGTACCGAGTACATCCTCTGACCCAACATCTGAAAAAGGTTCAACTGTAGGGGGTGAGCACGAAGCTCTGTAGAAAAATTCTCCCAAACCCATACAAGGTTTAGAAAAAGCATATAAAACGGTCGGTCTCATTTCACAAATAGCATACATAATTTTTTGAAGTAAAAACAAGGACATTTATCAATGGATCTCAAGTTTTAAATAACAATATTAATATAAATATTTTATAACAACTAATTCCCATAAACATCCATTTCCAAAATATCAACCATTTTCCACACATGATACAATATTGTTCTCGGGGGAATGAGCATCCTTACAAGGAACCTCTCACCCTCAAGGTTTGAGTTATTCAAGCATCCTTACAAGGAACCTCTTGATAAGGTCACATATTGTCCTCTCTTGGCATGAGCATCCTTACAAGGAACCTCTCACCTTCAAGGTTTGAGTTATTCAAGCATCCTTACAAGGAACCTCTTGATAATGTCACACATTGTCCTCTCTTGGCATGAGCATCCTTACAAGGAACCTCTCACCCTCAAGGTGTATCCAAATAACCCCAGAAGCCATACATTATCCAAGATGTTCTCAAATGCCCAACAATTTTCACAAATCTCCAATTTATAAGCAAAATCCCCAAAGTATAGCATTGAACAATTTCACCACCAACTATTAAAATACATGAGATCACAATAACATAACTTTTCTAACCAAAACAAAGCACTAAGGTTTCGATATTCATAATAAAGAAAACATTCAAGAAGGAAATACATCACTCTCCAAGAATTAGGATTTTTAAAACTAGAAAAAGAGATTTCATGGTTATTAAACCCTAACTTTGTTCAAAACATGTAATATTTGCAAAAATCCTAGGAGATGATGATTCCATAGCATACATCCATACCATTGATAGTCAAAACATACATAGATATAAATATCTTAACCTCAATGTAAGTGAATGAGAGAAAACCCTACCTCGTGTTCTTGGAAGCTAGGTTTAGATCTTGGATGTCCCCTTTAGACTCTTGTTTTTCTCTTCCTTTCTTCCTCTCTTATCTTCCTTTCTTTCTCTCTTATGGTTTCTAATGTTGGAGGGGCCGAAATAGAGCCAAAATAGACGACCTTGGGTATTTATAAGGCTAAAATGGGGCCAAGATCGCGACATTTAAGTTTCAGAATTCTTTCGGCTCTACCGGTACAATACTCAACCGGTAGGCTGTACCGGTAGCTCGAACTCTCTAGACCAAAGTGTACCGGTAGACTGTACCGGTAGGGTTTGTCCAGTTTTGCCTTTTTTCTCCATTTTTCAATTCCAATCCATCCTAAACATTTCCAAAACCAACCCAAACTTTTACAACATACATTTGTCCCCCTAACCTAGTTGCTAGAAGTTCATTTACAATTCATGTCACCCATTCACTAGCTAAACTAGCTTTACTATGATTTACACTAACATTCAAAATTTCTACTTTTTCAACCTACCGAATTAAAACACACATCACTACACATATCCACACTTTTACCACAAGTAGTTTATATATATATATATATACATATATAAAAGAAAATGTGCAGTGTTACAGAATCAAAGTTGGGTTCGTAACCCTTGTGTTTGATTGCGAATAACATCAGAATACCCATGTAAAAGTAGAGTAACACAATGTAAATTATGACAATGGAGGTCTGATCTTCAGCATACATGGACATGGCTTCGCTTGGGTATGGTCGGATTCGCAGAAAAACGGGAAAGAAGTTGAAGGCGAAGAAATCCAAAAAACTATCAGAAAACGAAAAAGAAAGAAAGTGAAACGAGGATGGCAAAAGACAGTGGAGAAGAGGAGTGAATAAATAGGCGGAGTGTTGGGCTAATAGTGACATGTGGGGTAAAGATAGGGGCGCCAACGGCGATAGGCTGGGAAGTATCATAATGTTGTATCTTTAAGCCGGGTTTTTACCTGATTTGACTTTTTCGAGTGTCGGTAGGTATGATTCTCAGAGTCACATTCTGGTTCCATTAAAGTAATGGTTTCCACATTCTTAACAAAATTATCCAAAAATGGTTTCAACCTCTGACCATTGACAGTAAAGATGTTGCCATTAGACGGGTTCTCTACTTCCACTGCTCCATTCTCAAATACTTTTTTAACAATGTATGGCCCTGTCCATTTGGATTTTAACTTACCAGGAAAAAGGCGGAGTCTTGAATTAAACAACATGACTTTTTGAGATGGTTCAAAAGACTTTCGCACAATGTTTTTGTCATGAAAAATTTTCATCCTGGTTTTAGCAATTTTAGCATTTTCATATGCTTCATTTCTCAATTTCTCCAATTCATTTATCTGAAGTTTTCTTGATAGTCCAGCTTTGTCTAGGTCAAAATTCATTGCTTTAATGGCCTAGTATGCCCGATGTTCCAATTCTCTAGGTAGGTGACATGGCTTTCCATAAACTAATCGGTAGGGAGACATGCCCAAAATTGTTTTGAAGGCAGTACGGTATGCCAAGAGTTCGTCGGTGAGTCTTGATGACCAATCTTTGCGATCTGGATCCACCGTTTTTACTAAAATTGATTTGATTTCCCAATTAGCTAATTCTGCCTGCCCACTAGTCTGTGGGTGATAAGGGGTTGCAATTTTGTGAAAAATCAAATATTTTTTCATCAAATTCCAGAAAGTACGATTGCAAAAATTAGCACCCCCATCACTTATGATTGCCTTAGGAATTCCGAATCGGGATAGAAGGTTTTATTTTAAAAACTTGATCACTGTTTGGTGATCATTATGTCGACATGGAATTGCCACAACCCATTTGAAAACATAGTCTACTGCCACTAAAATGTATAGATAGCCTAAGGAAGGGGAAAATGGTCCCATAAAATCGATGCCCCAACAATCAAAAATTTCGATAACCAGAATAGGATTTAAGGGCATCATGTTTCTTTTTGAAATGCTTTTCAATCTTTGGCATCTATCACATGTTAAGCAAAATGTATGGACATCTTTAAAAAGTGTGGGCCAATAAAATCCACACTGCAAAATTTTTGCAGCAGTTTTCTTTGATGAGAAATGGCCTCCACATGCTTCAGAGGGACAAAATGATATCATCTGTTTGCTTTCATGGTCTGGGACGCAACGTCTTATGATCTGGTCCTTACAGTATTTGAATACGTATGGATCTTCCCAAAAGAAGTTACGAACCTCCCTCAAAAATTTCTTTTTATCCATAGGAGTGCATGATGGAGGGAGTGTTCCAATGGCTAAGAAATTAGCAATATCTGCGTACCATGGGGTCTCATTAATCATGAACAATTGTACATCCGAGAATTTCTCATTGATTGGCAGTCCATCCTCATGGAATTCATAGGTTAGTCTGGACAGATGGTCTGCCACCATATTTTCAACGCCTTTTTTATCCTTAATGACAATATCAAACTCTTGGAGTAAGAGTATCCATCTTAAAAGCCTTGGTTTGGTATCCTTCTTTGTGAGTAAGAATTTTAGGGCTGCATGGTTAGTAAATACAGTAACAGAAGATCCAACAAGATAGGAACAAAATTTTTCCAAAGCAAACACTACAGCAAGTAATTCCTTTTCAGTTGTTGAATAATTCATTTGAGCATCATTCAAGGTTTTACTTGCATAGTAGATTGCATGTGGTTTCTTAACTTTTCTTTGTCCCAATACAGCACCTACAGCATAATCACTTGCATCACA
>CM042190.1:7778467-7823848 GCA_023539305.1 Ilex asprella | reverse complement strand
CAAACCGAACCATTTGACCCTAAAGGGGGGAATGAAAAAGAGTTGAATTGAAATCCCCAAGAGAAATCTCCCTTGGAGTAATCAACTTAAAACTAGCTATTCATATTAAAAGCATAGACAAGCATAAAGGAAATAGACATGGAAAGGAAATGGAGCATGAAACTTAAACTAATGCAAGAAACTTAAACTAGAAAGACAAATCAACAATACCCAATTTAAAGCATGGAATTGAAGAACTTGAAAGCATAAATGGTGAAATCTAAGTTACACAACTAAACTTAAAATAGACTTGAAGTAAATGACATTAAGGTAATAAAATGAAGATTACAAGAGTATGAAAGCTTACTACAACAATAGCAAGGAAAAATGGGAGAAGAAAGTGCAAAAATGATTCATCATCTTCAACCTTGGAACTCTCTCTCTATATCTACTCCTAAGCTTCGGTAGCCAACTACAAAAATGCTGAATATTGTTGAGATATATGGAGTGTATGCCTTGCAAAAAAAGTCCATGAGGGTCCTCACTAGCTGTCTGCTCTAGCTCCTATCAAGAGGGGGCTGAAATGATGCATTGCACAGGCTAGGGCAAGCCTAGCCTAGGAGCCCACATTCCTGCCCATTCCTCTCCCATGCTTCATTAATGCCAAGCCTTCCAAGTCTTCCAAATGTGTAAGGGAGGCGTGCTCTTGTGTCAGGAAATGTTGGGGGGCAAGTGGGAGAAGTGTAGGTGGGACCCCTTAGCCTCAAAGTTGAGTTACAGGTGGGACCACAGAATGTTCGTGGTACCGGTACTAGGTATCGGTACCAAGTACCGGTACTGTTTTTTCTACACTGGACCACCTTCGGTAGAAATGACATAACTCTTGATCTAACCGTTGGATTGAGCTGAAATTTTGACACGATAAAGAAGACATCCAGGTCTACAACTTTCATGTTTTGAACTTTTCCAGATTATGATTAGATCATTGTCAAAATGGAGGACAACCGAGGCAGTACTTCCCAGTGATGTGGCAGCTGGTGCCTTTGTTCCAAAACACCAATACCTCCTTGATTTCTTCAATTTTAAGCCTCCAATTCTTCATGTATTGTGTCCATGCCATTACCACACATCCAACATAGTTGCAAGGTCCTAAAATCCAACATTTAAGCTATCAAAATATGCAACATTGAGAATTCAACAGTATTCATAAAATAGGCTAACACTAAGTAATTAAATACAAAAGTTGAGTTATAATGAATGTAATGAATTCATGAAATGTGCAATATTATATGCTCATCACTCATGTTGTAAGTGCTATGTGTGAAGGACAACATCTTGAGTATAGTCAATGAATTATGCATGATCACCCCAATGGAATGCAAATTGATGTTGAATCTCCCACCACTCTTGATTGTGAAAACTTTAATGAAGTTATTATCTCACATGAGTCTAATGAGCTCAAAGTCATTTTTTCATTTATGAGTGGTGTTGAAATTCACATTTCATAGCTTGGGGAGGGCATTGCAATGGAGTTAAGTGAAGAAATTTTTAAAGAAAAATTGTATACTCCATTTTTTGAATTGCATAAACTTGCCTACACATCTATTTGGTTGAATCAACATCCTTTCTATGTTTGGATAGATGGCTTAAGAAGGGCATTTATACACCAAAAAAATGTTAAAACCAAAAAAATCAATGGGCTCAAGTTCGTATCCGAATTGAAGCCGGATTGACATGACCCTTTTTGTTTTATTTCCATATACATAGTAAGATTTCTTTTATTGTTATATTTTCATTTTCAATGTTGTAGTGTAGATTTTAGCATGAAGGTTGTTTACATCTTCCTAATTTGGACCCATTTCACTTGAGCATCATTGTAGAAAATCTTATTGAGTATCATGTTCTAGTCTAAGTTGGAGGGTGTAAACAAGTTTTTTTTGTGTTTTATTTTTTGTTGCTGAATATAAAAAAAAAACCGAAAAAAAAGGAAAAAAAAGGGGTATCCCATTTCTCATTTTACTTTAATTTTTCTTATTGCATGATTCCTTGTGCTTTGACCACAATGCATAGTTTAAGTTGGGGGTGAGGTGTACCATTCACATGTTCCACCACATTTTGTATAGAATAATGGAAAATGTGATAATTTTAAAAAATTTGGTGCCAATATTAAACTATATTCCCCTATCCTAATGGTTATAGGATTTGTGATTAGTTGATCTTCATTTTGAACTTTGAATACATGAGTACATTATAGAAGTTTATCCTATGTTAGAGTATCACATACTTGTTTGCTTTTGAATTCAATCATAAGTGCACCATGAATTTGTAATTTTGACAATTTACGAATTGAGTTCACATTTGAGTGCTTGACATGAATAGTGGAGATGAATAAGAACCCATGTGAGCTTTAATGTCAATCCTTGTTTGGAGGGAACTTACATTTACTCAAGGAGCAATTTTTCAAATTCCAAATTTGTTCAATAATCTCATTATGCTTGTTTTGGTTAGGTGCATTTGGGTAGTTGATTGACTTTGTCTTGAAATGCATAATACCGCCCATGCTTATCTAGAAATGATCTTAGGCCATCTTTGAAATACTTTGAGCCTAAGCCTTTTTCTTGAAAAATTCTATCCCTAGAGCCATGTTTGAGCCTTATTGAAAATTCATTTCCATGCCACACATGTAATCAAGCCAATGAAAATGACAAAAATTTACCTCACCTTGGTAGTTCCTAAGAGTTGAATATGTGTGAACATGAAAAGAGAAGGAATGGTGATGTGAAAACCCAAAAAAGGGATAAATGAAGTTGAAGCCAAAGAGTTGAACTGAAAAGAAAAAAAAAAACTCCAAGAAAAGGAAGAAAAAGGGTGAAAAGAAGAAAAGAATGACAAAAAAAAGAAAGAAAAATGCTAAGGAAAAGAAAGAAAAGAAACAAAGAGTGTAGTGATGAGTTTGGAATGAGAATCCCATAAAAATGGTGATGTTTTTGAAATAAAAGTCACTGAGAACAACCTCTTTTGTTATCCTATATCCATCATTTCCCTTACCTAAATATCACCCCAAGGCCTCATTACAATCCGTGACAGTCCTAAATGATCTAGAAAAGCATGGGGAAGACACACTTTTAAAGAAAAAAAAGAAGTTGATCTTTCTATCTAATGCCCTAACATTCATTTCGTGAGATTATGCTAAAGTTGTTTCATTTTTATGCATATACTTTATTTTTGGATTATATGTGAGTATACTTTGTTTTAAGCACAATATTCTATCTCACATATACACATGCAGAGCATTTCAAGATAATCATAGTGTTATTCATTGTGAGAGATATCCTTGGTGAGTTTTGCATCAAAGCTTAATTTGGATAGACAAAGTGAATGTGAACTTTGTTGTGTAAATGTTTAAATTATATGTTCATTTCACACACACACGAGTTTGAAAATGAATGTGTATGTGGATACTCTAAAATAGCATTTACGGCTATAATATGTCTCATGTGTGATTGGTTTGGGTGTTCGGATCAAGTTGTTAAAATCCCATTGCTAGTTAGGGTAAGGGAATATGATTTAAATATTGGATACTAGGAAAGGAAGTTTGTAGATACCTTCACTGGAAACCTTCACGAGACAAAACTCGTCCACTAGGGATCACCTAGGGGTTTAAAGGCTTATTGCATGTGCTAAATGCAATAGCGGAATTGGTATATGTTATTTTGTTTGCTTTATTTTTACATTTTATTTGCCAGGGACTAGGAAAGCTTAAGTTGGGGGATGTGATGTGTGCATAATATTGCATATGTAAAGTCCTCATTACATGCATTTAAACTCAACTTTTGCGTCTAAGTACTTAGTGTTAGCCGATTTTATGAATAATGTTGATATTTCGATGTTCCATGTTTTTATAACTTAAATCATTGATTTTAGGACATTGCAACTATAATGGATGTGTGGTGAAGGCATGGACACAATACATAAAGATTTGGAGGCTTAAAAAAGAAGAAATCAAGGAGGTATTTGTGTTTGGGAACAAAGGCACCAGCTGCGGCATCATTCGGAAACAGAGCCTCGGTTTTACTCCATTTTTGACCATGATCCACTTCGAATCTAAAAAGTTCAAAGCATAAAAGTTGTAGATTTGGATGTCTTCTGTATCGTGTCAACATTTCAGCTCAATCCAACTGTTGGATCAAAAGTTATGCCAATTCTAGTAAAAGTGGTTCAGAGCAGAGAAGGAACCGTCCCGGTACGCGGTACCTGTACTTCGAATCCAGTAGCCAAAACGTACCGATACGCTCCACTGAAGTAGCCCCAAACCTCCTGCAACCCATCTCCACTTGCTTCGAGGCCCACCTACACTTCTCCCACTTGCCCCCAACATTTCCTTACACATCTACATGCCTCCCTTACACAAATGGAAGACTTTTGAGGCTTGACAATGATAGAGGATGGGAGAGAAGTGGGTTGCCTGACTGGTTGATGGGTAGGCTGCTCCTAGCTTGTCCAAGCCATCGTTGAACCTTCCATTGATGGGAGGCCTACTGAATCATGCTAAGGGACCACCATGCACGAAAATTGAAGGCTCACACTCCATTATATTCAGCATTACACATCCATTTTGAGGGTGGCTACCTAAGCTTAGAATTCCAAGGAAGAAGATGATGAATAATGATTAGAAAGTTTATGTTTTAACATTTTCGTCTCCATTCAAGTTGTAGTAATCTTTTAATCTCTTGTAATCTTTAACTCTTAAACCTTAATGTCATTTATTTCAAGTATATTACAAGTTTAATTACATGTTCTTCATTTCACCATTGTTGTTCATGTTTTTCTTCATTTCCTAGTTTTAAAATGGGTATTGTATATTTTTCTTCATAGCTTAAGATTTCTTTCTTTAAGTTAAGTTCCATGCTTCCTTTATTCATTATGTCCGTTTATATTATGTATTTCCTTCTTGCTTTCATGAGTAGCTAGATTTTAGTTGACTAATCCAAGGGAGATTTCCTCTTGGGTGTGCAACTTTAACTCATTCTCTCTCCTTCCCTCGGTGTGCGATGGTTCGGTTTGACTGGGTTGAGAGTGGACATGGTTGTGAGTCTTTGATATCCCGTAGGTCTAGTCACGGGTTATGCTTGGATCCTCACCTCCATTTGGTTGTGAGTTCTTGATACACCGTAGGCATTGTCACGGTGTATGCTTGAATCCTCACCTCCATCTTGTCCTTGGCTTCCCACAAATCAATGGTTCATCTATGCATCATTGGAGTAAGATTTCAAGTTGAGTTGGGATTCCCATTCTAATGACCTCTTTGGATTAGCCAACACTTGTTTTCTTGTATTTTCATTAAGAACACAACTCTCCAAAACACAAACAAAAGATTTACACTTTCTATTTTTGACAAAATCACCTTCACACAACTTTGACTTTCCTTCCCTGAGGAGACGAACTTGAAATACTTTTCCAAGTAAAACTCCGACATTCAAATGACTCCTTGCGATTATAGAGCACTTTTGTTCACATTTCACATTACACACATTTTGTTCACTCTACTTCATACCACAATTCCGTTGCCCTTTCTCTTGCATGAATCTGAGTGAGAGTGGCACTCACCCACACACATAAGCCATATACATATTTGAGAGTTCATGTTAGGAGCTTAGGAACAACAATGTTTTTCAACAATCAACGCTTAGGCTACTGGAGTTCGAAATACCAGTAAGTGTACCGGTACGGTTCATCTGGTCTACCTGAAATTATGGTTTCTAATCGGTTTAATTCATAAAACCTTTCACTTCCCTCCTCATATATAACCCCTTTTCCACTCCCCTCTCGCTCGAATTACTCCTAAGGTTTCCGAAACACCCCAATCTCCTTCCAAACTCTCAAATCCTTTCCTTTGGAACCCTAGTTGCCGAATTTCTTCAAATCCCTAAAACACTCAAATCTCCTCCAGGTACTCCAATGGCTCGACATTTAGTGGGTTTTCTGGAGGTCATAGACCCGATTGAGGGTTTTTTCTTGCTTCTCTTTGCATTCTTTGAGATGGGGGCACTGTTGGATTGAGCCTATTGATGGGTATAACGTGTCAATGTGTATGGAATTTTACCAAACACTTAGGGTGTCTGAGGTGGATGAAGTAAAAGTTTTGAAACCAATGTATGGGGAAAAATGCTTGTGACCCCGACATCATTGCTAAGCTCCTGGGTGATTACTAGAGGCCACTTGATTATCCACCAGTCTATCCTGATAACATCAACCAAGCCAAAAAAATGTCTGAATTTTTAGAATTGATGTATGAAGACCCTAGTACTTTCAAAGGGAACGTCCAAAGTGGAAAGTTGAAGCCTACTCATGGACTGTTGAACAAGCTTCTACATTACAATCTCTTGCCAAGGGGTGCTGAGAAGAAACCAAATTTAGAAAAATTGACCATTTTAGATGCAGCCGTGTGTAGGAAGAAAAATGAATTTGCTCTTCTCATTTGGCAAGAAATGAAAGACTTTTCTTAGACATAGAAGCATATGATCAAACTGCCATTCGGAAGCTTGGTAACCTGGATGTGCAAGCAATTTAAAGTCAACGTCTTTGTGTTCGACAAGATGGCCCCCTAGATACTGGAGTCATTGGCAGGACCAGTAAGAAGAAAAGAAAGGCGATGAGCCGGGGGAAGTGAGCCAAGACTATGGGTGCTGGTTCTTAGGCCCCCTAGGCATCTTCATTCTCTAGACCATCCATTACTGCACCTGAATGTTTAGTCCCTCAGCTTCTTGATGCGCTAGAGGCTTTTATGCATGGAATTGAGGCTACTATGCAGGGTATGGGAGCAATGATGAAGAAACTTTTTGTGCACACCTTTTCTAGGAGACCCATCACTGAAGTTCCCATTCCACTAGCCACTGCTCCTTTTGCCTCTGCCCTTTCTACCTCCAAAGCAGTTGGGGGACGAAGATCATGATGATGATAAATATACTAAAGAGTATGGGGAAGGTGAGGAGTATAATGAAGATGAAGAGTCTTGGGAGTATGATGAGGATGTGTAGTAGGTTTTGTGGATGTTTAATTGTACATAGTAAGGATAGGGTTGGGGAGTCATAGGCATATTTTGTTTCTTTTGATGTCCTACCCCATGTACTTCAAATTCAAGTCACATCAATGAAAAATGACCAGTTCTTGTTCAATTGTGCCCAAGCTTATTTTGTTAATTGCATTGTGATTTTGGATTTTGATTTGGGGCTGATTTGCTTATGGATCGTCATAGGTTAGTCTCATTATTGTGTTTTAAAATTAATTTTTGCTAAGGGACTAGCAAAACTAAAGTTAGGGGGTGTGATAAGCCCAAAACTTTATATATTTTGATGTGCTAATCATCTTATTTTTAACTACTTTAGGAGATTAAACGGTAGGAGTTATGTTAATTGAGTTCTTAACGATGATATTGTGTGTTTGTTGTTAAAAAGGGCTAAATTTGGCTTCTTAAGCCCTTCCTAAACCACTTGAGATGAATGGGGATGAAAAGATAGTTTGGGGATAGCTCAAAAGAGGAAGAAATCAGAAAATCAGAAAAGCTGCCAACTGTATGGGTACGCGTACTGATACGCTGAGGCTACTGGAGTAAACTGTACCGGTACTCTTACCCTTCTAGATTTTAACGTATCGGTACGTGTACCGGTACGCTCTGCCTGACATGCCCAAATTCTATAGAAGTTGCTCTATATCCTTAAGGGTCCCACCAACATTTCTCCCCCACTCATCTGACATGCTCACAATACTATTCATCCCTTTGATACCTTCCTTTGGATTCATGGTGATTAATTAGGGGAGAGCAAGAGAAGAGAAGCTGGGTGTGCAGACAAGGTCTGCACTCCCCCTGTCCATGCCATTCCTCATGTAGCCTATTGATGGAGCTCACTTTTGGATGACAGGCCACCTCTCTAAGCACATTTTTGGCAAGAAAAGCTCTTAATGATTCAGATTACCAAGGGGATGAAAGAATATAGATAGATAAAGAGATAGAAGGTCTGTTGAACAAGAGGATGAATAGTGTTCTATAGTGATAAAGTGAGATTTTTGTCTTTCTTTCAATACATTGTCTTGTAATCCCTTGTATGAATTTTTAGAACTTCATTTTAATGTCACGAATGTTATTCTCCTTCATGTTTAATGATCTTTCGAAGCTTTTACCGTTAATGCATCAAAGTTCTCCATTTTCTTAGACATTAAATGGGTTTTCATTGTTTCACTTATAGCTTATGTTTTCTTGCAATTTGTTATTCAAGAACTTCATCCCTTTGCAATGCTTTCTCATTACATAGTTAATTTCATTTCAAGCATGACTAGCTAAATCTTCTAGTTGACAAAGCCAAGGGGAACCTCCATTTGGGTATATCATTTCAACTCATTCTCCTCCCTCCTTTGAGGGTTCAATGGTTCGGTTTGATTGGGTTGAGGGTGGATAAGTCGGTGAATCTTTGATATTCTGTAGGCCTAGTCATGGTTTATGCTTAGATAATATCCATCTTATCTCTAGCTTCCTACGAATCAATCATTCATTTATGCTCTATTGGAGGAAGGATTCGAGTTGAGATGGTATCACCGTTGGAGTGACTTCTTAGATTTGCCAACATTTGTGTCTCATTTCATTTTCACCAAAACAAACTTCACAAAACAATTTTCAATCACAAAGATTTTACACTTTCATTTACCCAAAAATCACCTTCCCCTTGATTTAGTTCCTTCTCCGTGGAAACGACCTTGGAATACCAACAAGTAAAACACGACCCGCAAAAGTCTCATTGCGCTTGGGGAGCATTTTTGTGCATTCTCACATCACATTTGCATCATTTCATTTCTCCCATTTCCTTGCCCTTTCTTTTGACACTATCTAAAGGGAGAGTGACACTCCCTTTCATCCATACACTACACATTTTAAGTGATGGTTTTTAGAGGTTAATAAACAACAAGGTTTTTCTTCAAGCAATTATTGAAAAAAAATGAAGTCAAAAAACTCACTTGAGTAAATGTTGATATTCTCTTCGAAGCTTCCTAAAGCTCAAAACTTACCATGGTAATATTTGTAATCTCCACTGGTTATGTCAGGTGTTTCAGGGAATGTCAATTATATATCGATTCCACTTTCGAGTCTAATCATCTTGTACCTTTTAGAATTGCAAATAGCAATGTACATTTGAAAATTTTAAGCACATAGAGAATATCATCGTTTAAAGAGCTGTGGTTTTAGGCCTAGATTGCTAAGTTGTGTTTCAAGCTGATCATGTGATTAGTTACTTTAACAAATAGTCTTAACATCCACATTTGTTCCATCATTCATTAACACATAACAATATAATGCTAATCCTACACATGCTTTTACAAAATAAAAGTGATAAACTGAATCATTCATTTTCTCAAAGCATCATCATTTAATGCAAACACCAACGATTCAATTCATAAAAAATGCACAAAAAACTTTAAATATCCACATCATCCCACAAAAGAAGGAAAAATCATCCACAACAAACTACAAAAGAAAAAAAAAATTATAAACAGATGAAACAACCACACAAAAGTCATAATAAAAAACAACGATCCCTCTCTCATTCTCCTCCATCTCCACCAAGTACATCATCTCCACTAGCAACCACCAGGTGCACCATGTCCACCCCTCAAGATTCTAAGAGTCTCATCCTGCTTAGCTTCAATACAAAGCATGATGTCTCGTAAAGAACACCAGGTGTTGGATTCTAGAGCTGGGTCCTTGCTCCTCCTGAGTTTGTGTCTACTCTCTCTATAGCTCCATCTCTCTCTCCTCGTCTCGGTCAAGCCCATCCTACACTTCATCCACTCCTTGTGCCATGGGTGTCTCTTGTCTAGCAACTAGGCCTCCTTTGTGACCTTAACTTTGTTGAAAAGAAGCCTTGTTTAGTAGGCCCATTGGTCTCTGTATCTCCATTTCTAGTTGTACCCTAGCTCCATGGTCTTTGCATATTTTTGTCACTAGTGTGCCAAAGGGAAGGAAATTCCTCTTCACATCACAACCCTTCTTCATTTCCCTCAATATTAGAGAGGGGAGGTCTATGTTGTTACTTTTCTCGAGAGCGTAGAGAAGGCGAGCCATTTTAGGTAGAATTTCATTTTTGTGCCCAATTGGGGAGAAGTTCAAGACTGCAATCAAATTGAACATCTTGTACTTGTTCGTCAACTCCCATTGTTTAAAAAAAAATTTCCCATCCAAGAAAATGTAGGCACCCTAGTCTGCTCCTTCCCAACTGCATTCATTGCCACACCCTTTTTTGGGGGATAGGTGGGATTTGGTACTCGAGGTACCTCTTGCCTAATATCCCGAATATAGTCCTCATGGACATCTATATGGACTCCCCTCACATAGCTTTTCAGCACCCCATTGACTATTTCAGCATTGGAGTAAAACTCCCACACCAAGTCATTCACGGCCTCCCCGCCGTTTTGCAAATACAAACTCCAACCTCTCCTCGCCATCTCTGCAAAGATACCTAGTTCAACAAAATCAGACAAGACAACATCCCTCTCATAAACCACTACAGGCTTTTTAAAGAAATTATCATACTTGTCAACTTTTATAGTTGTGGAAAATTGGGTCTTGTCATATCTTAGTGTGTGTGATGGCCTCCCTTCTCTCACTTTAACCACTTCTTCCACGAATTTGGGCTCTTGAGTGTTTGGGTTATGTTTAGCATGCATTTTAACCCTTGGCATGGTGTTTTTGTTTTTGAGATTTTTGGGTTTAGAAGTCCTGAATTTCTTGATAAAAAAAGGTGTTTTGATGTGGGGATGGCTTTGGAAAGGTCAATTTTTGGTAGAAATGAAAAATGAGGATGTTTTGGGGTCTAGGTAGTGCAAGGGATGTCTAGGGTTTGGGAGTTTTTGAAAGGTTTTGGGGGTTTTGGAATGGAGAAGATGAACCAGGTATTTATAGTCTGAGTCACGTCATTCGAACGTCAACATCGTTCGAACGTGTTCAGAAGGTTTTTAAAAGAATCGTTCGAATGTATAAGGCGTTTGAATGCAGCTAGCTCCTAGTAATTTTGAGTTCTGCCAGAGACCAAAGTATTATAAGCTCTTTCCGTTCGAACAATCTATTGGCGTTCAAACGTTAAATCCTGTTCGAACTGTCTATTAGCATTCAAATGAGCTGAGCTCATAGTACTTTCTGGTTTCATCAGAGTGTTCATCACACCCTCAACCTAAACTGTACTTTGTCGCGAAAGTTTTGAATTTACCAGTATATGGAGCGTGGAGATGAGGTTGAAAGGAAGAGATTTGTTCATCTTTCAAAACCAACAAACCAAAATACATAGATTTAATCATCTTAACTCAGATATGGGTTTCGGGTAGGACCTGTGATTGTGAGTGCATACATAAGAACAACAACCATGTACAAATAGAGTAAATCAATGTATAAAATGAGACAAAGGACAGGGTCTTCGGGTAATATGAACATGGGATTGCTAGGATTGGATCTATTTTATAGAAAAAAAAAAAGAAGAAGATGAAGATGAAGATAAAAAAAAAGCAGAAGAGGAGGGCAACAGAGGTGAACGTGGGGAAAGGGGGAAAAGTATGGGGACTTTATAAAGGCGTCACCTCGAGTTGAGTTTCAGCCTGACCTGACCCCTTTTTGTGTCGACAGACATGAATTTCAGAGGAATATTCTAGATCCATTAGAAGAATGGTTTCTATATTTTTAACAAAATCCTCAAAAAAAAGTTTCAACCTCTCACCATTAACCGTAAGATATTACCATTCGATGGGTTTTCCACTTCTACTGCTCCATGTCCAAACACCTTTTTGACAATATAAGGCCCAGTCTATCTTGACTTCCACTTACCAAGGAAGAGGTGGAGTCTTGAATTAAACACTAGGACTTTTTGAGAAGGTTCAAAAGACTTTCGCACAATGTTCTTGTCATGTACAATTTTCATCCTGGTTTTAGCAATCTTAGCATTATCATGTGCTTCATTTCTCAATTCCACCAATTCGTTTATTTGGAGTTTTCTTGAGAGCCCAGTGTTGTACAGGTCAAAGTTCATTGCTTTAATGGCCTAGTATGCCCTATGTCCCAATTCCATAGGTAGGTGACATGGTTTTTCAAAGACTAATCAGTAAGGAGACATGAAAAATTTGTTTTAAAAGCAGTGCGATGACCAATCTTTGTGGTCTGGGTTTACCATTTTTTGTAAATTAGTTTGATCTCTCGATTAGCCAATTATGTCTATCCACTAATCTGTGGGTGATAAGATGTTGCAATTTTAAGAAAAATTAGGTACTTTTTCATCAGATTCCCGAAAGGTCGATTGCAAAAATGAACACCCCCATCACTTATAATTGATTTTGGAATTCCAAACCAGGAAAAAATATTTTTTTTAAAAGAAATTAATCATCATTTTGTGATCATTATTTCGACAAAAAATTAGCTCAACCCATTTTGACACATAGTCAACGGCCACTAAAATGTATAGATTGCTAAAGGAATGGGGATATGGTCCCATAAAATCAATGTCACAAGAGTCAAAAATTTTAATCACTAGAATGGGGTTTAAGGGCATCATATTTCTTTTAGATATGCTTCCCAACCATTGGCATCTGTCACATGCTAAGAAAAATGCATGAACATCTTTCAAAAGTAAAATTCACACTGCAAGCTTTTTGCAATGGTTTTTCTTGATGAGAAGTGGCCACCATATACTTCAGAATGAAAAATGTTATTGCTTGTCTGCTTTCATCAGTGGGGATACAACGTCTTATGATCTAATACTTACAATACTTAAATACGTAGGAATCTTCCCAAAAGAAGTTACGAACCTTCCTTAGAAATTTATTTTTGTCCATGGGAGTGAATGATGGAGGGAGTGTCCTAGTAGCAAGTAAATTAGCAATATCAACGTACCATAGGGTTTCCTCAATCATGAACAATTGTTCATCGGGAAATTTCTCATTGTTTGGCAGTCCATCCTCTTGGAATTCATAAGTTAATCTAGACAGATGGTTTGCTATCACATTCTCAACACTCTTTTTATCCTTGATGATCAGATCAAACTCTTGGAGTAAAAGTATCCATCTTAAAATCCTTGGTTTGGCATCCTTCTTAGTGAGTAAGAATTTTAGGGTTACATTGTCAGTGAATACAATAATAGAAGAACCAATAAGATAGGAACGAAATTTTTCCAAAGCAAAAACTGCAACAATCAATTATTTTTTAGTTGTTGAATAATTCATTTGAGCATCATTTAATGTTTTGCTTGCATAGTAAATTGCACGTGGTTTCTTATCCTTTCTTTGCCCCAACACAACATCTATAACTTAATCACTTGTATCGCACAATTCAAAGGGTAGAGTCCAATTAGGGGGTTGCATGATTGAGTAGAAATTAACTTGTCTTTCAGCTTTTCAAAGGCTTTTTGGCATGCTTCACTCCAAACAAAATTTATGTCCAAACTCAGGAGAAGACACATAGGTTTGGCTATGATACTGAAGTCTTTTATGAATCTCCTATAAAAACCTGCATGTCCTAGGACTGATCAGATATCCTTTACAGTCTTGGGGATGGGCAAATTTTTAATTAGATCTATTTTTGCCTTGCCAACTTTTATATCCTCAGACGACACAATGTGACCTAATACAATGCCTTGTGTTACCATGAAATACCATTTCTTCCAATTGAGCACCAGATTGGCTTCTTTACACCTTATCAACACCTTTTCTAGGTTGGCCAAAGATAAATCAAATAAGTTATCATAGACATAGAAGTCATCCATGAATACTTCTAAAAAAAAATTCAACTTTGTTGCTGAATACGCTTAGCATGCATCTTTGAAATGTTGCACGAGCGTTACAAAGTCCAAATGACATCCTTTTAAATGCAAAGGTGCCAAAAGGGCATGTGAATATGGTTTTCTCCTGGTCATTTAATGCAATCTCAATTTGATTGTACCCTGAATACCCATCTAGGAAACAGTAAAATCCATGACCTGCAATTGTTTCTAGGACTTAATCAAGAAAGGGAAGGGGGAATGGTTTTTCCTAGTTACCAAATTGAGTTTTCGGTAGTCAATACACATTCGTCATCCTATGATGACTTGAGTTGGTACTAGTTTATTGGCATCATTTTTTACCATTGTGACCCTAGACTTTTCGGGCACACCTTTGGTTAGACTAACCCACTTGCTATAAGAGATGGAAAAATTATCCATGCATCTAAGAGTTTGAGTACCTCAGTTCTCATAACTTCCTTTATGTGTGGATTCAGGCGTCGTTGCATTTGACGAGAGGGTTTTGAATCCTCTTCAAGGTATATAACATGACTGCAGATAAACGGGCTTATACCATTCAGGTCAGTGATGGTCCACCCAATGGTGCTTTTATGGCTTTTAAGAACTTCAATCAGTTTAGACTCTTGCAAATGTGAGCTTAGAGTAAATTACCAATGGGTATGACTCGTTATCTCCTCAAAATGCATATTTAAGGTCTGATGGGAGAGGTTTGAATTCATGCTTTGGTGGTCTGCCACTTGATGAGAGTGGCGTTGCACTTTTTGATAAAAGTTTCTGGAATTTGGGTACCCATGTCTCAACAGTATGAGTTGGGCAAATTTTTTGAATTTGAGTCATCATTTGTTGACTCAAATGAGATAGACTCTAGCAGGGATGATTCAGTAGGATTCTCACAAAACATGTTATTTAGATTTTCCTATATTAAAGATTCAATAGAGTTTACTTCCCTTCTTGTTTGTCCTCTCCTAGGTGTTAGCCAATATTAAAAATGTTCAGCTGGAGAGTCATATTCTCTAAGGTTAATTTCATGACTCCACTCCTGCAATTGATTAGTGCATTGGATGTTGTAAGGAAGGGTCGACCGAGAATGATGAAAATTTGATTTTCTCAATGCATTGTTGGCTAAGTATCTAGAACAATGAAGTCAACAAGAAAGACAAAGTTGTCCACTTGGACGAGTACATCTTCAACAATGCTCCTAGGGTTTTTTACAGATATTTCTGCCAACTGGAGTGTCACACAAGTGGGTTTGAGTTCACCCAGACCCAACTGCTGGTAGATTGAAAATGGTAGCAGATTGACACTGGCTCTGAGGTCTAACAGTGCTTGTTCTATTATGAAGTTTTCAATGATGCATGACACTATTGGACACCCAGGGTCCTTGTATTTTGGAGGAGTTTTGTATTAAAGTAGGGCACTGGCTTGTTCCATCAAGAAGACTCTTTTTTGGAATTTTTGGCTTCTCTTGATTGTGCATAAGTCTTTCAGAAACTTGGCATAAGGCAAAACCTATTAGTGGGATGTTGATTTTTACTTGCTTGAAAAACTTATAAATTTTAAGCTGATTATTTAACTTTTGTATGGTCTTGAGTTTATGAGGAAAAGGAGTAGGAAAGGAACACGAAAGTTCTTTTTCCTTAGAAGGTTATGGCTCTTGTTTAATCATAAGCTCAGGTTTTTCTTCAATTATAAGTTCGAGATCAATTGGTGAGTTTATTGGGATTGACTCTGAATTTGGTTTTGGAATTAACATGTCTCTGATTGTTTTGTCAATCACCTTGCCACTTATAAGTGTAGTGATAACTTGGGCTTGGTCTTGTGGGTGTCATGATCGAAGGGTTCTCCACATGAAATTGACCTTGTAGATGTTTTGGTTGGGCAGAAAACTTGCCCTTTTGGTGTGTGCTCATGGACTCGGTCAACTTTAGAATGTGACTTTTGATGTCCTCAAAAGATTGAGTGGTTTAGGTTTTGAAATTAGTGAAAGCCTGTGTGGAATTTGATTAGCACAAAACATTGAATATTTCATGTGCTAATTCATTACTTTTTCACTAGCTTTTGGGGATTAAATGTGTGGACTTATTCTAATTGAGCTACAAATGAAGAATTATGGTGTATACAAATGAAAGGTATCAAATAATGTTTCTTAAATCCTTTCCAAATGGTTTGAGGATGATAAAGATGAAAAATGGCTTGAGTATATCTCAGGAGATGAGGAAATCCAAAAAATAAAAAAATTAGCCAAAGCGTACTGGTACACGTATTGATACGCTGAGGCTACTATAGTCCGGGGTACTGGTACGTGTACTAGTATGCTCTGCTGAATCTTCCGCAATCTCTGCAACTCAGGGCCACCGTTTTAAGAGTCCCACCATCAAGTCTCCGACACTTCTCTAACATGCCCAAAATACTATTCATCCCTTTCACACCTCCCTTTGGACAGTTGGAGCTCTAGGTGATCAATGAAGAGAGAGAGGATGGGAGTTGTTGGGTGTATAGACAAGGTCTACAACCACCCTCTTCTGCCCATGCTCCTTCAACCTACGGATGGAGATCACATCTCTAGGTTATCCCATCACTTCATTCACTTTTTTTGGCAAGAAAGATCTCCATTATTCAGCATTCCATACACTACACAAGATATAGAGAGAGAAAGTATAGGAAGAAGATGAAGAATAGGGTAGATAGAAGTTTAGATTTTTGTATTTCCTTTCATACATCAACTTCTATTTTGATGTAAGAATCTTCTAAGCTTCATTTAATACCTTGAATGTCATTATTTTCTAGTTGAAAATCGACTTGTTAGACGACCCTTAGCCCCCAGCCTAAATCCTAACCAAGACTCCCCTGAGGATGCCGGTGACTACTTTTAGAATGTGGATGCCAATCCAAACATTCAAAGGGAATAACATCCAAATGGATCCTCCCGCAAGGTTCATGAGGGAATTCCTTCAACCAACCCATAACACCACACCCTCATGCATCCATTTACCAATCCAAGCTCATCTTTTTCAAGTTAAGTCGAGGATGTTGCAACTATTTCCTACATTCCATGGGATTGAAAAGGAAAACCCTAATTGGACATAAGGGAGTTTGAGGATATAGTTTCAAGATTCAAAGCTAACTATGCTATGGAGGACATAGCCTGATTGAAATTGTTTCCTTTCTCCCTTGGTGATAGAGCCAAATCATGGTTGTATGCCTTGTGACCTCGATCCATTACCACTTGTGCTTAAATGATTTCAAAATTTTTGAATAAATTTTTTTCGGTTCATAGAACCAACTCTTTAAAAGAGGAAATTCAAAATTTTTCTGAAAAACCCAATGAGTAGTTCTATCAATGCTAGGATTGCAACAAGGATTTGATACAATCCATACCATACCGTGCCTTTGAATCATGGCAGTTGGTAAGTTTCTTTTATGAAGGAATTACACCAAGCCATAGGCAATTCATAGGCATGATATGCAATGAAAAGTTCTTGAACAAAGACCTCGATGTGCCCTTGGACTACTATAGTACACTGGCCCAAAATGCACAATCTTGGGATCTTAGGTGACTTGATCCGAAATGTGTACACCCAAGTGCAGGCGGTCAAGCTGTAGTAATAATCCTGTTTAAGTCCGGAGTCAAATCCACAGGGAATATGTTTAGGTGTTTTCAAAGTAAGCTGTGATGAAGACCGATTGATTGTAACCTTTTTGAGTTTTGTGAGAAGAGGACGGTTTCTTGAACAGAATATTAAATTCTTTTCAAGAGATTTTTTTTCTAGACAAAATATAAGATTCCAATATAATTAAAGTTACTCTTTAGTTCGAGGTTCAGGATATGTAATGAATTATCCAGTGTATTACACTTGTGCTTTATAACTCAACTAACTCTCGTGTCAACAGTGAGATAATTGAAAGATAAGGATAGACTGGGTTAAAGCTCCATCCTTTTTATGAAGTGCAATGGTTGTGGAGATTGAGGAGTTTATCTTTAAAGTTCTATCCCGGAAAGTTGTCTCACACAATGGATGTTTCTAGAAGGAGTCATCCATTTACCCTAGAAAAGATCCCTTGGTTATACAAAATACTAGCCGGGCTTTGAATCAATGAATCTTTCTAGAAGGAGTCATCCATTTACCATAGAAATACCCATTGATTACACAAAGAACAAGCTAGGGTACTGGCCTTAAACGAACGGATCTTTCTATGTAGGAGTTATCCGGATCATAGAAATATCCTTTGGTTGTGCAAGTTACCCTAACTTTGCTTAACTTATCTAGTCTCCCGCTAAGCAACTAAATAAAACATTGAAGTGTGAAAGAAATGCACAAGTATAATATCCGGATAGTTATTACATATCTATCACCTCTCCCTAAAGAGTAAATGAGGACTAGTCACTCTTCATGGCTTGGGTAAAGCTAGAAAAGTGAATGGTACTCATCTCTCCAAGTAGAGAAACTCCGAAGTTGATCTTTAACAAAAAATGAGTGAATCACATTCCACCCTTCTTGGCTTTGGGAAAGCTCTAGAAAAGTGGAAGAGTTTCACTCCTCTAAGAAGAAGATGCTTAAGCAATGGAAGCGAAAGAAAGTAAAAGAAAGCTAGATCTTCAACAAAGAATGAGTGAATCACATTCCACCCTTCTTGGCTTTGGTAAAGCTCTAGAAAAGTGGAAGAGTTTCACTCCTCTAAGAAGAAGATGAGCTCAAATAATGAAGGTGCAAGACTTAATTGAAAGCAAGAAAGTAAGAGCCTTAATGTAAGGGAAAGAACATAAAGTACATGAATTTAACAACAAAAGTAGGGAATTTATCTTCCCAACTCAATAGAAGTAAAGACAAGTAGGGAATTAACTTCCCAACTGTAGTAATGACTTGCAGTAATTGAAAGGAGTATAAATGTAAAAGACTTGAATTAAAGAACTAGAAAGTAAGCACTTGAATTAAAGTGAAACACTAAAATACATATAAAGACTAGGTATTCTTCAAGAGGGGAGCTCTTAATCTCTCTCCCCAAGTGTGTCTTCAAAGCTCCCAAAGAGGGAGTATTTATAGGCAAGGAAGAGCAAGGCAGGGGGTGAAAGAGCAGTGCTAGACGCCTAAGTTATGGTGAGAATCAGGGGCTCAGTCAAAGAATCAGACGATTTGCAGTCTGTCTGTGGGATCCGTTCGAACGGTACCTTCCGATCGAACGTGAAGGTTGTTTTTACTTGTATATCTGTGTTGATTTCCAGGCTTCGCGTGGGTTGCAGTTTTCTGTCAGGCCATTCACCCACTCTCTGCAGCACTCAGGGTCCACAAATAACCCCAATGCAGTCGATTATGGCACCATGTGCCTGAGGGTCCTTCTTCTGGCAATATAAGTCTTCACAAGCTATGTATTTCAGTCAACCAGATCATGTCAGTGCTCCCAGTGGCTTTCGAACGTGGGTCAGCGTTCGAACATGATGTTGCGTTCGAACGTAGCATGGTGTTCGAACGTCAGGCTTTAATCTCCGGGGTCTGTCTGCAACACGCCTTTGCCTCATCTTGCAAGATTGTTAGCTTGGATGAAATTACCACTGGATATGATTCATCCTCCCCTAAGAATGAATTTTTGAGATCAGATGGGAGGGGTTTCAATTTAGGCTTTGGTGGCTTATCACTTGATGAGATTGACTTTGTGCTATGTGATGATAGCTTCTCGAATCTGGGTGTCCAATTCTCAACAGTATGAGTATGGCAGCTTTATGGATGTGACTCAGATGAGTCGGGATCTATCAGAGATGTTTTAGTCATATTTTTACACAATGTGTCACGCAGATGTTCATGGATTAATGATTCAATGGAATTCAATTCTTCCAATTCCTTATCTTCTCCTGGATGTTTGGCAATCTTAAAAATATTCAGCTCAAGAGTCATATTCTCAAAAGTTAATTTCAATACTCCGTTCGTGCAATTGATCAAAGCATTAGAAGTTGCTAGGAAGGGTTGACCAAGAATAATGAGAATTTGATCATCAGGATGTAATGTTAGCTGAGTATCTAGAACAATGAAGTCAACAGGAATGACAAAGCTATTTACTTGGACAAGTACATCTTCAATAATGCCCCTAGGGATTTTGACAGATCTATCGGCTAACTGGAGTGTGACACAAGTGGGTTTGAGTTCACCTAGATCCAATTATTGATAGACAAAGAAGGGCAATAGATTGACACTGGCTCTGAGATCTAGAAGTGCTTGTTCAATTTTGAAGTCTCCGATGACACAAAAAACAGTTGGACATCCAGGGTCCTTGAATTTTGGAGGGGTTTTGCACTGAAGCAGGGCACTAGCTTGTTCTGTCAGGAATGCTCTTTTTTGGACATTATGGCTTCTCTTGACTGTGCACAACTCTTTTAGAAACTTGACATATGATGGGACTTGTTGAATGGCTTTCAAAAGTGGGATATTGATTTTTACTTGCTTGAAAAGCTCGTAAATTTCACCTTGATTATTCACCTTATGTTTGGGTTTTAGTCTATGAGGGAACGGAGCAGGAATAGAACATGAGGGTTCTTCTTCCTTTGATGGCTCTGGTTCTTGTTCACTCATGGGTTCTTTTTCAATCACAAGGTCAGGCTCAATTGGTTCAGGCTCGACTGGTGAGTCGATTTGGATTGACTCAGATCTTGGCTTTGGAATTAGTATGTCTCGTATGGTTTTGTCAATCACCTTGCCTCTTCTTAGTGTAGTGACAACTTGTGCTTGATCTTGTGGGGGTTTTGGTTGGGCAGGGAATTTGCCTTTCTCATGTGTAACCATGGATTGAGTCAACTTTTGAATTTTCTGAGAAATTCGTTTTGGAAGGTTTGTAAGTGAGGCATGGAAGAAGCTTTTAAAGAATTTAGCCATTGTTTAGCTTTATCCTTCACCGAGAAAGGAAAAAGTTTTATCTTGGCCAATTCAGAATTATCTTGGAATGTTCCACACACTTCCTCAAAATCTTTCATATGCAAGTATGGATTCTCTGTCTCTAATCCATGAAATTCATGTAGTAACTGAGCTGTCCCCAGCTTTACATTAAAGGGGGGAGAATCTGGAGGGAATACAAAACACGAGGGTGCACTATTTCTTGTGGGATTCAAGTAATCCCTCAAAGTTCGAGTGTTAGGCACTTTTTCCTCCCGTGGAGGCACGTCTCCAGTTCTATCATTATTTGTCATGTTACTCTCACACGAGTCTGCTATTGATCTAGGTGAATTTGGTTCAGATTGGTTCATAGCCTCAGAAGATTCTCCTGGCAAATTGTTAGGGTTAGGAGCGTCCTCAGACATAAAATAATGTAAAAAGAAACAAATTATTTACAGCAACCAAGAATATATTCAGAAAGGAAAAGTCTTACCACTTTTGACTTTTTCAACACTTTTACCAAATATTCCCCGGCAATGCCGCCAAAAACTTGACTTGATCCGAAATGTGTACACCCAAGTGCAGACGGTCAAGCTGTAGTAATAATCCGGTTTGAGTCCGGAGTCAAATCCACAGGAAATATGTAGGTGTTTTCAAAGTAAGCTGTGATGAAGACCGATTGATTGTAACTTTTTTAAGTTATGTGAGAAGTGGATGGTTTCTAGAACAGAATATTAAATTCTTTTCATGAGATTTTTTTTTTCTAGACAAAATATAAGATTCCAATATAATTAAGGTTACTCTTTAGTTCGAGGTTCAGGATATGAAATGAATTATCCAGTGTATTACACTGGTGCTTTATAACTCAACTAACTCTCGTGTCAACAGTGAGATAATTGGAAGATAAGGATAGACTGGGTTAAAGCTCCATCCTTTTTATGAAGTGCAATGGTGGTGGAGATTGAGGAGTTTATCTTTAAAGTTCTATCCCGGAAAATTTGTCTCACACAACGGATCTTTCTAGAAGAAGTCATCCATTTACCATAGAAAAGATCCCTTGGTTATACAAAATACTTGTCGGGGTTCTTTGCTTTGAATCAATGAATCTTTCTAGAAGGAGTCATCCATTTACCATAGAAATACCCATTGATTACACAAAGAACTAGCTAGGGTACTAGCCTTAAACCAACGGATCTTTCTATGTAGGAGTTATCCGGATCATAGAAATATCCTTTGGTTGTGCAAGTTACCCTAACTTTGCTTAACTTATCCAGTCTCCCGCTAAGCAAGTAAATAAAGCATTGAAGTGCGAAAGAAATGCACAAGTATAATATCCGGATAGTTATTACATATCTATCACCTCTCCATAAGGAGTAAATGAGGACTACTCACTCTTTATGGCTTGGGTAAAGCTAGAAAAGTGAATGGTACTCATCTCTCCAAGTAGAGAAACTCCGAAGTGATCTTCAACAAAGAATGAGTGAATCACATTCCACCCTTCTTGGCTTTGGGAAAGCTCTAGAAAAGTGGAAGAGTTTCACTCCTCTAAGAAGAAGATGCTTAAGCAATGGAAGTGAAAGAAAGTAAAAGAAAGCTAGATCTTCAACAAAGAATGAGTGAATCACATTCCACCCTTCTTGGCTTTGGTAAAGCTCTAGAAAAGTGGAAGAGTTTCACTCCTCTAAGAAGAAGATGAGCTCAAATAATGAAGGTGCAAGACTTAATTGAAGGCAAGAAAGTAAGAGCATTAATGTATGGGCAAGAACATAAAGTACATGAATTTAACGACAAAAGTTGGGAATTTATCTTCCCAACTCGATAGAAATAAAGGCAAGTAGGGAATTAACTTCCCAACTGTAGTAAAGACTTGCAGTAATTGAAAGGAGCATAAATGTAAAAGACTTGAATTAAAGAACTAGAAAGTAAACACTTGAATTAAAGTGAAACACTAAAATACATATAAAGACTAGGTATTCTTCAAGAGGGGAGCTTTTAATCTCTCTCCCCAAGTGTGTCTTCAAATCTCCCAAAGAGGGAGTATTTATGGGCAAGGAAGAGCAAGGGAGGGGGTGAAAGAGCAGTGCTGGACGCCTAAGTCAAGGTGAGAATCAGAGGCTCAGTCAAAAAATCAGACGGTCTACAGTCTGTCTGTGGGATCCGTTCGAACGGTACCTTTCGTTCGAACGTGAAGGTTGTTTTTTCTTGTATATCTGTGTTGATTTCCAGGCTTCACGTGGCTTGCAGTATTCTATCAGGCCATTCACCCACTTTTTGCAGCACTCAGGGTCCACAAATAACCCCAATGCAGTCGATCATGGCACCATGTGCCTGAGGGTCCTTCTTCTGGCAATATAAGTCTTCACACGCTATGTATTTCAGTCAACCAGATCTTGTCAGTGCTCCCAGTGGTGTTCGAACGTGGGCCAGCATTCGAACGTGATGTTGCGTTCGAACGTAGCATGGTGTTCGAACGTTAGGATTTAATCTTCGGGGTGTGTCTGCAACACGCCTTTGCCTCATTTGCCTGGTTTAGGGGAAACATTCGAACGTTGATCACCATTCGAACGGTCTTGTTGTCCTCAAGCTTTTCCTTTGTTGATCAAATGCTGCTGTTACACTTAAATGTTGTATTTGTTATCCTTGACCCTTTTTTTCACTTTAACTCCTGAAACATCATCATTTGAACTCCATCAAAGTATAATTAGTCCAGAAAAAGCACAATAAAATGTCATAATTGAGTGCCAATCATTAGGATCCCAACGATGTACCTAGGACGGTCTCCTGGTAGTAGTCAACCACAAGTGGGAGGAATCTATGATTTGTGAGGCCAAGCAGACTTGCTTTCAAATATTGCCAAACTATCAAGGAAAGTTGAAAGTCTTAATGTCAAACGGAGGCATGAAGTGTCTCATGTGTCAAGGATTGATGAGTTTGTGAAAATGAGGAGCATTCCACACCAGAGTACCATAACATTCCGGCGCTTAAGGAAGCGTACCATGAGAAAGTGCATGCATTTAACCAACCAAGGCAATTATTTTCTCCCTATGCGAACACTTACAATCGGGGTTGGAGCAATCAACCAAATTTTAGTTGGTGAAATGAAAACCCCATCCCTCATGGTTTGAATGCATATTCATCACCCGCACCTCTGAGTCAAAGTCAATAGCAAGGTCAAGGGCAAGCATCTAGATCCCAATACCCTCGATCTAATCCGCAAGGGTATTCTTCAAACTAAGCACAACAAAATTTCTCCCAAAGTCCACCTCCCCAAAGCTTCTCCCAACAAGGACCATCCAATCCTTCCACCTATAAACCTCCCCGTAAAAGGAACTTGGAGGATGTGATTCATTCCTTCATCCAAAGCCAAACTGCCACAACTCTTAACAACATAGCAGCTCAACTCACAAAGATCACCAATCACATAGGGTTGTCATAACAAGAAAATAGGAATTTTTTTGCTCAACCCCATGAGAACCCTAAGAGCCAACATGGGATTGAGTCTTTCAAGAACACCAAGGAGAGTTATAAGCAACTCAAGGCAGTCACCACCCTCCGTAATCGAAAACAAATTGACAAAACCATTGTGCCAAAGGTATCACCTAAGGCCAAATTGAAAAAAGAAAAAGAGACCATGGGTGACATTGACAAGGGTGAGTCAAGTGAAAAGAAAGAGAGTCAAGTAGTTGAGGAAATAAAATTGGTTAATGATAGTGTGATTGTTTTTCCTATGCCTATTCCTTTTCCTAGTCGTTTAAAGCCATTTGTCAAGGCAGCTAATTAGGCTGATATTTTGGAAATGTTTAAGCAGGTGAAGATCAACATTCAACTCCTCGACGCCAACAAGCAAATCCCCTCTTGTGCCAAGATTTTGAAAGATTTGTGCACTGTGAAGATAAAGCTAAATGTGCACAAGAAATCATTCCTCACCAAGTAAGTGAGCTCAATATTGAGGACAAACACTCCACTAAAATTTAAAGACCCCGGTTGCCCTACCATTGCCATCACAATAGGGAATTTTTGGGTGGAGCAAGTATTGCTTGACTTGGGGGCTAGTGTCAATCTCCTACCATACTCGGAGTACAAGTAGCTCTAAGTTGAGGATTTGAAGCCAACCTCAATCACTCTTAAGTTAGCCGATCGAAGCAATCAAACACCAAAGGGAGTGGTTGAGGAGGTTTAGGTTCAAGTGGTTAACTTTTATTTTCCTGTTGATTTCATTGTTCTTGAAACTCTTCTTGCTGCTAACCTTTGCTCCCAAATCCCTGTTATACCTTATAGACCTTTTCTTGCTACTTCTAATGCCATTATTAATTGTTGGAATGGTCTCAAGAAGGTGGAATTTGAGAATATGACAATGGAGCTCAATGTATTCAACTTGGCAAAGCAACCGGGTGATGATGAGGAAGTAAGTGACGTCAATAGAATCGACACTTCTGTTAAGGAGCACTTGGAGCTAGAGGAGATGTGGAAATTTGAAGAAGGAATTGTAGATCTTGAGAATTATGATGAACAAGAGAAATTAGAAGATTTGAAAGAGAGGGATAGGTGGATCCCTACATTTGAGGACTTACCCAATTGAGAAAAGAAAAAAAATTCGCCGGATGAACAAAAGCCCAACTTGGAGTTGAAGCCCTTGCCTTCCCATTTGAAGTAAGCCTATCTTAGGAAAGGTGAAACATTTTTGGTAGTCATTATCTCTACATTGAACATGGATCAAGAAAAAAACTCTTGGAGGTGTTGAGAAAGCATAAAGGAATAATTGGGTGGACCGTTGTGGAAATCAAGGGGATAAGACCTCTCATTTGCACCCACCGCATCTATCTTGAGGAGGATTCCAAATCATCCTGAAATACACAAAGATGGTTCAATCCCATCATGAAAGAGGTGTTGAGGGATGAGGTTCTAAAACTACTTAATGTGGGGATCATTTTTTAAATTGCTGATAGTAAGTGGGTTAACCCCATGCAAGTAAAAGGTCTATAAAGTATGATGAGAATGACATCATACCTACAAGAGTAATCACCGGATGGAGGGTATGCATTGATTACCGAAAGTTGATATCATGCACAAGAAAAGACCTATTCTATTGCTTTCTAGATGGGTACTCTGGCTATGATCAAATAGAGATCACTTTGGTGGATCAAGAAAAGACCACCTTCACGTGTCCCTATGGTACCTTCGCTCACCGCTGCATGTTGTTTGGACTATGCAATGCTTCATTGACTTTTCAACGATGCATAATGGGGATTTTCAGTGGCATGGTGAAGATATTGGAGGTCTTCATGGACAACTTTTCCGTGTTTGGAGATGCATTTGACGAATGCTTGGCAAATTTGGAGAGAGTGCTAGAGAGGTGTGAAGAAAGGAATCTAGTCTTCAATTGGGAAAACTGCCACTTTATGGTGATAGAAAAAATTGTGCTTGGTCATTTAGTTTCGGCAAGGGGTATTGAGGTCTACAAATTCAAAGTTGAGGTCATCTCCAACCTCCCTACGCAGAGACCCATCAAAGGCATCCGATCGTTTTTGGGCCATGCGAGGTTTTATTGTCGATTCATAAATAATTTCATTGCATTGCCCGACCCTTGACCAATCTGCTGTCTAAGGAGTTTCCATTTGAGTGGTCGAATAATTGTGAGGCATCCGTTAAAAAACTTAATAGCATGTTAGTCACACCTCTAATCATGCGACCACCCTCGTGGGGTCTACCTTTTGAACTGATGTGCGACACGAATGATTACGCGGTCAACATAGTGACTTGATCCGAAATGTGTACTCCCAAGTGCAGGTGGTCAAGTTGTAGTAATAATCTAGTTTGAGTCCGGAGTCGAATCCACAGAAAACTTGTTATACTGGTGTTTCAAAGTAAGCACTGGTGGATACTAATTGATTGTAACATTTGAAATTTAAAGTTTGTGAGATGTGGGTGGTTTCCTAAACAGAATATTGAATTCTTTTCAAGAAGGGTTTCTAGACAAAATATAAGATTAATTCAAATGGAAGAAAAGTCACTCTTTAGTTCGAGGATCAGGACATGCAGTCAATTGTCCGGCTTGTTATATTTGCTTAATACCTCAATTAACTCCCGTGACAACAGCAAGTTCATTGGAAGATAAAGATAGACTGTGAGAATTAAGACCAGGGTTCCGATGTCTTTTCAAAAGTTTTTTTTTGTACCGAGACTTAACCCATCCACAATTTAGCAAATGCTTCTACAAGACATCCAACCATAGTTTTAATATTCCATTCTTTAAATGAAGCATAATAAGGGGGATGATTAAAGGGTAGTCATAAAGATCTAGCCGGGGTACTTGCCTTGAAACGAGGAGTCTTTCCATGGAAGAGTCATCTGTGTCATAGAAGGACTCTCGATTATACAAAGTACTTTAGCTTTGCTAGATGCAATCAATCATCCAATAAGCAAGGAGATATAAATGTTATGCATTAGAACAAAACATAAATATAACTTTCGGATAATTTATACATGCCCTTCCCCTCTTACTAAATAGTGAATGAGAAACTACTCATTCTTCATGGCTTTGGTAAATCTAGAAAAGTGAATGATACTCATCCTCCAAGTAGAGGGACTCTGAGGTTGATCTTCAACAAAGAATGAGTGAATCAAGTTCCACCCTTCGCGGCTTTGGTAAAGATCTAGAAAAGTGAAAGAGTTTCACTCCTCTAAGAAGAGGATGCTCAAGTTATAGAAGTGAAAGAAAGTAAAAGAAAGGTAGATCTACAACAAAGAATAAGTGAATCACATTCCACCCTTCACGACTTTGGTAAAGCTCTAGAAAAGTGGAAGAGTTTCACTCCTCTAAGAAGAAGATGCTCAAGCCAGGAAAGTGAAAGAAAGTAAGAGAAAGATAGTTATTTTTGGTGGGTTACTTCCACTACCAAAAATAAAGCTATCTCTCTTCATATATGTAAATGAAAGCAAGTGAAAAAAAAATTATAAGTAAGTAAAGGAATTAGAACATAAATGTAAAGACTTAAAGTAAGTAAAGGAATTATAACATAAATGTAAAGACTTGAAGTAAATAAAGGAAGTAGAACATAAATGTAAAGAGTTGAAGTAAATAAAGGAAACTACAATGTATGTAAAGACTACAAGTTATCAAGAAGCTCTTAGATTTTCTACTAGATCCAGCTCCCTTACAAGCTCCCAAAATGGGAGAATTTATAGACAAGGAAAGCGGGGTAAAACAAGGAAGTGAAAAGTACTGTTGTCCAAGTTCAACAACTAATCTGCAGGCTGTTTGTATGATCGTTCGAACGTTGGATGGACGTTCGAATGTGGAACCAATAATTTTCAGTCTGCAGAGTCTTTAGTTTTCACTACAACATGCCATGTCTCATCAGGGTACTCTTGTCACAGATCACGGAGACGTTCGAATGTTATTTGGTGTTTGAACGTGGTACTGTTCTTCAAACGTTGTACTGCAGATACTGCACTTCAAAGTTTTGATCTTCTTCACTGCAACACGCCATGTCTTCAGTCTGGTTTTGTCAGTGTACCAGTGGGCGTTCGAACGTTGGTCCTTAGTTCCTTAGGACTTTGGCTCTTGGCTGCAACACATTATGTCTTAGTGACTTGGCTCTTATGGACGTTCAAACATTGAATGGTATTTGAATGTGACTTCTTTGTTCCAAGCTTTTTTAATTTGTTCCATGATGTGTTGGTGTTACATCATATTGTGATATTTGTTGAGTTGAGTCCTTGTTCATTTTAGGATCTGAAACATCATCACTTGAACTCTATCAAAGTATAATTAGCCCAAAAATGGCCCAATATTTTGCTACATTTGAGTAATAATCACACCCCCAACCTAAATATTGATAGTCCCTAGTAATATTTCAACAAAGAAATGTAAATGCCTTTTTCTTAGGTCGTCCAATTGCATTTAGCTTATGCAATAAGCCGTTAAACCCCTAGGTTTCCCCTAGTGGACGAGTGTTGTCTTGTAAGGGTTTCCATTGAAGTTACCCACAGGCTTCAATCGAACAAATGTGTATGTGAGATTCCCATTTCAAGTGAATTAGCATCATGGTCGTTAGAACTCCCATCCTTCAATCATGACATATCCCCTACATTTCTTTTCCATTGGTACCAACTCTATGCAAAAATTAGCACTTGTCACATTAGCATTTGAAATTTCCTTAGGAGTTGGGTGATCATTTCAGGAATAAGAATTGATATATGTTTTCACTGATTTTCCTTCCTTTCATGGAACAATAGCCAGCATTGTCTTGTCTATTTTTCTTGCTCTTTTGTATTATTCTTATTTATAAGTGGGTGCAAGAAAATTAGATAGCAAGGTATGTTGAGTATATTTCCTTGTGGCTTGGTCACCAATTGGGATTTTTGGAAAGGAATTCATACTTTGAAGGCTCAATCACGGCTGACGAGGTCATATTTTGGTGAAAGAATTAACTAAGGCTCAAAGTTAATCCAAAGATGGCCTAAGATCCCTTCTCAAGTAGGTGCATATGTATGTGTAAGCAAAAATTTTCTGTGGATTATGAAAATAGATCACTTTAGTTGCATCAATCAAAGCAAAGTTTAATGAGATCATTGAAAAAAAAAGAAGTGAAAAACCTTTATTGACTTCATAATGATCACTGGGTCGTAGTCAAGTTTCTCAAGGAGAACATCTTTTTTGAGGTTTGGGATGCCTCGTGCAAAGATAAGTGATGGTGGATCACATTTATGTAATAGGTCATTCGTGTCCATAATGTTTAATTATGACGTTACACATAAGATGTCCACTACATACCACCCACAAACCATTGACCAAGTCGAGTTGGTCAGTAGGGAGATTAAGAATATCTTGGAAAAAAAGGTTAACCCCAATAGGAAAATTTGGTCAGTTAGACTGACTGATGCCCTATAGGCTTACCGTACAACCTATAAGACTGTTTTGGCCATGTCTCCCTATCGGCTTGTCTACGAAAAGGCTTGCCATTTTTTAGTCGAAATGGAGCACAAGGCCTATTGGGCAATTAAGACCTTTAATTTTAATTTGAAAATGGTCGGTGAACAGAGAAAGTTGAAATTGAATGAGTTGGAAGAGATCCAACAAGATGCGTATGAGAGTTCCAAAATTTCAAAGGAATGGGTTAAAATCTTTCATGATAATTCCATCATACGAAAATCACTCGAGCATCAGTCAGTCTAACTACGATCTTGCCTTTCAATTTTTCAAGGAAAACTATGATCCCTTTGTGATGGCCCCTATCTTGTTAAGGTGGCCTAACCCAATGGAGTTGTTGAGGTAACAAACCCTGAGAATGGCCAGACATTCAAGGTCAATGGCCAAAGACTTAAGTCATTCTTCAAGGGTTCTGATGGGCAAGAAGTTAAGGAGGAGTAGCTAATGTTCATGTTTTTTTTAGTGTACAGTTGCATTTTTTTACTTATGTTATTTTTATTCAATGTCACTTACTTTCTTTTGTTGTATAGTACTGATCTTTTCAGTTTCAGATATTAGTGCTTTTGCCGAAGCTCAATTGCGAGCTATTTGACTTGATCCGAAATGTGTACACCTAAGTGCAGGTGGTCAAGTTGTAGTAATAATCCGGTTTGAGTCCGGAATCGAATCCACAGGGAACCAGTAGTTTTGGTGTTTTAAAGTAATCGGTGATGGAGACCAATTGATTTTTAAGATTTTAGAGTTGTGAGATGTGGGTGAATTCCTTGAACAGAATATTAAATTCTTTTCAAGAACTTTTCTAGACAAAATATAAGATAAATTAAATGGTGGAGAAATCACTCTTTAGTTCGAGGATCGAGACATGTGGTTAATTATCCGAGATATTATATTTTTGCTTGATGACTCAATTAACTCCCGTGTCAATGGCGAGTCAATCGGAAGATAAGAAATGGCCTATTAAGGTCATGGTTCCAAGGTCTTACTAGAAGTTTACAAGAAATATTTGTACCGAGAGTTATCACACGTACAAACAAACAAGTAATTCTTCATGACATTAAACCATGGATTTAATAGTTCATCCTTTTAAATGAAGCTTGATAAAGGGGATGATTAAAGGATAGTCAAGAAGATCTAGCTGGGGTACTTGCCTTGAAATGAAGAGTCTTTCTATGCAGGAGTCATCCGTGTCATAGGAAGACTATCGATTATACAAAGTACTTTAGCTTTGCTAGATGCAATCAATCATCCAAAAGTAAGAGAATATGAATATTAAGCAGTAGAACAAAGCATCATATGAAATCCGAATAATCAACACATGTCCTTGACCTCTTACTAAAGAGTGAATGAGAAACTATTCACTCTTCATAGCTTTGGTAAAGCTAGAAAAGTGAGTAATGCTCGTCCCTCTAAGTAGAGGGCTTCACAACGTAAAAGTATGATTAACAAAGAGCTAATCTTCAATGAAGAATGAGTGAATCACGTTCCACCCTTAATGGCTTTGGTAAAGCTCTAGAAAAGTGGAAGAGTTTCACTCCTCTAAGCAAGAAGGGAGCTCAAATAATGAGAGTGAAAGACATAAGTAAAAGCATGTATGTAAGAGCATAAATGTAAAGACTGGAAGGAAATAAAGACATAAATGTAAAGAGTAGATGTAAATCAAGAACATAAAGGCAAAGACTTAAAGTAAATAAAGGAATTATAACTCTTAAGTAAATGTAAATGTGAACATTAATGTAAAGGAAATGAGTGGGAATCTAAACTCCCCACTTCTTCTAGTAAAGAGAAAGACTAAGACAAGAATTGAAATGGATGTGATGAAATGCTAAATGGTGAATCCCTCAAATGGTTCCACCCCACCTTTCTTTCTTCTACACAAAACTAAGTGTATTTATAGGCAAGGAGAAGGCAGGGAGGGGGTAAAAGAATAGAGTTCAGCGTCAAAGTCAATCTAAATGCCAACCATTCTGCAGGCAGTCTGTCCACATCGTTTTTAACGGTTTGGCCGTTCGAACAGTTCATGCTAGTTATGTCAGTCCACACATAGTTTCTGTCCAAAATCTTCCTCCAAGTCTTCACGTAAATCTCCCTCTAGGTCCTTGCAGAATCTGGACTGATCTGTCCAATAATTCCTGGGACGTTCGAACAGTGGCCACCGTTTGAACGTGGCACTCTAGTGCTTGGGCCTTCTGACTGCAACTCTGTAAGTTTGCAACACGCCATGTCTTCAGTCAATCTGATCTTGTCCTTGCTCCAGTAGACGTTCGAACGTTACGTACCGTTCGAACGTAGTTCTTGAATCTCCAGGGGCTTGGGTTTTTTCCTGCAACACAGATAGCAGTTTCTGGCCTGATTCACCATGACTGTTCGAACGGTGTTTAACGTTAGAACGTTTCTTCCTTATTCCAAGCCTCTGCAACTAGTTCCTTAAAATGCTGTGATTGCCACCAAGGCATGATTTTTGGTGCCTTTGAACCCTTGTTCACTTTAAGACCTGAAACATCATTCTTTAAGCTCCACCAAAGCATAATTAGTCCAAACATGGTATAAGAGTATGCTATTTTGAGTGTTGATCAGTGTTCTCTAACCCTACCTATTTATTGTCTTTCAATGCATATCATATCTTTTTGTTACGTTGAGAGCAACACATAAATCAAGTTGGGGGTGAGGTGCACCATACGCCAATGTTATAATGAAAATTTTGAAAACTTTTGATGGAAAATATCTGATTGTTGATCCGTATTCCCATATGAAGAGTGTGTGGAGTGGATGATATGTTAATCGTTGTTTTGAACCTTGAGCACCTGATCATACCGTAGAAGTGAATCCTATTGATTAGCACAAAATATTGCATATTTATATGTGCTAACCATCCGTTAATTAACAGTTTTTATGACACTAAAGATGGAAGTTAGATATATCGAGTTATTAACGATAACATTTTGTATTTACAGCAAAAAGGTGTTAAACAAGACTCCCTTTAGCACTTCAAAAAGGAGGGAGACAAAAGGGGATGAAATAATGAGAATGAGAAAGCTTAACGGTGGCTGATGCAGCAGAAAAAGCAAAAGCTACTGACACTGTACCGGTATGCAAAGGCTACTGGAGTTCGAGGTACCGGTACGCTGTACCGGTACTGTTTGTCGATTTCTTCCCCAAATCTCTGCAGTAGGAGCTCTGTTACTTTGCGGACCCCACCATTAGCTCTCCCCTACTCCCCTGACACGCCCACAACACTATTCACCTTGTTCACACCATGGATTGGATGTTTGTAGATCATCAATGAAGAGAGAGAGGAAGGAGTTGGGTGTTCAGACAAGCTCTGCACACTGCTGTTTAACCCATGCCCTTTGTAACCTATGGATGGGATAGACAACCTAAGCTACCCCAGACCTCTAGAGGCACATTTTTTAGAAAAGAAGAAGGGGTAGTTCAGCATGAGGAAGTGTTTGGTGATATAGAAAACAACTCCTGGGTAAAAGACGATGAACAGTGTTTTTAGAGAGATAAATTGATTTTTCCATATTTTCTTCATTACGTTGCCGTGTAATCTCTTGCAAGGATCTTTAGAACTTCATTGAATGTCATTAATGTTAATTTCCTTCATGTTTCTTGTTAATTTAATGACTATTTAAAGATTTACCATTAATGCTCCTAGTCTTTCATTTTTCTTAGCAGTAAAATGGGGTTAAAATGCATTCACTTTTAGCCTTTAAATTCTTGCACTTAGTTACTCTAAATTTTCAAAGTTTCTCATGCACTCTCATTACATTGTTGGTTTCATTTCAAGCATGAATAGCTAAATCAACAAGTTGGTAAATCCAAGGGAAACCTCCACTTGGGTATACTATTCCAACTCATTCTCCTCCCTGCCTTATGAGTTCCATGGTTTGGTTTGACCAGGTTGAGAGTGGAGAAGTTGGTGAGTCTTTGATATTCCGTAGACATAGTCATAGTTTATGCTTACACCTTCACCAATCTTATCCCTAGCTTCCCGCAAATCAATCGTTTATTCATGCTCTATCGGAGGAGGGTTTTGAGTATTGATCGTATCCTCATTGGAGTGACCTCTTGGGTTTGCCAACATTTATTTTCTCATTACATTCTCATTGATACACATTTCACCAAACAACTTTCAAACAAAAGATTTTACACTTTCTCTTTTTGACAAAATCACCTTCACACACTTGAACTTTCCTTCCTTGAAGAGACGACCTTGGAATACTTTTCCAAGTAAAACACCGACATTCAAAAGACTCCTTGAGATTGGGGAGCACTTTTGTTCACACACTTACATATTTCATAAATTTGGTTCTTTTCATTTCTACCATTCCTTTGCCCTATCTCTTACATGAATCCGAGTGAGAGTGACATTCACCCACACATATAAGTCATATACATATTTGAGGGTTCATGTTATGAACATAGGAAAAACAATGTTTTCCTATCAATCATATTTTGGTGCCGTTGCCGGGGAATATTAAGCGTCAACTTCGAGGGTGATTTTGGGTGGACAGGTAAATCTCGTGATTTTCATCATGGGCCAAGGTATGTCGTCTCATTTGTAAATAGTGTGTTGTAATTTGTGGTTTGTGTAATGTTTCCTAATTATTATGAAAATGTATTGAATGCCTCTTATTTCGAAAATGTGTGTGAGACTTGTGATGATTATGGGCTCATCAATTGTGTGTGCCCAATAAATTATTAGGTTCAAGACTTTCCATGCGAAGATTCAAATTCAATTTTTGCCTTTGAAATTTTTTACCCCAACCATTATACTTCACCAACTTATCCGAGTTATGGTTGGGAGAATGGACCTCATAATTTTTCATCCAATCCCACACCACGAAAAGAATTTTTCCATTATCCAACATATGAGGACTCAACCGAACAAGAATTGAAAAATACTCTTTATGAGTTTATGCAATACCAAATGGAA
Source organism: Ilex asprella (assembly GCA_023539305.1). Taxonomy (NCBI): domain Eukaryota; kingdom Viridiplantae; phylum Streptophyta; class Magnoliopsida; order Aquifoliales; family Aquifoliaceae; genus Ilex; species Ilex asprella. The sequence goes on along the minus strand of CM042190.1, from coordinate 7,789,342 downwards.
TTCAATGCCCAAATAACGAAAGACCTTATCATATTGACTCATGTAATAAGTACTATGTGTGAAGGACAACATCTGGAGCATAGTCAATGTATTGAGCATGATCACCCCAATGGAATGCAAATTGATGTTGAATCTCCCACCACTCTCGATTGTGAAAATTTTAATGAAGTTATTATCTCACATAAGGCTAATGAGCCCAAAGTCATTTTTCCATCTATTAGTAGTGTTGAGATTCATATTTCTCAACTTGGGGAGGGCATTGCAATGGAGTTAAGTGAAGAAACTTTTAAAGAAAAATTGTATACTCCATTGTTTGAATTGCATAAACTTGCCTACACATCTATTTGGTTGAGAATTTTGAATCAACACCCTTTCTATGTTTGGATAGATGGCTTAAGAAGAGCATTCATACACCAAAAAAATGTTAAAACCAAAAAAATCAATGGGCGCAAGCTCATATCCGAATTGAAGCCGGATTGATATGGCCCTTTTTATTTTATTTTCATGTAAATAGTAGTTAGATTTCTTTTATTGTTATATTTTCTCTTTCAATGTTGTAGTGTAGATTTTAGCATGAAGGTTATTTACCTCTTCCTAATTTGGACCCATTTCACTTGAGCATCATTGTAGAAAATCTTATTGAGTATCAAGTTCTAGTCTAAGTTGGAGGGTGTAAACAAGTATTTTTTGTGTTTTATCTTTTGTTGATGAATATATAAGAAAGGAAAAAAAAAGGGTATCCCATTACTCATTTTTCTTATTGCATGATTCCTTGTATATTGAGGACAATGCATAGTTTAAGTGGAGGGCATCATTCACATGTTCCACCACTTTTTGTATGGAATAATGAAAAATGTGAAAATTTTAAAAATTTTGGTTCCAATATTAAACTATATTCCCCTATCCTAATGGTTAGGGGATTTGTGATTAGTTGATTTTCATTTTGAACTTTGAATACATGAGCACATTATAGAAGTTTCTCCTATGTTAGAGTATCACATACTTATTTGCTTTTGAACTCAACCATAAGTGCACCATGAATTTGTAATTTTGACAATTTACAGATTGAGTTCACATTTGAGTGCTTGAAATGAATAGTGGAGATGAGTAAGAACCCATGTGAGCTTTAATGCCAATCCTTATTTAGAGGGAACTTACATTTACTCAAGGAACAATTTTTCAAATTCTAAATTTGTTCAATAATCTTATTATGCTTGTTTTGATTAGGTGCATTTGGGTAGTTGATTGACTTTGTCGTGAAATGCATAATGCCCCTCCATATTTATCTAGACATGATCTTAGGCCATCTTTGACTTACTTTGAGCCTTAGCCTTTTTCTTTTGAAAATTTTATCCCTAGTACCATAATTGAGCCTTAATTGTAAACTCGTTTCTATGCCACACATTAGCCCAAGCTAATGAAAACGATAAAAATCTACCTTACCTTGGATGTTCCAAGAGCTAAGTATGAATGATCATAAATGAGAAGGAAGTATGGCGGAAACTCAACAAAAGGGATGAATGATGTTGAAACTCAAAAGAGTTGAATGGAAAAAGAATGAGAATCCAAGAAAAAAAGAAAAAGGGGTGGAAGAAGAAAAGAAAGAGAAAAAGAAAAGGAAAATGTTAAGGAAAAGAAGAAGAAAGAAACAAAGAGTGGAAGTGATGGTGTTAGCCTAGAAATCCCATAAAAGGGTGATTTTTTTTGAAAAAAAAGCCATTCACTCGGAACAACCCTCTTTGTTATCCTATATCCTTCATTTCATTTGCCTAGATATCACCCCAAGGCCCCATTATAACCCTTGAATGTCCTAAATGATCTAGAGAAGCATGGAGATGCATACTTTTAAAGAACAAGAAAGGTTGATTTTGCTATGTAATGCCCTAGCATTCCTTTCATGAGATGATGCCAAGCTTGTTTCATTTCTATGCATACTTTATTTTTGGATTATACGTGAGCATACTTCATTTTGAGCACAATATTCTATCTCACATATACACATGGAGAGCATGCCAAGAAAGTCAGAGTGTTATTCATTGTGAGAGACACCCTTGGTGAGTTTTGCATCAAAGCTAAATTTGGATAGACAAAATGAATGTGAACTCCATTGTGTAAATATTTAAATTACATGTTCATTTCAGACACACATGAGTTTGAAAATGAATATGTAAGTCGATACTCTAGAATAGCATTTACGGCTACGATATGTCTCATGTATGATTGGTTCGGGTGTTCGGATCAAGTAGTTGTTAAAATCCCATTGCTATTTAGGATAAGGGAATATGCTTTAAATATTGGATACTAGGAAAGAAAGTTTGTAGGTACCTTCACTGAATACCTTCACGAGACAAAACTCGCCCACTAAGGATCACCTATGGGTTTAAAGGCTTGTTATAGGTGCTAAATGCAATAGCGGAATTAGTATATGTTATTTTGTTTGCTTTTTTTTACATTATGTTTGCTAGGGACAAGAAAATCTTAAGTTGGGGGGTGTGATTAGCACAAAATATTGCATATTTATATGTGCTAACCATCCATTAATTAACAATATTTATGATGCTAAAGATGGAAGTTAGATATATCGAGTTATTAATAATGACATTTTTGTATTTGCAGTAAAAAGGTGTTAAAAAAGACTCCCTTTAGCACTTCAACAAGGAGGGAGACAAAAGAGGATGAAAGAATGAGAATTGGAAAGCTTAACGGTGGTTGATGCAGCAGAAACAGCAAAAACAGCAGACACCGTATCGGTACGCTGTACTAGTACTGTCTATCGATTTCTTCTCCAAATCTTTGTAGCAGGAGCTCTATCACTTTGCGGACCCCACCATCAGCTCTCCCCTACTCCCTTGACACGCTCATAATACTATTCACCCTGTTCACCCAATTGATTGGATGTTTAGAGTTTGGATCATCAATGGAGTGAGAGAGAAAGAGGAAGCAGCTGGGTGTGCAGACAAGCTCTGCACACCCCTGTTTAACCAATGCTCTCTGCAACCTACGAATGGGATAGACAAGCCAAGCTACCCCAGACCTCTAGAGGCATGCTTTTTAGAAAAGAAGAAGCGGGAAGTTCAGCATGAGGAAGTGTGTGGACATATAGAAAACAACTCCTGGGTAGAAGACAATGAACAGTGTTTTTAGAGAGATAAATTAATTTTTCTGCATTTTCTTGATTACATTGTTGTGCAATCTCTTGTAAGGAAATTTAGAACTTCATTGAACGTCATTAATGTTAATTTCCTTCATGTTTCTTGTTAGTTTAATGCCTATTTAAAGATTTACCATTAATGCTCCTAGTCTTTCATTTTTCTTAGCAGTAAAATGGGGTTGAAATGCTTTCACTTTTTGCCTTTAAATCCTTTCCCTTAGTTACTCTAAATTTTCATAGTTTCTCATGCACTTTCATTACATTGTTGGTTTCATTTCAAGCATGAATAGCTAAATCAACAAGTTGGTAAATTCAAGAGAAACCTCCACTTGGGTGTACCATTCCAACTCATTCTCCTCCCTTCTTTATGAGTTCCATGGTTCGGTTTGATTGGGTAGAGAGTGGAGAAGTTGGTGAGTCTTTGATATTCCGTAGACATAGTCACGGTGTATGCTTAGACCTTCACCAATCTTATCCCTAGCTTCCCGCGAATCAATCATTCATTCATGCTCTATCGGAGGAGGGTTTTGAGTTGTGATGGTATCCTCATTGGAGTGACCTCTTGGGTCTGCCAACATTTGTTTTCTCATTTCATTCTCATTGATACACACTTCACCAAACAACTTTCAAACAAAAGATTTTACACTTTCTCTTTTTGACAAAATCACCTTCTCACACTTGAACTTTCCTTCCTGGAGGAGACGACCTTGGAATACTTTTTCAAGTAAAACACCAACATTCAAAAGACTCCTTGCTATTGGGGAGCACTTTTGTTCACACACTTACATATTTCGTACATTTTGTTCATTTCATTTCCACCATTCTGTTGCCATATTTCTTGCATGAATCCGAGTGAGAGTGACATTCACCCACACACATAAACCATATACATATTTGAGTGTTCATGTTATGAGCATAGGAACAACAATGTTTTCAAATCAATCACCTATGCGTGAATATCACATATAGATCTAATTTTGAACCCAATTTTATGTACCCTTTTTGAATGTGTAATTTCAGTAATTTACGGATTGGATTTATATTTGAAGCCTGACATAAGTAGTGGAGATGAGTGAGGACCCATGAGAGCGTTGGTGCCAAAACCTTTTTGGGATGGAACTTACATTTAATCATAGAAATAAATTTCAATGTCAAATTACTTCAATAGTCTCATTATGCTTGTTTTTGTTAGGTGCATCTGGGTAGGTGATTAACTTATCTGAAATGTACGCTACTCTCTTATGCATATCTGGAAGTGATTTTAGGCCATCTTTGAAATGATTTAAGTCGTTGCTTTTTTCTTGTGAAAAATATTATCCCTAGTGCCGCGATTGAGCTTAATAGAAATTTGTTTCTATGCCACACATTTGACCAAGTCAATGAAAATAAGAAATACCTACCTTACCTTGGTTGTTCCTAAAGCGGGAAATGAGTGATTGTAAAAGAAAAGGAAGTGGAGTGTGAAAATTTAAGCAAGAGATGATTGTTGTTGAAACTAAAATAGTTTGAAAAGAAAAAAAAGAAGAGAATGAAAATTTCAAGAAAAGGAAGAAAAAGGAGTGACTAGAAGAAGTGGAGTCTTGATGTTTTGGGTAGAGGTGAGGTCATTTAATGGGGTATCATATTGGGTAGGTCTTGATATGAAGTGGAGTGGAAGTGTGTGTGAACTATAGAGATTTAGCAAATAAGACAAAACATACTGGTAGGCTTTGGCCACTGGTCCTGCACCTACCACAAACCTACCAGTATTTTTTTATCACTGGAGTAAAACCTACCAGTAGGTTTCCATCCACCTACCGGTAGGTTTTACCCAGAATGCCAAAATTAGGGCTGTTAATCGAATTTTTTCGGGGAAACCCTTCATTGCCCTCCTAAATTATAGACCTTATAGCATTTCCCTCTCACTCAATACACTCACAAGCTTCCAAATCCCTAACCAACCTCATGAATTCTTAACCCTAGGGGTGTTGATTTGGTAATTTTTAGTGAAATTTTTGAAGGTTTCATCTTTTAAAACCCCAGTTTGTCCGAAAACTCTACAATCCCTAATCTCCTCTACTCTTTTCAAAACCTCAAAGAACTTTGCGATGGCTCACCAAGTGATGATTCTCTAGGATGCTATGGACCCGATTGAGGGTTTTAGCTTAGCCTTTTTGGCACTCTTGACCTTTGGGGCACTGTTGTTGTGTATGGCTCGAACAAAACCCATCGGGCCAAACTCTCTATAGCCCGAGGACACAAATGCCCATAAGATGAGCAAGGAGTGGTCTACTGGGTTGAGAGTGGATGTGATTGTGAGTCTTTGATATTTCGTAGGTCTGGTCATAGTTTATGCTTGGATCCTCACCATCATATCCCTAGTTTCCCACGAATCAATCATTCGTCTATGCACTATTGGAGGAAGGTTTTGAGTTAAGTTGGGATTCACATTGGAATAACCTCCTTAGATTAGCCAACACTTGTTTTCCTTTCATTTTTAACTAAAACCAAAAACACCAAAACTTTAAACTAAAATTATCCCAGTATACCCACATAACATCACTCGCACCAAGACTGTCCCTTAGTACGTAGCATTATATATGAGGAATCAACCTAGTTCAAGGAAACGGTCCAAGTTAGCGGCCTTAAATATTCATATGGAATTTTGAACAAGCTTCTTCACTATAACCTGCGTCCAAGGGGCACCTAACATAGAAAAGCTGGTCCTTTTGGATGTGGTTATGTCGATAAAGGCGGTAGAATTTGCACTTTTTGTATGGGAAGTAATGAAGGACTTCACTGAGACCCAAACGCCTAAGGCCAATCTACCTTTCGGGAACTTGGTCTCTCGGATGGGCAATCGTTTCGAAGTAAATTATTATGCCTCTGACAAACTCACTCTCCCTAAGACCGGGGCTATTGGAAAGGCTAGTAGTTTGAAGAGGACAGCGATGAGCTGCAGTGAGCAGGCCAGGATTTCTAGGCCAGAATTAGAGGTTACACCTTCCTATTGTGTACCATCTGTGGAGCCTGTTTTCCCAGAACCTTCATCTACTGGGTCATCTGTGGTTGTCCCATTAACCTCTCCACCTGAGTGCTCAGTATCTCAGTCCATCAATGAATTAAAGGTGACAGTGCATGGGATTTCGGCCATGATGACAATATTGTTTCATCACACATTCCCTGGAGAGCCCATCCCAAGTGGACCGCCACCTCTAGCTGCTAGACCCTCCGCCTTTGCTCCCTTAGCTTCTATTGTGGTTGAAGTGGGAGACACTGGCGAGGAAGTGGAGGGGTAGAGTGATTTTGACATTGGTGATGATGAAGACAAAGACGGATATGAGGAGTAGGATACCATAGGTTTGGCTTTTCTTATTGTTTTGGGTTGTACATGATCAAGTTGAGTTATCGGCCTAGTAGAAGAATTAGAGGTCGTTTTGTTTTTCTTTTTGAATGCAAACTCCATGTACCTAACTTTTGAAAGACATTAATGAAATACCATAGTTTTTGTTCCATTTTGTCCAAGTTCATTTCGATAATTGCATTATGATTTTTGTATTTTGAGTGTTTTATGGATGACTTTTGGAAATGGGAAAAAAAATTTGCTAAGGACTAGCAAAGCTCAAGTTGTGGGTGTGATTAGCACAAAACATTGCATATTTTATGTGCATTTACATCCCTTTTACATTTTATTTTGTGGTTAAAATGAGCAGAGTTGCATTGTTGGAGCTTTTAATGAGGTCCTGATATGTTTACAAGAAAAGGGGTTCAAATGATGCCTATTAGGGCCTACGATGATGCTTGAGTTGATTGGAGATGAGGTGGAGGCTTGATTTTTTATTGAAAGGTGGAGAAGCCAAGAATTTTGCAAAACAAGGAAAAACCTACCGGTAGGTTTTAGCTACTGGATCTACACCTACCACAAACCTACCGATTGGTTTTTCTCACTCGAGCGAAACCTACTGGTAGGTTTCCATCAACCTACTGGTAGGTTTTATTAAAACAATACAATTTTACATCTCAAGCTCTAAACTTTGGGGGTCCCACCATTGGGTCTCCCACTCATCCCTGACACCCCTTACACACAGAACATCCCTTCCTCTCCCTAGCTTGGACTTTTGATGTTTTTTGCATTAATGAGGAAAGAGGAGAGAGAAAATGCACACTAGCTTGTCCAACCCATCCCTTGCTGGCCCGTATTGATTGGGATCACATCACACATGCTAGGGGAGGCTCCATGGACATTTTTTGGCAAGATCATTCACCATTATTCAACGTTAGATAGTTATACATTGGAATACAGAGAGAGAGTCCAAGGAAGAAGATGAATAGTGCTAAAGAGAAGTGAATATTTTTGCATTTTCATTAACACATTACCTTGTAATCTACTAGAAGACTGGTTTAAGCTTCAACATCTTTAATGTCATTTACTGCAAGTTCATTTCAAGCTTAGTCTTTCATTTTGGATTTCACCATCAATGCATTCAAGTTCTTCATTTTCAAGCTTCCAAATGGGTCTTAAATGCACTTTCCTATATTTTATGTTTTCTTGCATTAACTTAACTCAAATCTTCATTCCTTCACAATATCTTTCCATTTCATTATTGTCTTGGCTTTAAGTATGAGTAGCTAAGCTTTTAATTTGGCTAATCCAAGGGAGACCTCCTCTTGGGTAAGTCATTTCAACTCATTTTCTTCCCCCCTTGCAGTGTACATTGGTTTGGTTTGACTGGGTTGAGTGTGAACGTGGTTGTGAGTTATTGATACACCGTAGGCATTGTCACGGGGTATGCTTGAATCCTCACCACCATTTTAGTCTTGAGCTTCCCACGAATCAATTGAACATCTAGACACCATTGGGGGAAGGTATTGAGTTGGCATTCCCATTCGAATGAACCCTTTGGATTAGCCAACACTTTTCCCATTTCATTTTTTATCAAGATACAATCACAAACCAAACTTTAAACAACAAAAGATTTTTACACTTTATCCTTTTCACCAAAATCACCTTTAATACGATTCACCACCTTTGCTGAGGAGATGAAATTGGAATAAAATTTTCAAGTAAAGCACGACATTCAAAAGACTCCCTACGCTTGGCGAGCACTTTTGTTCACACACAGGCACATTCATTTCCACCAATTGTTGTCCCTTTCCTTGCATTGAATTCGAGTGAGAGTGACACTCACCCACACATATAGTCTATATACACATTGAAGGTTCATGTTCGGAAATTAGTAATACAACAGAAACAATCAAGTAGTAACTAAACTTTTAGTTGACAAATGCAAGAGAAATTTCCCATTAGGTAAGTGAAATCGACTCTTTTTCATTCTTCCTAGTAGTGTAAAGTGTTTGGTTTGACTAGGTTATGTGCGAGCGTGGTGGTGGGCTCTTAATACACCGTAGACTTATGATGAGTATGCTTTTGTCCAACACAATCACGTTAGTCCTCACTTCCCACGAATCAATCAAACTAGGAGACATTATTGGTTGAATGAAATGAGTGGATTTGGCATTCCCATTGGAATGACCTCTACGGATTAGCCAACCTTGTTTCCTTGAATTTTTCTCAAAACACAACTCACTAAAAACACAATTCACAAGATTTTTCCATTTTTATTTCTTTACAAATCACCCTTCAAAAGCATTTTACCTTTCCTCCCCTAAGAAAAAGACCTTGGAATACCATTTCCAAGTAAAACATGACATTGCAAGTCTCTCTACGCTTGGGGATCACTTTTGCGCTCACACACACACACGTTTTGTTCTCACACTCGATTTTCTCTATTTCTTGCATTTGAACACGAGGGAGAGTGACACTGACCAACTCGTATAAGCCATATATACACAATTCGGGATCATGTTTGGAGATTAGGGAAAACCATTCATGCAATTATAGAGTCGTCATAATTGGGACCGATATTCCAACAAAAATTATAAACTTTGCTATTGGTAGGTTATTTCTCACATATCGGTATGTCAAAATAGAAACTTTGCTACCATTAGGTCAGGTGTGCTCTTTACCTGTAGAAGCGGTAAAAAAATCAAAAAAACAAGATTTATAAAGAAATTTTAATTGGTCAAATCTTGGAGATATTTTTGGATATTTTCTAAGAATAAGACACAGACATAGAAGGAAATAGGATCTCTAAAAAAGTCAACCATATAAATATATATATATATATATCTCATTTTTCCTATAAATACCGAAGAATTAGAGGATCCAAGGCATCCTCTCTCGAACATTCTTCATCAGTTGAGTGCTCTTCACAGAGGTGGAACTTCTATAGTATAGGAGTATCAAGCAGTCTTCTTTTACCGGTTTTTCACAGATTAGTTTACTTTTCTATTTTGTTGTTTATAGAGCACTTTAAATTCCTTTCTTGTTACCTTAATTTTTCATTCTTGTTTTAAATACAAAGTATTGGTTTTAAATTATACTTTTAATATTCGTTTGGTTTTCTTTAAATTACCATGCCTTTTATTCTCGTTTTTAATTTAATTTACATTATGTGTGAGTAGGTTAATTTCTAGCGCAATTAGATGAAGGATTTCCATTAGTGAGTGTGTAGTCACCTAACTATGGTTTTCAATATTTAAAGTTACTGTATTGATTGAACAATTAATTTTGAAAACATGGTTGATATGTTTAGTTTTTTGCTTATCCGTGGACAACTAAGACTAGACACGGGTAATTCTTTCACCAATTAATTCTACCAATTTAAATACACATTAGTTTTTTTTTTATTGATTTTAAGTTGAATATTCTTTGTCTAAGGGCATTTTATTACAATCTTGAATAAGTTATAAATTAGGTCAAAATTCTTATTCATGGTAAGATGAACTTTGATTATTAGCCAGTTCTTTTTAATATTTTCTTGTAGTTTTTATTAATCACCACAATACTTTTGAATGAAAATACTTTGGTTTTAATTTTAATTTTGTAACACCCCCACCCACCACGTGTCAACATATTATCCGCTTTGGGCCCACTGACCCTCACGGTTTTGTTCCTCCCAGGGTCCATGGGAAAAGGCCTGTTAAGAGAGTGGCGACACCCGCCCACCCCCATCAGAGTAGCGCAGCGCAGTGGCCCACCCACCCTAACATATTGTCCTCTTTGGCACAGAGTCACGGACTACCGTTCTCCTCCTCTGCCCTCAAGGTTTTGTTCCCTTAACCGCACTTGGCGGGAAGGCCTGTTGACAAGTGAGGCGAGGGGCTTACATATAAGCCCAGCAACTCCCCCTCTTCCAGCCGATGTGGGATACCAGGACCTCACAATCCACCCCCCTTAGGGCTGCACGTCCCCGTGTAGCTCGCCAGTCCCGAGTCACGGACTACCATTCTCCTCCTCGTGCCCGCCCACCACGAGACCCGTGCAGGGCCCCATACTCGGACCGGGCAAGGGTCGGCTCTGATACCATTCTGTAACACCCCACCCACCACGTGTCAACATATTGTTCGCTTTGGGCCCACTGGCCCTCACGGTTTTGTTCCTCCCAGGGTCCCTGGAAAAAGGCCTGTTAAGAGAGTGGCGACACCCGCCCACCCCCATCAGAGTAGCGCAGCGCAGTGGCCCACCCACCCTAACATATTGTCCTCTTTGGCACAGAGTCACGGACTACCGTTCTTCTCCTCTGCCCTCAAGATTTTGTTCCCCTAACCACACTTGGCGGGAAGGCCTGTTGACATGTGAGGCGAGGGGCTTACATATAAGCCCAGCAACTCCCCCTCTTCCA